>VDFB02058242.1:639408748-639466264 GCA_007258455.2 Sequoia sempervirens | reverse complement strand
ATCAAACACAATATTTCACATGTAAATGCATGAACACACACACCAAGCACAATGATAAGTTTGTCTTCCAAGATTAGATGTTATGATTAAGCAAACACTTGAATACACAACAACAAGCCCTATGACTAGTCAAGTGGGGTATGGCCAATTAGGTTTCAAACTAGTTTGAACAAGGTTGACTAAGGATGATTTGAAAGCAAAATTCTGCCAATAAGCCGGGAGAAATGGGTAACACACCCTTCACCTTCACTTTCCAAAGGTATAAAGTTCTTTGGGGCTTAGCTCAGAGTGACAAGATTCCAACTTCCAAACAAGCGTGTCTTTCGATTCACACTTTGATTGAGGTCGTCCCTTGGAGGGGTGTGTGCTCCGCTGTGCCTCCTGTGCTGGGGTGCGTATGAAAAAGCTTTCTAACCAAGTGAGGTAAGCTTCTTGAAGACAATAATAATAATTTTTGATTCATCAAGATTAATTTCCCTTTAGAAAATTGAAATGTTTAGAAGAAAACACTGAATCACTCGTTCTTTTTAGATCCCAAATCAAGATGTGATGGAAGACAATGATTAATTTTAGACCCAATTTTTGAAATGTGATTGAAGACAATATTTTTTTTAAACCAATTGCAATGATGTGATCAAACAAGATTTGATTTTATGTCCCAAATTGAAAGATGTGACAAACAAGATTAAGAGATGAAGGATGAAACAACTGCACCTGGTTATTTTTGCTCTCCAAATTGTTGTTGTGAGTGATATTGCTGCTACCAAAGCTCACTATGATCACATACAAGATGAAAAAATAATATTATAATGCAGCCAAAGAAAAGAAAAAAGAAAAGAAAAAGACAAGTTCATCAGAAAATTTCAATTTCAGATACTTTTGACATAGCCGAATTATATTTTAGTATTTGACGATTTTTTTGATCTGAAAAATAAAAAATCAAAGAAGAAACCCCTGCTAATTTTCTGAGAGCTTTCCAGAAATGTAAAGAAGTAAGAAAATTCCCTGTTTTACTTTCAGAGACACGGATTTGTGTAAACCATACAGAAAACAAATATTGATTTTTTTTGCATTATATTTGACCTCCAAACTAAATCTATAAAACATAGACCCCCATTAGAATTTCATGATATTTCCAAAAATGTAAAAAATTCTAAAAAAATCATCGATTTGCGTCCAGAAAATCAAATTTATGAAAATAATTAAAATTGAAATAACTTCCACAAAAATAATCATAAACCCTCGATTTTTTTATTGTAGACTCTCGAAATTATGCACAAGGTTTTATAAAAATATTGTAAAAAAATTCGTAGGTTTGTAGAAGATATGAAGAACTTTGTAAAACTTATAGTTTTGTCCAAAAATTGGTAGATCTGCAAAACAAAGTCAATAAAACCTGCAAAAAAACACCATTAAAAGCCTTGTATGCACTACATAAACCCTTGTATGCACTACAGAAACCTTCAGATGTGCTAAAATGATAATTTTCGTCAAAAAGTCGAATTCCAGAATGCGAAATCCTCTCAAAAAACCTGCGGATAAATCTTAAAAACGGGGTAAGGCCCCACGGTGGGTGCCATTTAATATGTGATCAATTTTTAAGTGTTAAACCATGATTAAATAAATCAAACACACCAATATAACATTAACTCAAAGGAAACAGATAAACAAAACAAACTCTTATGCGAATGGCTCCTTCGAAAGCGTCATATTGTCCTCTATCTTTAGTGTTTTTGTCGATTCCAGCTTTGTGTTCTCAGATTGTAGGCTAGGCTCAACAAACTGTCTTCCTAAAGAACAAGATTTTGATATGATGTAGATGCAAGATTAAACTATGATAATGATTTGAACTAAGAAGCTTGAAATAAACATGATGCTATGATAAATGAACTCTACATGAATTAAGTGCATGAACTCTAATTAATTGCCTATTACCAATGCTTGGATTCACACAGGTATTTATAGAGTTTTTCAAATGATTTTGATTGGCTGTCTTGTTTAACAGTTGTGATAATTCCTGGTAGATCGAATGGTTGAAGAAAGATGAAACTGAAGAGAAAATAGAAGAAACCTAAAAACAAGATTTTTCTATTTTATTATGAAAGAGGAAAAAAAGAAGAGAAGATAAGAAATCGTCTTTCTTTAAAAGAATAAAAGAAATATTTAAAGCTGATAAATAATTAATTAAAAAAAATCAATTATTTATTTGTGGAGGACATTCAGCTTTTCTTAATTAAATAAAATATTTAATTAAGCTTTTAAAAGCAGAAGAAAGTTGGTGATAAGAATAAAGCTTTAATTAGGTTTTATTGAAAAAAGCAAAAGATCTCATAATTAAATAAAAATATTTAATTATGATATGAGAAGATCGCGACAATTGAAAATACCTAAATTGTGATTTGAAAGAAAGCACACGATTCTTTAATTAAAATAAGATTTTATTTAATTAAATCACTTTTTAGATGCAAATTAATTAAAATGAAGCATTTAATTAACTAGAAGAAGAAACAAAATGGGGGTTAGGTAAGGATATTTAAATCTCTAATTAAATCAAAAGATTTAATTTAAATTCAAACAAAGGATAATTGACTTAAATAAATAAAATGCATGGCCAATTTAATTAAGTGACATATGAAAATAATTAAATTAAATAAATTCTATTTAATCATGAAGAAAGGTCACATAATTTGAATACAATTAAATTAATTAAATTTAATCATACGAGGATTCTTTAGAAAAATTAATTAAATATTTACTTACTACCAATGGTCGATTATATACATGACCATTTTATGATACAAATCAAGTATATATATCCACAACTAGAGATTAGAACAACTGCCTATCGGCTTTAACAAAATATGAAATGTGTGCAAACTATCGGTCCAATCCATAAACAATTATCAATGTGAACCAAACAATGTAGGCCAAAACATAGTAAGGACCCAAAACAACATGTCTCAAACATGAAAAACTTTAAACAATTATGCCATGAAGATCCACAACACGCTATACTCACCTAGTCAGCCTTTTCTATCAAATGTGTTGCTTTAGCTTTGACAGTTAACACATATCTTCAATCTGACTTCTAGTATAAGCAAATACTGAGGTTTGGATGGGATTACTAACTAGGGTTTCCATAAATGAGAACACTAGATGACTTATGCAGTGTCTCTTACCAACAATACTATCCTAAAGAGATAGTCAAAAGGTCATTTGTTATGTCTAGTAGGATGCCAACACACATGAATGAGTTATTTACCTTTGAAACACATTTGAAAATTTTGATCATGACATAGGAAGATCCAATTTAGTTATTCCAAGATGTCGTAAGAAAAATCCATGACCAAGCCATTGAATGGTCAACTATGTTTGGAGTCCTAGAAGCCTTTAACCATTATTGTTGTTGAAATAAAGTAAACCCTACCTTTGCACCATGGAAGAATGATTGTAGTTTTTCTAAATTTGGAATGAATTGAAGCAATATTTTTTTGTGACTTTTGAGTGAAATAAGGAGTGGTTTGGGTTCTTTTTGGTTGGTGAAGGTGTTGGGAATATGTGGAGAGGTCTTACAGACCTGTACCTTTGTGCTTTGAATGATTCCTGGTAGTGAATACCTAATGGAAACACCTTTGAAATGTTCTATGAAGGCCTCCAAGTTAGTGGTTGAGGGTTTGAAGCAATATTTATTGATTTGACTTTAGGCCATTAATGTTTCCTTTCCTAGTTTGAACAACACAAATCTTGTAAGCCCCATGAATTGTTGTGTTGTTGAGTCTCCACAAAAAAATTGTTATGACCATTCAAGTCCCTTAGACAAGTCTTCCAAGATGTTCACACTATCTCTACATTGTATTGAATCAAGGTCTCCAAGTAGGTTCATTGCTAGGTTTGCTAAAAGTTCATTTAGGGGCAGCTATGAAGAACATACAAGAATGATTTTCCTTTTGGGTCTGTTTTCATGTTGATTGTCCTTCCTCTACATCTAGGAGTTCTACATTTTATAGAAGAGTAAGAAAATATTCCTTTTTATAGTAGAAGGAATTGTTTCAGATTTTGTCATAAATCCACATTCTTTTCCTTCAAGACAAATTTAAATGTAAACCATTAACTATTACAACTAAATTTAAATTTAATATACACATTTCATTGAGGCATATATTAAGGAATATACACATTTGTATGTATTAATTTCTCATAATATTTGTATATCAAAAATACACTAAGTCAATAACAAATATTGTAATAGTGATGGAAGAACATCTTGAAAATCCTCCCATTTCTCAATACTTGTAGAAATATAAGAATGGAAATAATCATCCCATTTGCAACCTAGATCATGAAATATATTGTAAAAGAAGAAACAAAAGGAGCTACTACCCAAATTATTTTCTCCAATCCACCTTAGGTGGCCGATTTATTTTCATTCCAAAATTATTCAAAACATGTACATTCCTTGCTCCCTTGGAAACACATGGGTAGTAGCCTCTATGTGGTTGTGTACTCTCACTAGAATTTGGTCCACAAAAAACTTACAAAAGCCTAACAATTTTAGACATGGACTCACATAAAAAATCATTAAAAGGCCAATAATTGAAAAATGTCAAACATACACCTTATGGCGAGATCTATTAACACCTTCATGCATGTTACAAGTAGATCGATTGAAGGTCCTGCAATGGTGATGTGGCCCATCTTTTGCGATTTTCTCATCTCTCGATGATCCTATGTATAAATTTTAAATATATATTAACATAATTTACATAAAACATGTAGCATATAAGAATCTAAGAAATCTATGAAATAGAAAAGAAAGAGAAGATTGAAAACTAGAAAATGAACCAACAACCAATGTTGGTCTTTTCTTAAGTTGACAATCTTTAATGAAGCCTTTCCCTTTTTTCTTCTTCACTAGCCTTGCATATATCTTCACTAAAGGAAATATATAATTAATAAGTAGGTTAAAAGATAGTCACAAATGCATCAATGGTAGTCCTAAATGCATATGACATAAAACACCAATAGAGAATACCAACTTAAAGGTGGTCAATAGAGAGAAACATATAATTATCAATTGTAAATTAACAATAATACAATTTTGTAAACCCTACTACAATCAAATATAAATGCTTGACATAAAGCAGTGAACGATAACATGAATTTACAAATTTAATTTGCATACTTAAAAATCAATCTAGGGAACCATCTGAGTCTGCTATAATCTTTATTGTGTCAAGTATTTCCTTGTGGTCAGACTCATATAGTTTCCACAAGTTCTTGTTCACAGGTACCTTCTAATCTTTATTGTGTCAAGTATTAGCTAAGAATGTTGTAGTGAAGAATCTTCCAATGCATGTCAAAGTCCTCAAACAACCAAACTACAACATTCTTAGCTAGGTACCTTCTAAGCCATGTTCTAGTAACAACCGCCAAACCTGTAGGATATTCTATGTTTTATCCATCTATAACTAGGGCCTCCAATTTCTTTTTATCCTTGATACATCAACACAGGTAATAATCTATACCCTTTTCATTGTCTTCATCTACAATCATCGCATAAATGTTCCCTACATTGATATGTTCATCTTGTTAGATGTATTTAATGAGCATCAAAATAAAACCTAAAATTAAGATATATTACCTAGTTCTAGTAGGTCCAATACATGATCAATGTCAATGGATGATTGCATCTCCATGATTTGTAGAGTCATCGAGAGCTCATAAGTGTCAAGTGGGGCTATACTTCTTGCAAACCATTAGTCAACCCACTCTATTAACTCATAATCATTTCATTAATGAAGTGTACATGTAGAAAAAAAGCATGCCATCTTTTATGTATGGATAGTCCATCTACCTGCACTAGAGCTTCTAAAAGAGAGTAGCTTGCTCGTTCCTATTAGTGTACAAAAATTCTCATATTTTACAATGTTAGTATCATCAACTAAATGAAAATATATACGAACTAAAAAATTAGCTTCGCTACCTAGACCCATTGCATGATTGTACCACTCAACAATTGATCTTACATCTCTCAACTTTTCACTGTCTTTGTACTTTAACTCTTCTTGTGCTAAGGCTCTTTTGATACGTGCACTTGCTCCATCATGCTCCCCACTTCCATGCTTGACCTATGAGAAGTTCCACATATGGGGAACACCACTAATCCTATGCATCCTACTCAACCAGTAAAACATTTCAGAGTTCTTGAATTGTGATGTACATTTACCTCACCATATGATATGCTAACTGAATGATATACCCCCGCTAGTCAAATCAACATAGAACATCTGAAAGAAACCTTGCACAAAATTTGTAGAATGTGTGTGATCATCACTGATGTAAAAGTGATACTCCCTCAATACTTTCATGTTATCCTTTGTACTATGATTTACATGAATGAATGCTATGTGCACAAATATAGCAACTTATGTGGATTTTTAGTACTATGATTAAACCTCGTTCTATGGCTATAGTGTGTAGTTCTCTGTGAAGTTGACAATTGAAATGATACTATGAATTGGAAAGTTTCCTTGCTAGTACTATGATTAAACCTTGTTCTATGGCTATAGTGTGTAGTTCTCTGTGAAGTTGACAATTGAAATGATACTATGAATTGGAAAGTTTCCTTGCATAACTCAAACTATGAGTCCAACCATCGAGCTCTATGGGTATGCCTCGCATACTCATAGACCACCTGATCATAGAAAATTCCCATAAACTAATGCACTATAATATTATCACTGACCAATTCACATGTCTTTGCTTCTTTCCCATCTTTTAGCCTATAGGCCACTATCTTGTATTTTCCAAATTCCACAATTCTATCTCCAATTATGTGTGTACTAGTTGTGTGTTGGAAAATTGGAAAATTTTGCATGCCACCACAATGATCACATTTTCCATAGAAACATGACTTCTTTTAAAAAATTTAACCATCCACTCTTTCACATAAAATGGAAGATAATAATTCCCTGAGGATTTAGGTGGAGGCCTTATGTTACATTCCTACAAAACATTGCCAGTGTGCATATATACTCATATACGCTAATAGGCATCATAATGATTAGAAAACTCAATATGTACTCTACAACAACAAGTAGTGTGTGTGTGATTTATTTTGACATAAAAAAGCTTTATCATTTCAAAATACCTTTGATATATTTTAATTTCAGGAAACTTTAAGACAAAATCAGCAAAAAAAATTGGTTTGAGTGGTATCCAAATAATGCTTTGGATGTGGCTCATGGGTTTTACTACCAATTATCATTCTTACAACATCTCTTTGATTGGGATAGGTCCTTGTGTTATGCTTCCAATAATCTACTATTAAATATCTCAAGGCTTGAACAATTATTTTATCTTTATGTGACACTCTACCCGAGAATTACCATAACTCATTGCTATTTGGATCCTCCACTCTTTCACACATTCCTTTGGCTCTCATTAGAGATGATATAATTATTTTCAAAGAATTCTTTTTCTTTGTAAGGTTCACCTTGTTCCTTGTTTGAATTCTTAACAATGTTGTTGTCATCACACGTAGTGTGGCACAACTATTCTTCCTACGTGAGGTAGAACCCATGCTCTCATCTGCACTCATCAAGTTCTTTATAATGAAATTTTCACTTGAGTCATTTGAAACTCTTAGCCCGAGATCCTTCATGGTGGGCCTAAATTTGAGTTGCCTCATCATTTCAATAAATAGTTGGCATCTTCCACTCTCACTTAGCTTCTCAAAAAAAAACTCCATATTATCTGTGCATATCTTTGACATGAACATTTTGGAATCTTATTAGGCATCCATTTAAAAACATTGGAATCAATATCAATAAAAAATTTAGGTTTTCTATATAAAACTCTAGGAGGAGTTCTCAAATGTAAATTTGTGTCAAAATTCTAGGAATGCCAACAACATCAAGGATAGATCACATACCTTCAATCGAAGGTGCAATTGATGAAATACCTTGAGATTGACATGTAAACGATGTTGTACCTCCAACTTGAGATGTCATTTGTGGAGTTCCTTCAAATAGAGATGTTTTTGCTCATGTACTTTCAAAACACAATATTGTTGATGGTGTGTCTTCAACTATAGATGTGATTTTTGTTGTACTTGGAAAACCACGTTGTTGCTAGTGTGTTTTCAACTAGAGATGTGCATTGAAATTCACCTATGGTTGATGATGTGCCCCCAAATTTGGGATCCATTTGTGTCCTTCCACCAACTTTTTTCATTTGTTCCTGTTGGTTTTCCAACTGGACATCTCTCTTAGATTGCATGTGAATTTTTGGTTGTATGGGTTGTTATTCCTTTGCTTCATGAGCTACAATTTTTTATTCTCTTCTCCTTGCATTTTTAACTGCACATTCTTCTAGTGTTAGAGCCTTTGGTATTTTCCTTGGCATGACATTGAATGCTACATGTTGACAAAAAACCATAGAACAAAAGTAAGTAATGCATTTTATAAAACATATTGATATCATTGATTACATTGCATTTTATGAAACACACCAAAGCATTTTATGAAATAAGGTAGCAAGCTATTTGGAATTATCAAACATGTCTATGCTAGAAAATTTTGCATACATACATATACATCCATACCACAAGTAAAGTAAGTAATGCATTTTTTCAAACATATCCATACCAATGATTACATTGTATTTTACGAAACACACCAAGAATTTTATGAAACATATTGATATCACTCATTACATTGCATTTCATATCTTTAAAAATAAAAGAATTACTTTACATTGCATAACTAATGTGACTTATCAAACATTACATATCTTCAAACATTGTTGTCCTCAACATAGGGTTTATAGCGAGCTTCAAAAAACCCATAACTTTTGACGCGTCTGGTGAAAATATATGAAACTTGGTACTAATTTTTTGTAGGCCAATATGAATTTGTTGACAAAAGGATGGTTTCTAGATCATCATTTTTTGTGAGTTATTGAGGATAGTTTGTTTCTTTTTGCAACTCTACTGTATAAAAACAACTCTACTATATAAAAACTAGTACTTTGAGGGATTTGTACAAAATTGCATCATGTAAGCATTGATTAATATTAAGAAGGGTCTGAGGGGAGTCTTTGGAGTGTGGAAAAGTGCTTAGGATCAAAGAATTATGTCAAACAAAGGGTATAAGTTGCTACCACCTTTGGAAACTAGAGAATCTTGTGCTTATTGTTGTCAAAACAACATTGTGATTATCAACCAAGCCATGAAGAACATGAATTCAAAGAAGGGTTTGTGATGCTATATCCTAGAATTATTCACTATTTCTTTGGACATGATGTGACTTAGAAAGACAAAAATCATTTTAAATTGCACAAAAATTTCCCCTTTTTGTTTTTTAGAAAGGTAAATGGTATGAATGAATGGAAACTTGCATTAAAGCAACTACATCAAGTCACTTGAATTTATCTAAGCACGTGATGAAGGTGAATTTTTTATGGCACAAAAAAATAATGGAAACTTGCATTAACATTGATGAAAGCTCTTAGGTTTTCCAAATTAGTTGAAAATAAAAAATTTCCCACAACCATCACTAATAATGAATTTGAATCTATTATGTCATGTTTTCCATTTTATATCTTCAAGCTCCTATAAATTAAAATTTTGCATGCAACATCCATCTAATTTAATGTTGAATTCTATGTGTAACAATGAGGATTTATAAAATCATCATATGAATGGTCTATAAATTGTCAAAAAAAAAACAAAAAAAATCAATATAAACATCTACCTAAAATTAAATAGAGTGAAATTTCCACTAGCCATGCTAGAAATGGACTAATATAAGCAATGAAAATAGAATTCATAAGAAAATTTGTGTTAAGTTGATGTCATCTATATTAGTTTAAACATGAATTCATCTAAATTATGTCATGTTTTTCAAATTTTTTCTTCAATTTTTTTATGCAACTCCCATCTAATTAAACAAGAATGGGAATTTCCATTTTCAAAAGGGTTGGAAAGAGAACATCTATCACATGTATTCAAAATTGGTTTCCTATCTGTGTTCAAATGCTTGAAAACTTTGATAGGGGAAGAAATTTTACATCTTTAAGCTTAGATTGATATTTCTTGCAAATCTAGTATCCATATTTGTTTCAAATGTATTGTATTTAAATCCAAACTTATCAAGAAATGAAAAAACTTGCAAGTGCAGTCATCCAAGAAGTTTTCTTGTAGGATAATTATCTACTTAAGAGCATACAAAAGTATAATTACTGGAAAGGTGAAGCATACATGGGTGAGATGTTTACCAAGCACTACTTACATCACAAGGTCTGCTACAAGAATATATACATTTGAATGAAAACATCATTGGAGTATGATTCATCGAGCTAGTTGTCCAAGAGATATCTCACCACCATTTTTAAGTGGGGACCAATATGGAGAGAAATTTCAAAGCAAAATATCATGATCTATCATTTCTCCTAACACATCATTTTAATCAAGTAGATAATGCAAGGAAACAAATTGCAACATAGAAGGAATTGGTGGAATTTGTAGAATCACAAGCTAAGCCAAGTAACGTGAATGCATAATAGATCAAGCTGATTCCACATATCCCAGACATGAAAATTATAGGTAATTCACAATCAACTCTACCAACACATTAGTCTATGTAAAAAGGAGAAAAGGTGGAGAGTTCATCTATAGGAAATGCATGAAAATACTTTTGTATATAGCATACAAAATAGAAGAATATAGTGAGTATTTTTTTGTAATAATCAAGTTGACATTTTGTAGTCACAACATATCTAGGTATGGTAGTTAGTGATATTTTAACAAGCTGAAATTTTGTAACTACTACATATCTTGCTACAAATATGTGAAGTAGATCTGATGGAATTGAAAGCATATTTCCACTCAAGCACAATGATATTTTAATATTTTATATTATTATATAAATATAAATAGTTGGCTTACTACCTTTTATTTAAAAAATATATTTCCAAAATGAATTTATTACCAGAGATAATGTAAAATGATGTAGAAACTTCAAAATGCCTTCTTCTACATTGTCTAGCATGTAAATTTTTCTTAAAAAGGTGATGGATCAAGCATAGATAGGTACAACAAGGAGTCAACTACAAAATAAAAGGTATTTTTGAGTTGTATAAAGCATTGAACTATAAAAATGTAGAAATCATGTGGGCATGAATCACAGGGTCAACCCCTATTTTACCGTTTCAAGTTAAAAACCATTTGGTGCTTGCCAAATTTGGAGATCCCCAAATTTGGCGCTCACCAAATTTGGCAAGTACCAAATGTGTTGCTTTGAAATGTTTTCCAAATGTAGAAAGGAAGGGAGTGAGACTTGAGATAGAGAGAGAGGGGATAGGAGTGAGAGAGATTACTCTACGTAGCCTGGTAGGAACTGAGACCTAAGAGCGATAGAGACTTGAGAGGGATAGAGAGTTGTCCAGTTAGGGTAGGGGAAAAGACCTAACAATGGGTGAGGGGTTGGGAGGGATGAGACTTGAGAGATAAGAAAAGATGAAAGGGGGAGAGAGAGAGAGAGGGATTATGGCAGAGGGGATTGGAGTGAAATATATTTGTCTAGGTAGGGTGGGAGGTACATGAGACTTGACAGAAAGGGAGTGTGAGAAAAGGGATTGGAATGAGACAGATTAGTCTAGCTAGTGTGGGAGGGAGTGAGACCTAAGAGAGAGAGAGAGATACTTGAGAGGGAGAGAGATTTATTTATTTAGGGTGGGGGGAAGACCTAAAAGAGGCTGTGGGAGAGAGAGGGAGTGGGAGATAGAGGGATGGGAGACATAAACCCTAAACCCTAAACTCTTAAAGCCAAACCGTTAAACCCTCTACCCTCAACCCTTAAACTATAAACCCTCGACCCTTAAACCATAAACCCTCTACCCTTAACCCTTAAACCCTCCACCCTCTACCCTTAACCCTCTACCCTCAACCCTCAACCCTCAAACCTCAACCCTCAACCCTCAACCCTCAACCCTCAACCCTCAACCCTTGAACCCTAAAACCCTCAACCCTCAACCCTCTACCCTCTACCCTCTACTCTCTACCATCTACCCTTAACCCTTAAATCCTAAACCTTTAAACCCTTTATACCCTTAAATTGTAAACCCTAAACCCTTAAACCCTAAACCTTCAATTGTAAACCATTAAATCATAAACCCTAAATCCTTAAACCTTCTACCCACTACCCTTAACCATCAACCCTTAAACCCTAAAACCCTCTACCCTCTACCCTCTACCTTTAAACCTTAAACTCTTAAACCCTTAGTACCCTTAAACCATAAACCTTAAACCATTAAACCCTAAACCCTTAAACTCTCTACCCTCTACCTTTATCCCTTAAAACCAAACCCTTAGACCCTCTACCCTCTACCCTTACCAAAATACCATCTACCCTATACCCTCAACCCAATACTGTTTACCCTCAACCCTATATCCTCAACCCTTAAAACCAACTAAAATCTCTACCCTAATACCTTTGTTGGAAAAATGAGGATAGAGAATTGAGAGGGGGGGTGAATTAGTTGTCATAGAATAATAAAAGATTTCAAACTTTACTTAATCTCATATTTGATGAATAAGAAATTAACACATCAAAGAGATAGAGAACACCAATATTTTTTATGTGGAAACCTTGTTAGGGGAAGAAACCACAGTGGATGTTAGTTCACAAGATTATACCTTGTTAAAAGTATAATAAAATCAATAAAGGGGAATGCACATGCATTCAAGAACACTACCTAGAGCTCACTACTCAATTACAAAAGGGGCTCACTACCTAACAATATAGAATATGATTAAAATATGGAGGGAATGAAATGAGAGAATAGATTCTCCACAAGCCTAATTATAGTTCCAATTAAGCATAAAAAACTCCTTCACAAACTACTTCGCACTTCACTGGATCTTCTTCACACTCTACTCTGTAATTGAATGATATTCACACATAAACACATAAGAGCACACTCAACACCTTTTCAACACACTACACCAATGAAACAATCACTCTTATATATCTGCTACATGAAATTTCATCAATAACTTAGTCAGCCAAGAAAATAAAACATATTTTCAATGTCAACCCAAATTTACAAATAAATTTTAAAATGTGAATCGACCAAGGTCACCCACAACATAGTGGGGACCCAAATTAACAATTAAATTCACCTCGAAGATCCATAACACACTACCACCAACATGTCAGCCAAGAACAAGAAAAATGAACATACACAAGAAAAATTTCTGAGCATGAGCACACCGATCAATGTGGACATACAAAAAGATAGAGCATGATCTAGAAACATCCATAAACACCAAGAAACAACAAAGAAAAATATGCAACAACTAATATTTCCAGAATCACACAAACTTCACTCAAGAACACTGTCAGACCACAACATGATCAAATCTATATGTGGACCTCGAAAAATTTTGGTAGATGATCTAGATACACTCAGAAAAAAACCCTTTAGTCCATAACAGTTGAAATTCAACATAAAGAACAAGATAATTTCATGACCTATAGAGTTCCACTGGTAACCTGGAACAGTTCCTTTTACAATTTTCTCAATATCCTCAACATATACAGCCTCTAATACACTAAATGCTAATAATGTTGACATTAATGAAAACCACATATCAACAACACATCCATAGCATCCAACAATCTCCCCCTTTGGAATTGGTAGCAACACATGATGTGAAAATACCATCAACCCAACACACTTGCTTTCCCTTTGGTTCTGACTCTTCTCCTCGATTTGTTTTCGAACCTTAAATGGATTTTTCAAATTGTATTTTTCCCCCTTTGACATCAATGTAAAAGGTAACCATGACCTTTCCATGTACACGCTCTGAACCACATATCTGGACATCTAACTACTCCCCCTAAGTAGTAGCCACAAAAACATCAATCCAAATTAGAATATAGCAATGTACCTCATGGATTGATGCAAGTAAATGCATATTCTTAGTTCTCATCAAGAGAGGTAACTACCCCTAACATTCTTCTAAGATACTCAAAGGTATCTTTTGGCAATTTTTTAGTAAATATTTCTACAATCTGCTCTTTAGTAGGCACATACTCCAATTTGACTTCTTTCTCATTCACTTTCTCTCTCAAGAAATGAAACTTGATTGATATATGCTTAGTCTTAGAGTGTAGTACCATATTCTTTGAAATATTTATTACACTTGAATTGTCACATATATGGAAATAGGCTCTTCATATATCACCCTAATATCTTTCAACATTTGTTTCATCCATCTTACTTGACTACAATTGTTTGTAGCAACAACATATTCTGCTTCAGTAGTAGATAGATAAATGGAATTCTTCTTTTTTCTCAACCAAGACACCAACTTCTTTCCTAGGAAGAAAGCACCACCACTACTACTTTTTATGTCATCTACATCACTAGCCCAATCTGTATCAGTATATGTACTTAGAGTGAGATCATCATCTTTCTTGTTATAACATTTGCTTCCAAAGATCTTGAAATACTTAATAGTAGGTTTGTAACCAAACCTTAGCTCAAAAGGGGTCTTACTAGAATTTCCATTATCATTTACCCAGTTTAAAGTATACACAATAGTGCTTACAACTTCACTCCAATAGCTTTGGGGCACATTTCCTTCTAGCATCATTATTCTAACAACATCCAAAATTGTTTTATTCTTCCTTTCTACAACTCCATTTTGTCGAGGGGTTCGGGGGGTAGATAATTGTCTTCTAATTCCATGTTCTTCACAAAAAGAGTTGAAATCCCTGGAAGTGAACTCACCACCTCTATCAGATCTCAAGCACTTGATTTTCAAACCTTTCTCATTCTTTGCTATAGCCTTGAAATTTTTTAACTTTTTCAATGTTTCACATTTTTCTCTTAAGAAGCAAATCCATATCATTCTAGAGAAATCATTAATAATCAACATAAAGTACCTTTCTCCATGAATACTTATGACTCTAGAGGGACCACAAAGGTTAGTATGTAGCAGCTTCAACAAATCATTTGAATGAAACTATTTGCTTTGGAAGGAGACTCTAGTCTATTTACCCATTTGAAATTCCTTACAAATTATTTTAGCAGGATTCACTAACTTAGGCAGATCTCTTACTACTTGAGTGGAACTTACCTTGACAATGTTATCAAAATTTACATGACACATCCTTCTATGCCAAAACCATATTTCCTCTACTTTAGCAATTAAACAACTCCCACTAGCACTATGTAGGTGAAAAATGTTACCTTTTGTCTATTTACTAGTAGCAATCATATTGCCAAAACTTCCACCTATCTTGCATCTTCCATTTTTGAATTGTAGAACATAGCCTTTTCCCATCATCTATCCAACACTCAAAAGATTGTACTTCAAGCCTTCAACATAAATAACATCATCAATGTTATCCTTACCACCAAGACAAATAGAACCTCTGCCATGAATCACACTAGCATTGTTGTCTCCAAATCTTACAACCCCACTATCATATTTCTCTAAACTTACAAATTTGTTTTTATCACTAGTCATATGATGTGAGCATCCACTTTCAATAACCCACTCATCCTTTTCTTCAACTTGGGTTGCAAGAGCTTTCTCATCTTTACTAGACTTAATAGCCACAAGACTATTTTCAATGGTAGCAATGAAAACCAACTCATCTTCATTCCCAATATCTTTACCAGACTCATCATCAATCACTCCTTCTTTAGCAAAGTAACATTTATTTTGGAATCTAGACTTGTTAGGCTTAGTTCTAGGAACCCTTTGAGGACATCTTGATGCAAAATGACCTATTTTACTACATGGAAAACACTTAATAGGTAACATTCCTTCATACTTACCTATCCCTGTACCTTGTTTCTTTACAATTAGTGCTTCCAATTCTTCTACCTCTCTTTCTTTGTCTTCAAGCTGCTTCAGTTCTTCATCATACTTGGATATCTTTCTAAAACATTCTCCAAGACCATATCTTTGCTTGTTACTTCTAGATACAGTAGCCTTGAATGCAGATTCAGTCTTTAGAATAGATTCACCAAATTCACTTAATTCAAAAGCAGCAAGCTTACCAACTAGTCTGTCTCTTGACATCTTTGTTATTGATCTAAGCTCTTCAATAGAATGAGCTTTCACTTTATAGGAGGGAGGAAAGGATCTAAGTATCTTAGCCACAATTTCATCCTCATCTAGAGAAACACCAGCACATGTAATACCCATCACTATTTCATTTACTCTTTGCATAAAAGAGGTGATATTTTCATCTTCACCCATCTTAAAATTCTCATACTTGCCTTTTAGACTATGTAGCTTATCCATCTTCATTTGTGCACCTCCTTCATAGAAATTTTCCAGCTTTGTCCAAATTAGCCATCTTTGTTATTGATCTGAGCTCTTCAATAGTGTGAGCCTTCACTTTATAGGAGGGAGGCAAGGATTTTTGTATCTTAACCATAATTTCATCCTCATCTAGAGAACCACCGAAACATGTAATAGCCATCACTATTTCATTTACTCTTTGAATAAAAGAGGTGATATTTTCATCTTCACCCATCTTAAAATTCTCATACTTGCCTTTATACTTTTTAGCTTAGCCATCTTCACCTGTGCATCTCCTTCATACAAAGTTTCCAGCTTTGTCCAAATCTCATGAGCTATCTATAGTCCTACCACATTAGCCATCTTTGAGTCTATCAGAGCACTCACCAAACCTTTAATATCCCTAATATTACTTTCAGCATCTTTGATCTCATCAGCAGTGGAGGGACCATTCTAAGGAATAACATATGGATATTTTAGAATCTTCTAGTAGGCTTCACCAATACACCTTAGGTGACATTGCATCCTAACTTTCCACAGTGAGTAGTTAGTTCCATCTAATCTTGGATTTTCCTTCTTGAATGTTGCCATCTCAGATCACCTCAAGCTTTTAGACTTCTTTAGAGGAACCTGCTATGATACCAATTGTTGGAAAAATGAGGAAAGAGAACTTAGAGGGAGGGTGAATCAATTATCATAGAATAATAAACTTTTTCAAACTTAACTTAATCTCATATATAATGAATAAGCAATTAACCATAAGCAATTAACACATCAAAGAGATAGAGAACACCAAGATTTTTTACATGGAAACCCTATTAGAGAAAAAAACCACAGTGGATGTTAATCCATAAGATTATGCCCTATTAAAAGTATAATGAAATCAATAAAGGGGAATGCACATGAATTCAAGCACACTATGTAGAGCTAACTGCTCAATTACAGAAGGGGCTTACTACCCAACAATATAGAATAGGATTAAAATCTAGAGGGTATGAACTGAGAGAATAGCTTCTCAACAACCCTGATTACAGTTCCAATTAAGCACATAAAACTCCTTCAAAAACTACTTCGCACTTCACTCGATCTTCTTCACACTCTACTCTGTAATAAAATGATATTCACACATGCACACATAAGAGCACACTCAACACCTTTTCAACACACTACACCGATGAAACAATCACTCTTATATATCCACTACATGAGATTTCATCAATAACTTATTTGGCCAGGAAAATAAATAATATTTTCAATGTCAGCCCAAATTTACAAATAAATTTTTAAATGTGAATCCACCAAGGTCAGCCACAACATAATGGGGACCCAGATTAACAATTCTAACACAAAATTACTTCAATTAATTTCACCTCAAAGATCGACAACATGCTACCACCAACATGTCAACCAAGAACAAGAAAAATGAACGTACGCAGGAAAAATTTCAAACCACAAGCACACTAATAAATGTGGACATACCACAAAAATAAAGCATGATCTAGAAAAATCCAAGAACACCAAGAAATAATACATAAACATCTGCAACAACTACGATTTCCATAATCACACAAACTTCACTAAGGAACATTGACAAAGACCACAAAAACACTGTGAGACCACAAAATGATCAAATCTATACATAGACCTCTAAAACTTTTGGTAGATGATCTAGATACACTCAATAGAAAACCCTTTAGTCCATAGTAGTTAAACTTCAATGTAAAGAAAAAGATTCCTTCATGACCTATATAGTTCCACTGGGAACCTAGGACACTTCCTTTTATAATTTTCTCAATATCCTTGACATATAAAACCTCTAACACACCAAATGCTAATAGTGTTGACATCAATGACAACCACATATCAGAAATACATCCACAACATCCAACACCCACAACCCTTAAACCCTTCATCCCTCAACCCTTAAACTCTACCCCCACCCTTAGCCCAATAATTATACCCTCAACCCTTAAACTCCTTAAACCCTCAACCCTTAAACCCTAAACCATCAACCCTCAACTATTAAACCCTCTACCCTCTAACCTTAGCCCAATACCCTCTACACTCAACCCTTAAACACTTTTAGACCCAACTAAATAGTCCACCCTAATCCCTCAACCCTTAAAACCTAAACACTTAAACCCTTAAACTGTATACTAAACCCTAAACCCTTAAACCGTCTACCCTCTACACTTAACCCTCTACCCTCAACCCTAAACCCTCAAAAGTAATCATTTTTAGCTCACTCCAATACTTCCTTCTCAAGAGGTTTAGGTTGTTTCTCTTCTTCTTCTTATAACTCTTCAACCCTGAAATTATCCATACTAGTATCCACAAAATGGATTCTATATGCTTCCTCCACAAATTCAATCATATGTGGAGCTCTTGACTCCCCACCAATTTACTTTCCTTCAATAGGAAAAAGTTGCAAAGGAAATGTCACATATTGCATGCTACTCCCATGGAGGCACCCAAGATTACCGATTGATAGAAACTTACTATAATTGGGTGGGATTTCCACCACAAGTATACTCATGACAAACTCCTATATGCAGCCTAGGAAATGGTCACCCACAGACTTTGGGCCCCATTTATTTAATTTGTCAACATCAGCTTTCTGAATCAATGATTGTCCATTTTCAAATCAAATTCTTAATCAATTCATAACTTCTTCAAATGTTTCAATTTCCCTAAGGTTTGAATGCTTCATTAATTTTTATTTAATCAAAGAAATAGGAAATCCTTTTAATAAATAAAATAATGTTATTTAATTGAAGTTAATATTACTTAAATAAGTGATGCTATTAATTAAATCTATTTTTAATTAAATAATTTTATTTTATTTTATTAATATTCATTTCTAAATTACATAATCTTATTTTATTTTATTAAAAGAGATATTATCATCTTAAATTAAATTTAAATAAATGAAATATCCTCTCAAAAGAATATCTGTGATGAAAAAAAGGAAACAAATGGTTAAAGGAAATAAACTAAAAGAATTCAATAAAGATTTGTTTCTATTTTTTCTATTTATCCCACATTGTGAATTTTCCTTCAGTTCCTTTGCCTATAAAATGAGCCCTCATTCGAATTTAAAAGGATCCGCAGTTTTACATGGGACTTATGCTACAAATTTTCTTGAATTTTATCATTTGAGATTACACATTAGTTTGATTTTATAAGCATCTTGGTTTTGGGAACATATAGTTTAATATTACATTTTAGCTTAATCTTCTTGGTAGATTAATTTGCAAAGTAATTCATTTATGGCATTGCATGTAAGATCCAATTTTATTTCAATAAATTAGTTTGTTTATTGCATTTACGATCATTTTAGATTAGTTTCATTGTTACATTGTAGAACATGATTCATGGAGATTGGCATTCTTGCTTCTCCTCTTTGAATCTCTCGTTCCGAGATTGTATTTGCAGGGGTAACAGGGTTAATCTGAGGGCCACAATATCAATCCCTGCTCTTCTCGGATAGAGAGCTGTGAATCAATTTGCAAGGACTCATTATTGAGTATCCCTCATAATACAAGGATTCTGAGAAATTATAACATATTTTGATTATACATTTTAAATACCGTTTTTTAATTTTTAGTTTTAATTTAGTTTAGTTTTAATTTAGTTTTAATTTAGTTTTTAATTTAGTTTTAATTTAGTTTTAGTTTTGCTTCATAAATCCATTCCCTCAGGTTTAGGAAAAACAATTTTGAGTTTGTATGGGGTTGAAATCACGATCTGGGTATCTTCAGGTTTTTGATTTCTTTCGATCTGAGAAAATAGTACCGAGAATTGTCAAAGCGTCATTTTTTTCACCTGGCTAAAGGTTTAAAAAAAATATTTTTTCATCTTCTACTTGCTGGATCAAAAAACGATTTCTAGGTTTTATTTTTTGCTTCAAAAAATTTATGGGTTTCTGTTTTTGTCTACTCATTATAAACAGATTTTTCAGAAATCAAATTTGAAGATTTTTATGCATGTTTTTAATTTAGTTTTTAATTTTTAGTTTTTAATTTAGTTTAGTTTTTAATTCTAATTTAGTTTTTAATCTTAATTTAGTTTAGTTTTTAGTAAGTTTGGTTTAGTCTTTAATTTAGATTTTTAAATTAGATTTTTTTAGTTTCTAAAATTCAAATTAGATTTTTTTAAACTTTGTTAATTTAAAGTAGATTCTTTAACTTTGTTAATTTAAATTTGAATTTTTTACTTTAGATTTTTTAACTTTATTAATTTAAATTAGAATTATTAATTTAGATTAGATTTTTTTTAATTTAGATTAGATTTTTAATTTTATTAATTTAGATTAGTTTTGTTTTAAATTTTTAGTTTAGTATTAGATTAATTTATTTTAACTTTAGTTTTGTTAACTAATTCTTTTTAGATTAAATTTTGACTAGATTAAATTAGATTTTTAATTAGGTTCCTTAAGATTTACTTTTTTATAATAGGTTTGCAAGGCGCCGGTCGAACTTGAAACACACTAACGGTTTGATTGCATGACGCATGACAAAGACTTGAAAATAAACACTTACGCTTGTCAAAGATCTTATTTTAAAAAAACATTGTGTTTGTTTTCCTGCTTTTCAATTCACATAGTCTAATTAGGGCTTCGTTAAAATTCTTAGGAGTTTCGATAGTGAGTAGGGAATTTGGCTCTTTGTTACATAGAGGTGATGACCATGGACAAATCCAGGCTCCTTATGATCTTACTAATATGACGAACTCTTAGGGAGCAGAGCAAGGTAGTGAATCTTTAGCACTTTCACTCGTCAGGGGATTATGCTCTTCTCTCATTGAGAGAATCAGAAACCCAAAAGCGTGTGGATTTGGTGAAGTGAAACTAGCTCAGTGATTAAGGTTGTTTAGCATGTTTGGGTAAAGAGACGGGCTAGAGAAGTATGCTCTTCTCCTTTTGGGAGAATCAAAAAATTAGAAACCCGAATCCGAGCCATGTCCAGTGTCACCTTTAGAGGGCCTACCGGAAGTTGAACCTCCGGGAACGACCCAAGTGAGTACACACCTATCGCCGGTGATTCCACCTCACTATAATAAAGAACGTCTTGTTGAGTCTAAAGACTCCAAGACCATAGTAACTTCTTTTCCATGACTTGGATGATCATCATGGAAAAGCTCTGTTTATTGCACTGAGCGGCGCCGCTCCGAGCCCTGCTTGCGGGGGTGTGTGATTTTCAGGTGTTGGTGTGGCTGCGAGGCCCAAGCTCTGTATCAGAGGCACCGAAGGTTATTGTGAACGGAAGCCAAGTAAAAACCTCTTAGTTAGTTGCCTACCCGGTTCACCTCCAAAGAGTCATAATCTTTGCTTAAGGAGGGAAGAATCTCTTAGGTATGTTGATCATGATTCACATCATAGGCATACACTTGGGCGTTTGGAGGCGGTTGCGACATTACTACAAAGGTGGCTTACGAGCATTACCTTGTTGGAGTCCATCCAACAAATCCAAGCAGTATCCAAGAATGTCACTACTCAAGTCCTTCACTACTCTCAAACCAAACTACAATCTTGTAGATCAGTTACAGAAAACTCCAGCACAGATCTCAATCTTAGAGCTTCTAGAGTTGTCCCCTAGACATAAGCAGATCCTTGAGGATGCTTTGCGCACAACAAATGTCCCCAACAACATTGATATAGACCAATTCCAAGGCATGGTGAATCACATTACTAGCCCACATTACCTCTCTTTCTCTGAAGATGATGACAAATCCCTAAGCCATCCACACAATCTTGCCCTTCACATTGAAGTCATGATTCATAAAACTCGTGTCAGGCGCGTGTTGATTGATGGGGGTGATGGGTTAAATATCTGTACTTTGAATTTGTTAAAAACTTTGGGCTATTCAGAGCAAGTGATCAACACTAGAAAGAAGATCACCATAAAGGCCTATGATGAGGTAGAATGAAGTTCTAAGGGGTTGGCTGTCCTTCCTATCAGGATTGGCCCAGTTGAAAAAGATATCTTGTTTCAAATTGTTGATACTGGACCCCTTGCATACAACATTTTACTGGGTAGACCATGGATTCATGATATGCAGGCAGTGCCGTCTACCTACCACCAGTGTGTTAAGTTCCCCTACAATGGAACATAAATTTGCATACCAAGGGATAACACCTTATCAATTAACTCAATCTCAGCTAATGTTCATGTCCCTCTTAACCGAGCAGCAGAGGATTATGAAACAACTTTAGCAGACTGTCAAAAAAAATTTAAGTCAGTAGACCTTGGCATGGGGGGGTATCAACTTGACTCTTTTGCAAGGATGCCTGTTTCCCCTAGGACATATGGAAAGCCTTCACAGGAGATGAAACCATCATCTTCAGCAATGACAATATTTGACAAGTTTGTTGAATCCTCAGTACCAATACAAGATGAAAAAGAGGAAGTAGCTGTTCAAGATTGGATATACAAAGAGGAGAAATACCAGCACAATGAAAATTTCTCCCCCTCTCCTAAGTACTATGGGAGAGGATATACTTTTGTCAAGAAGATGGGTTATCCAGGATATGGCCCTCTTAGTCATAGGTTAGATGCTAGAGCCGAACCAGTCAATCATGATCTTTTTGCACGTAAGTCTAAGAAACCGGTTGGCCTAGGCTTTATGAACAACAATAAATGCACTGTCCCCATTTCTGATAGGCGGGATAGTAAAGATGACACAGAATATGTACCAGATTTGACCAATCAACAAGACATAACAAATGATTGGGTACCTTCAACAAATCTCCTTTGGGAAGATTCAAGAGATTTAATAATTGATAGTCCTCCTATCTCATTTGCAATAGATAGTGACTATATGAATGCAAGATTGACTATGGATAGTGTCTCCATGCCAGCTGCAACGGATGGTGATAATTCAGATAATTTTGTGATTGAGCAAATTGCTAGAGGAGAGGAGCCTCTTCCAAATCTTGAGGCTTCTACATCACGAGGCTCCAACAATAATTCAGAAATAGACTCTCATGAGTTTGAATGGGATTCACTCTTAGATGCAATAGTTGACTTGGATATGGATGTTGTCCACGCTTATAGTTCTCAACCTGATGTAACTGATGAGTCATGTGTTAGATTAGAAGATTGGAACCCACATGTCACATTAGTAGACGATTCTTCGCTTGCTAGGATAAATTCTGATTTAGACACTTTAGAGGGAAACTTGACAAATTCCAATTCTACAGTCACCAGAGATGACACCACCTATATCCTTAATCTTGAACCGGTCATCAACCTACCCCTTGTTCACCCCAACCTTATTGATTGGTCTCAACGGTACCAAGAGCCTCAACTCTTAACATTTCACAATGACTATGAGATCACCTGCTATCTAAATGCCATTGAACCTGTAGTCTCTTCCACCAGTGAACCGGCTACTAGTATGACAGAACCTGACATCAAGTACCTTAGTCACAAGATAAAAAGAAAAGAAAAAAAGAATAAGAGTTTTGATGGCGAAAACCACTATGTGGCGGTGTCAGAACCAAAAAAAGTAAAAATAAAAGACGTATCCAAAGGTGAAAACCTCCCAGAGGCACCTATGGATGAGGTACTTGATAGTCTCCCAAGCTATTTCTAGGATAGATCATCAGTATTGGTTGAACCTACAGAAGTTGTTAATTTGGGCACAGAGGAAGTTCAAAAAATTGTACACTTGGCTAAATATTTATCACCTGAAGAAAAACCTAAGTTCCTCAAAGAGAAACACTGAAATCTCATTATGCATCATTTGTCATAGCTCAGGTGTGAAACAGGTCAAAGAAGTTGAAAGAATGCACCCTCCGTAGAGCTCTTTTGAGTGAAAGCTAAATTAAACTCCTTGGTACAGGATTCATTAGAGCCATAGACTATGCTGATTGGATTTTCAACATTGTACATGTTTCTAAACATGATAAAACCATTTGAATCTGCACAGACTTTAGAGATCTTAACAGAGCATGCCCAAAGGATGATTTTCCACTTCCTAACATAGACATGATAGTGGACATGACAGCGGGATATGAGATCTATTCTTTGATGGATGGTTTTTCTAGGTATAATCAGATCAAGATAGCTCCTGAGGATCAAGAAAAGACTACATTCACATGTGCCTGGGGTACTTATTGTTGGAATGTCATGCCCTTTGGATTGAAAAATGCAGGAGCTACTTACCAAAGAGCTATGACAACCATCTTCCATGACATGATGCATAAGAATATGAAAGATTATGTGGATGACACCCTGGCTAAGTCTAAGAGAAGAGGAACACATTTGGCTGATTTAGAAGTGATTCTAGATTGCATGGAACAATTTCAACTAAGATTAAACCCAAAAAAGTGTGCATTTGGTGTTACTTCTGGCAAATTATTGGGATTCATCATTTCAGCTAAAGGAATAGAAGTGGACCCTGAAAAGGTTCAAGCCATTATAAACATACCACCTCCCAAAAATGTTAGCCAAATGAAGAGTCTTCAAGGGCGCCTTCAATCCACAAGGAGGTTTATTTCACAATTGGCAGATAGAGCACAACCTTTCAACAAAAAATTGCATAAAGGTGTTCAATGTGTCTGGAATGAGGATTGCCAAAAGAGCATGGATCAAATTAAAGAATACTTGGAAAATCCTCCCATTTTAATGCCTCCCATTCCAGGAAAACCTCTCATTTTATATGTCTCAACTACTGAATCTTCACTGGGGGCATTGTTAGCTCAATTAGATGAACAAGGGAAAGAAAGGGCCATATATTATATTAGTCACACTCTTGTTTCTTATGAGGTTAATTATACTAGTATTGAAAAGCTTGCCTCGCAGTAGTGTTTGCTTCTCAAAAATTGTGACACTATATGCTCACGCACACCATACACCTCATAGCAAAAATTGATCCTCTCAAATACTTGCTCGGTAAAGCTGCTCTCACGGGTAGACTTGCTAAATGGATGATGATTCTTTCTGAATTTGACATAGAGTATATTGAGCGCAAAGCAATCAAAGGCCAAGCTATTGCAGATCAACTGGCTAATTTTCCTATTCAAGATAATATGCCCATTCAAGTCAACTTTCCAGATGAGCATCTTATGTACATGACTGAAAGATCCTGGAAACTATTCTTTGATGGTTCATGCATGCAAAATGGTTTTGGAGCTGGTGTGTTGTTTGTTTCTCCTCATGGGTATACTATTCCTAAATCTTACAAGTTACTCTTTCCATGCACAAACAACATAGCTGAGTATGAGGCTTTGACAAATGGACTAAAAATGGCCATAGAGTGGAATATCATAGAAGTACATATCTATGGGGATTCTCAGTTGATCATCAACCAAGTCAATGAACAATACCAAACAAAAGATGACAAGTTGGTACCTTACAAAAAAATGGTTGATTCATTAAGATGGTATTTTACTTTTGTCACCTTTCAGCAAATCCCTAGGGCTGAGAACAAAGCAGCTGATGCTATGGCCACCCTTGCTTCACTTCTTCAGTTAGAGGAACATGAGTCCAAATATGAATTCCTGGTGGAAGAGCTACGATATCCCATATTTGACTCACCCGAAAGCCATGTCATTTGTACCCTTGTCAATCATGAATCCTCCCACTATGGTGCTATTTACTCATATCTTCGTGATGGCATCATCCCCGATACATTTAACCGATCTAAAAGAAGAAACCTTATCCGCAACGCCTCTCGCCATTCCCTCATCTTTGGTGATTTGTATAGGAGGGGTCTAGATGGAACACTTCTTAGGTGCTTAGAAAAGGAGGAATCTGATCAAGTGCTAGTTGACATCCACGAGGGCATATGTGGAGGACATTCTAATGGTCTTTCAAAATAGCTAGAAAGGTTACTTAGAGGCGGGGGTACTATTATTCTGATGCGGATAGATCACGGTAGCATTTACTTTGAAGTCTTGTGAAAATGTCAAAACATGGACACCTAATACGTACTCGGTGGGGAACTAATTCCTTCTATCTCAGCCATTTTAGCGATAGACCTTTGACCTTGTTGGGTGAATTCATCCCAACTCACATCAATTGAGCATAAGTTCAGTATCACCTAGAGCTACTTCACAAAATGGGTAGGAGTTGTTCCACTTTCTATTGCCTCGGTGTCTTTATTTATTTTAAACCATATCATCTATTGATTTGGAGTGCCATCGAGATCATCACCTTTAATGGAAGTCAGGTTCAAAACAAAAGGTTATAAGAACTCTGCCAAAGATTCAAGATACAGCAACATTGGTCCTCCATTTACTTCCCACAAGGAAATGGTCAGCAGAGGCTTCAAACAAAACCATTCTCAAGATTTTGCATAGAATAGTTCATAAGAATGGTAGAGACTGGCACCTACAGATAAATCCGGCCCTGTGGGCCTATAGAATGAGTATTCGTACTCCAACTGGGGCTATTCCTTTTGCCCTCACATACGGCGCTGAAGCAGTGTTACCTTTAGAGGTTGAGATTTCATCACTTCAGGTCTCTCTCAAAGGTCCCAGATTCTGGATAGAACTTCTATTGCACCATGAGATTGCAGAGGTAGAACTTCTTGATGAGAAGCGTCACAAAGCATCATTTACGACCATGAGGGTCTATCAAAAGCAGATGTCCAAAGCCTTCAACAAAAGGTTAAGCCTAGAGAATTCCAAGTAGCGGATCTCCTGTGAGAGAATCCCTAAGAACCAACATGTCCCGAAAACAGGAAAGGGAAGAGTCCAGACCCTAATTGGCTTGGACCCTACATCATCCTAGCGACTTTTTAGCCGCAGGGTTGCCTATCTACTATCTTGAAGGGGCTGACTCCTGAGCTTATCAATTTTTTGAAGAAGTTCTATCATGATGCCAGTTCTATGCAGGGGCATCCTTTATTATCTAGTATGATACAGAAAAAAAGTTCAAAAAAAAAATTGATATATGATCTTACGAAAAGAGTTCAAAAAAATTGATATATGATCACGAAAAAAGTTCAAAAAAGAATTGATATATGGTACTGAAAAAATTACAAAAAAAAAAAAAAAATTGATAAGTATTAAAAAAATCCAAAAAAAATTCAATATGATCTTTGAAAAAAAAAAAATAATAAAAAAAAGAAAAAAAAGTGCACCTTGGTGAAAACACAGGAAAGCAGGGTGCTGGTGTAAAAATACAAAATATATGTATATATATAAAAAGTCCTAAAAAAAAAATTCTTCCAAGTGGTGAAAACCTGGAAACAGGCGCTATTTGAGGCCTTTGCATCCTTATTTCTTAGCATGCATCCTCGACACTTAGCCTTTCTCCATCATGCCTTGTCCTTATTGCCTTGGTTTGGAATTGGTCTTTGTCTTTGTCTAGGGGCATCACTGTGTTAGCTTTGGTCTCTTGGATATGCTTGTCTTTAGGACACCTCGCAAACGGTGTTTTTCAACACTAACCCAACTGTGTTTTTCAACACAACCCCTGACATCGTGTGTTTTTCAACACTTATCAGTTTGGTCTTATCTAGTTCGGTCATGTGATCTTACCTACTTACAAGCATTCGATCCTTATCCTTGGAACTCAGTATTAGTTTACACACTTAAAATTTTTTAATTGCAACACTTAATGCTTGAGATATACCATGATCTTTTCTTTGTGTGCTGACTGATATTGATTTTAGATTTAGTGTCCTTGTCTAATAAGTCTCTCTGTGATGCATAGCTAGAGGACTTGGGGGCATGGGGCATGTTTTTATTTTCTTTCTGCTTGTGGGTGTTGTCTTGAACCTCTTCAGTGTCTCTTGTTGTCTCCTTGACACACTTAAGAGATTTATGGCATCGTCCTTGAATGTTTTTGCACAACCATTCTCATGGTAATCCTGGCATTTATGTCTTGATGCGAGCGTGGTTTTTCTACATTAAATTGGGTAAGCTAACATTGTAGTCATCTTGACCTTCATGTCTTTGATGCTCATGTTAGAATCTTTCCACATTCCAAGCTGATATAAATCACATTCATATCTTCATAGTTGTGTTTGTGACTAGTGATGATTGTGTGATTGTCCAGATGTCACGGTAATAATATTTAATGATGAAAATAAGTTCTGTTACATTCTCTAATGAATGATGAACACACAAAAACCTATGTTACCCTATTGCAAGTACACCTTTGCATTTTCATGTAGCTTGCATTATTTAGACTTCATGTTAATTTGCACTTTTAGGCTGTATTATGGGTTTGAGAGGGTTTCCTTCATCTTTCTTGTGGATTTTTCATCAACTGTGATCACGTTCTTCATTTCCTTATCTTCTTTCATGATCTCAATCGAAACTCCCTGTCTTAAACAGTTGATTGATTTTGATGCATCCTCTTTATTGAAGAAGATTCTCTTCCTTCTCTCCATTTCTTTCCATTTCTTCCAAACTTCTATCTTCCATTCGATTTCACCCCACTTCTTTTCTTCTAATTCAACCTTAGGGCATAATTTTCTTGCTGATCTACCTGGGTTATGTGATTCTTATATTTTTCATCTTACATCAAGAACCCTATCTTTTGTTTGATTTGATCAAAATTTTCAATTATTATTTTCTCCCTCTATCTCATTCGATTTACGATCACGAGGCGATTACCTATCAAACTTCAATCCTTGATTCCAACTTTATCAATTTATCAATTTGCTTCTCTTGAGGCAACCTTGCTTGAGATTCTTATCTCTCACTTTGGATGTGATCCCGAATCGACCTCATGTTCAAAGGCCTTTTGTTTATGTTTGTCCAGATGTGATCCCGAGTCGACCTCACATCTGAGTTGTTTTGTGATCCCAAATCAATCTCACATTGCAACTTCATTCTTTGACTGCATGTGATCCCGAGTCGACCTCACATTAGTCAAAGAGGGGCAAATGTATGCAACCTAAAATGGTCACCTAGACTTTGGGCCCCATTTATTTAATTTGTCAACATCAACTTTCTGAATCAATGATTGTTGCATTTTCAAATCAAATTCCTTAATCAATTCATAACTATTTCAAATGTTTCAATTTTCCCTAAGGTTTGAATGCTTTATTAATTTTATTTAATCAAAAGAAATAAATTCCTTTTAATAAATAAAATAATGTTATTTAATTGAAGTTAATATTACTTAAATAAAATGATGCTATTTAATTAAATCTATTTTAATTAAATTAATTTATTTTATTTTATTAATATTCATTTCTAAATTACATAATCTTATTTTATTTTATTAAAAGAGATATTATCATCTTAAATTAAATAAAATAAATGAAATATCCTCTCAAGAATATCCTGTGATGAAAAAAATGGAAACAAATCAGTTAAAAGGGAAATAAACTAAAAAAGAATTCCAATCAAGATTTGTTTCTATTTTTCTATTTATCCCACATTGCTTCTGAATTTGCCTTCAATTCTACTTTTGCCTATAAAATGAGGCCTCTCATTCTCATTTCAAAAAGGAAAAATCAAGAATTTTTACATCGGACTTATGCTACAAATTTTCTTGAATTTTATCATTTGAGATTACACATTAGTTTGATTTTATAAGCATCTTAGTTTTAGAGCATATAGTTTAATATTACATTTTAGCTTAATCTTCATAGTAGATTAATTTGCAAAGTAATTCATTTATGGCATTGCATGTAGATCAATTTTCATTTGAATAAATTAGTTTTGTTTATTGCATTTTACAGTCATTTAGATTAGTTTTCATTGTTGCATTGTAAGAACAGGATTCATGGAGATTGGCATTCTTGCTTCTCCTCTTTGAATCTCTCGTTCCGAGACTGTATTTGCAGGGGTAACTGGGCCAATCTGAGGGCCACAATATCAATCCCTGCTATTCTCAGATAGAGAGCTGTGAATTGATTTGCAAGGACTCATTATTGAGTATCCTTGCATGCAAGGATTCACAAAAGTATAACATATTTTCAGTTATACAATATTTTTCACTTGAATACTGCTAGTGGAAGTTGCTTAATTGCTCAAATAGATGAAATTTGGTTGTGGCATAGGAGGTTGTGTCATGTAAACTTTGACAACATTATCAAGATAAGTTCTACTCAAGCAGTAAGAGATCTGCCTAGATTGGTGAAGCCTGGTAATGTAGTCTGCCAAGAATGTCAAATGGGTAAAAAAACTAGAGTCTCCTGCTAGAGAAAATAATTTCACTTAAATAATGTGTTGGAATTGCTACATACTAATCTTTGTGGTCCCTCTAGAGTTAGAAGTATTCATGGAGAAAGGTATTTTATTCTGGTCATTGATGATTACTCTAGAATGATTTGGGTTTCTTTTTTAAGAGAAAAGTGTGAAGAATTGGACAAGTTCAAAAGTTTCAAGGCCATGAAAGAAAATGAAAAAGGTTTGAAAATCAAATTCCTGAGATCTGACATAGGTGGAGAACTTATTTCAAAATATTTCAATTCTTATTGTGAAGAACATGGAATCAAAAGACAGTTACCTGCTCCTCAAACCCCTCAAAAAAATGGAGTTGTAGAAAGAAAGAATAGAACAATTATGGATGTTTCCAAAACAATGATGATAGAAGGAAATGTGTCTCATATGTACTGGAGTGAAGTAGTAAGCACTGCTGTATATAAGTTGAATCAGGTAAATATGAATGGTAATTCTAGTAAGACCCCTTATGAATTATGGTTCGGTTATGATGAGGGCGAAACCCGAGACATAGAAAATAACCCACAAACAAGAGAATAATTTTATTATTCAGAAAATAGAGCTTCTTACATGCAGAGGATCTCAAATCCCTAAGTTCTACAACACATGCAAGCTACAGAAAGCTACAGAATAACCCTTTCGCAATATGCGAGCTTGTCCCCAAAAGGTTACTCAAAAATTAGAAAACCTGCCCATAAATAGAGATCCTCATTAGTTTGGAGCCAAAACAACATTCAAATTGAGTTTAGGCAGTTTGGCACCGAAAATTTACATGAAGTTCAAATTTCAAAAGAGCATTTGCAATGGTATCTTCTAGAAATTGCGCCAACTTCCCAGGGCCATAACTTTTGATCCGGGACTCTGATTTGCAAACTGTTTGAACCGTTGGAAAGGTCTCGAAGTCAAGAACGCGCTCAAAATTTTCTATGCCGACTTCGGCAAGTTTTGGGCCGATCCGGGAGCTCTAAGTGCCTCAAATCCCACTCGGAAGATTTTCAGGTGCAAATCTGGGAAACTAAAACTGCAATATCTTTCAACCCAGGAATAGGAAATAAAAACCGTAAATTGGGAATTTCATTATGATGAAAAGGGTATCCAAAAATGTAAAAACATCTAAAAACTGAGAAACTTGAAATTTAACTATTTTTGGGTGATGCAAGATTGCCCTTACACCATTGGATGCTCCTGCATCAAGTTACAAGCCTACTGTTAAGTATTTCAAGATATTTGGAAGAAAATGTTATATCAAAAGAGATGATGATATAGGAAATTTTGAGGCTAGAAGCAATGAAGGGATCTTCCTAGGTTACTCCACAAAGATCAAGGCATACTGATGCTATAACAGAAGACTGAGAAAGATTGTTGAGAGTGCAAATGTCAGAGTTGATGAGGACTCTGCCAAATCATCTAGACGATGCAACTATGTTCAAATGAAGACAACACAAATCAAGGGAAGAACAATCAAACACCGAATCTACTTCAGATTGTTCCATATGTTCCGATGAAGCAACCACAAGTTGTTCCCGCAAATCAAGTCACTCATGAAGCACAAACAAGTGCAAGTGTAAAAGAAATTTCAGAAAACACAAAAGTCCGAGAAAGTCCCAAGACTCCAAGGTATGTAAAGCGGAATCACTCTGAAAGTCAAATCATAGGAGATAAGAGAAAAGGAGTGCAAACTAGAAGAAAAATTGTAGAAGAATATTGTTTGATTTCTAAGATTGAACCTAAGAGTGTCACTGAAGCCTGTCAAGATGAACACTGGATGAAATCCATGAAAAAAGAACAAGTTGCAGATATATTTACTAAGCCACTGTCGAAAGATACTTTTGAGTATCTAGGAGGAATGCTATGGGTAATTACCCCTCCTAACAGGAAATAATGATGCATTTACTTGCATCAGTCTGTGAGCCTCATTGCTATATCTTGTTCCGGATTGATGTTTATGTGGCTACAACTCAAGGGGAGTAGTCAAATGTGCAGATATCTGGTTCAGAGCATATGAAAAGACCATAGTACCTTTTCCATTGATTTAAAAGGGGGAGAAGAGTTATGTGAAAAACATCTTAGGTGGAGAAGTGCTACATGAAAATATTTTCAAAAATGAAGTTGGGTTGATGGTATTTTTCACATCATGTGTTGCCATCAATGCCAAAGGGGGAGATTATTGGGAGATTGTTGGGAGATTGTTGGATATTTTGGATAGGTTGTTGATATGTGGTTATCATTAATGTCAACACTATTATCATTTCGTGTATCTATTGTTGTATATGTCGAGGATATTGAGAAAATTATAAGAAAAAGTATTCTAGGTTCCCAGTGGAACTGTGCAGGTCATGAAGGAATTTTGTTATGTACGTAAAATATTAGCTGATGTGGATTAAAGGATTTATTGTTGAATGTTTCTAGATCATCTATTGGAAGTTTTAGATGTCTGCGTGAAGTTTTGAATATGTTATGGTCCGATAATGTATTGTTGGTCTCTGTCAATGTTCCTAAATGAAGATTGTATGATTCTAGTTACCTCAGTTGTTGCATATGCTTCTCTATTGTTTCTTGGTGTTCTCAGATGTCTCTAGTTCATTCTCTATCTTTGTGGTTCATCCACATTAGTCAATGAGCTTGTGGTTGAAGATCTTTTTACGCATGTCTATGTGAAGTTTTGAGTATGTTGTCATCTAACAGTGTGTTGTTGGTCTTTGTCAGTGTTCCTGAATGAAGATTGTATTATTCTAGTTATCTCAGTTGTTGCGGATGCTTCTTTTATTTTTCTTGGTTTTCTCAGATGTCTCTAGTTTATTCTCTATCTTTTTGGTTCATCCACATTAGTCGGTGAGCTCGTGGTTGAAGATCTTTGTGTGCATGTTTGATTTTTCATGTTTCTATCTGACATGTTGGTGATAGCATGTTGTGGATCTTCAAGGTGAAATTAATTGAAGTCATTTTTTATTGGAGATGTTAATTTGGGTCTCCACTATGTTGTGGCCGACCTTGGTGGATACGCATTAAAAATTTAATTGTAAATTTGGGCTGACATTCTAAATATATTTTATTTTCTTGGCCGACGAAGTTGTGTTGGAATCTCCTATAGCAGATATATAAGAGCGATTATGTGATTGGTGGAAGGTGTGCTTCGTATGCTCCTATGTGCATATATGCAAATATCATTACTGAGCAGAGTGTGAAGAAGATTGAGTTAAGTGTGAAGAAGTGTTGAGTTTAATCAAAACTGTAATCAAGCTTGTGAAGAAGTTATTATCTCAGTTCACATTTTTGATGGTTTTAATCCAAACCCTACTGTTGGACAGTGATTCCTCCTTTGTAATTGAGCAATGAGCTCTAGGCAGTTCTCCTGAATGCATGTGCATTCCCTTTATTATTTCTTTTTATATTTCTAACAGAGTATAATCTTGTCGACTAACATCCACCGTGGTTTTTCCCCTAACAATGTTTCCACACAAAAAAAAATCTTGGTGTTATTTGTCTCTCTAATGTGTTGTTTGCTTGTGGTTAATTGCTTATTCATCAAATTTGATATTAAGTTATGTTAAGTTATAAAAAGTTTAAATTTCTGTGACAACTTATTCACCCCCCCTCTCAATTGTCTGTCCTTGTTTTTCCAACAATTGGTATCAAAGCTAGTTCCTTTGAAGATGTCTAACAACTTGAGATGATCTAGGATGGGAACATCAACATTTAAGAAGGAAATACTAGATTTGATGGCACCAACTACTCACTTTGGAAAGTTAGGATGCAGTTTCATCTACAGTGCATTGGTGATGCTTATTGGAAGATTACAAGAGATCAATATACTATTCATTAGAATGGTCGCTCCATTGCTAATGAGATCAAAGATGCTAAAAGTAACACCAGAGTTATGGAAGCATTGGTGACCACCCTGACAGATTCAAAGATCGCTAATGTCATAGGTCTATACACAACTCATGAGATCTGGATGAAGTTGGAAACTTTGAATGAAGGAGACACAGAGGTGAAGATGGCTAAGCTATAGAGCTTGAAAGGAAAGTATGAGAACTTGAAGATGGGTGAAGATGAAAATATTACTTCTTTTATGCAAAGAGTAAATGAAATAGTGCTAGGTATTAAATGTGTCGGTGGCTCACTAAGTGAGGATGAAATTGTGGCTAAGATACTCAGATCCTTACCTCCTTCTTACAAAATGAAGGTTCATGCTATTGATGAATTTATGTCTATAAACAAGACGACAAGAGATACACTAATAAGAAAGATTGCTTCTTTTGAAATAAGTGAATTTGGTGAATCTACACCAAAAATTGAATCTACATTCAAAGCCACTGTATTTGGGAGTTATAGTAAAAGATACATTCTGAGAGAGCTCCAGAAAGATATCTAAATATGATGAAGAACTGAAATAGCTTGAAGACCAAGAAAGAGAAGTACAAGAATTGGAAGCACCGATTGCAAAGCAAGAAGGAAGAGGAAAAGGTAAGTATGAAGATGTATTGCCTATTAAATGTTTTTCATGTAGTAAGATAGGTTATTTTGCTTCAAGATGTCTTGAAAGAGTTCCTAGGACTAAGCCTAGAAAACCTAGATTCCAAAAGAAATGCTACTTTGCTAAAGTAGTAACTGAAGATGTATTTTTCACTTGAATACTGCTAGTGGAAGTTGCTTAATTACTCAAATAGATGAAAGTTGGTTGTGGCATAGGAGGTTGTGTCATGTAAAATTTGACAACATTATCAAGATAAGTTATACTCAAGCAGTAAGAGATTTTCCTAGATTGGTGAAGCCTGGTAATATAATTTGCCAAGAATGTCAGATGGGTAAACAAACTAGAGTCTCCTTCCAGAGCAAACAATTTCACTCAAATAATTTGTTGGAATTGCTACATACTAATCTTTGTGGTCCCTCTAGAGTTAGAAGTATTCATGGAGAAAGGTATTTTATACTAGTCATTGATGATTACTCTAGAATGATTTGAGTTTCCTTTTTAAGAGAAAAGTGTGATGCATTGGACAAGTTCAAAAGTTTCAAGGCTATGGCAGAAAGTGAAAAAGGTTTGAAAATAAAATGCCTGAGATCTGACAAAGGTGGAGAATCTACTCCTCGAATCCGTCAACATAATGGAGTTGCAGAAAGAAAGAATAGAACAATTCTTGATGCTGCCAGAACAATGGTGATAGAAGGAAATGTGTCTCAAATGTACTGGAGTGAAGCGGTAAGCACTGTTGTATATATTTTGAATCAGGTAAATGTGAATGGTAATTCTGGTAAGACCCCTTATGAATTATGGTTCGGTTACAAGCCTACTATTAAGTATTTCAAGATCTTTGGAAGCAAATGTTATATCAGAAGAGATGATGATATAGGAAATTTTAAGGCTAAAAGCGATGAAGGGATCTTCCTAGGTTACTCCACAAAGAGCAAGGCATACTGATGCTATAACAAAAGACTGAGAAAGATTGTTGAGAATGCAAATGTCAGAGTTGATGAGGACTCTATCAAATCATCCAGATGATGTAACTATGATTTAGATGAAGACAACACAAATCAAGGGAAGAAAATTCAAACACCGAATCTACTTTAGATTGTTCCATATGTTTCGGTGAAGCAACCACAAGTTGTTCCAGAAAATCAAGTCAGTCAGGAAGCATAGACAAGTGCAAGTGTAGAAGAAAGTTCAAAAAACACAGAAGTCTGAGAAAGTCCCAAGACTCCAAGGTATGTAAAGTTGAATCACTCTGAAAGTCAAATCATAGGAGATAAGAGCAAAGGAGTGCAAACTAGAGGAAAAATTGTAGAAGAATATTGTCTGATTTCCAAGATTGAACCTAAGAGTGTCACTGAAGCCTGTCAAGATGAACACTGGCTAAAAGCCATGAAAAAAGAACAGGTTGCAGATATATTTACTAAGCCATTTCTGAAAGATACTTTTGAGTGTCTCAGAGGAATGCTAGGGGTAATTACCCCTCCTAATAGGAACTAATTATGCATTTACTTGCATCAATCCATGAGCCTCATTGCTATATCTTAATCCAGATTGATGTTTTTGTGGCAACTACTCATGGGGAGTAGTTAGATGTGCAGATATGTGGTTTAGAGCGTATGAAAAGGATATAGTACCTTTTCCATTGATTTCAAATGGGGAGAAGAGTTATGTGAAAATCATCTTCAGTGGAGAAGTGTTACATGACAAATATTTTCAGAAATGAAGTTGGATTGATGGTATTTTTCACATCATGTGTTGCCATCAATGCCAAAGGGGATATTGTTGGATCTATGGATATGTTGCTGATATGTGGTTGTCATTGATGTCAACACTATTAGCATTTGGTGTATCTATTGTTGTATATGTCAAGGATATTGAGAAAATTATAAGAAAAAGTATTCTAGGTTCCTAGTGGAACTGTACAGGTCATGAAGGATTTTTGTTATGTACGTAAAAGATTAGTTGATGTGGATTGAAGGGTTTATTGTTGAATGTTTCTAGATCATCTACCAGAAGTTTCAAAGGTCTACGTGAAGTTTTGAGTAGGTTGTGGTATGACAGTGTGTTGCTAGTCTTTGTCAGTGTTCCTGAATGAAGATTGTATGATTCTGGTTATCTCATTTGTTGCAGATGCTTCTCTATAGTTTCTTGGTGTTCTCAGATGTATTTAGTTCATTCTTTGTCTTTATGGTTTGTCTACATTAGTCGGTGAGCTTGTGGTTGAAGATCTTTGTGTGCATGTTCAGTTTTTCATGTTTCTGGTCGACATGTCGGTGATAGTGTGTTGTGGATCTTCGAGGTGAAATTAATTAAAGTCTTTTTGTATTAGAGATGTTAATTTGGGTCTCCACTATGTGATGGGGTAAAAGCTCAAAGTTTTGTCACACTTTCAACCAACTTATCAGCAAAACTTAATTTAAGTATTTTCTAACTAAAAATCTATTTTGGTCAAACATATGATCTAGTAAGATTCATTCTAGCTAAGTTAGATACTTCCACAACTTTCTCAACTAAAACTGTTGGCTAAAAATATATGGAGCACCACTTTGAGTCCAATTTACCAAAAAAATAAAATTATTTGAAAAAATTGAAGTTTCAATAACTCCTACTAATATAAATAACATTTTTTTAAAATATAAAAATACAATTTGTAGATCCATAAGTGTAGTTTTCAAAAATATATTTATTTTAATAGTTTAATTATTATTTATATTTTATTTTTTATTTTTACTAAAAGTAGGTTATCAATACAAAATATTAGGTTGATTACCATGCCAAGGAGAAATATTAAAACTTATTAAAAAAATTGAAAAAATATGATGCACTAGATAAAAAAAATCTATTTCAAGATGGTATAATTTTTTTTCCATTTTAAATAAATATTTAATATGAAAGTTCATGTCTTATGGAAACAACTATTTTTTTATTCATGCACATTTTCATATTTATTTAAAAATATATATTTATCAAAATTGGAAAAAAATATATCCATGCACTAAAGTTTCAAGTTATAAATACACAAAAAATTTGAAAGAAAAAAAAAATTACTATAAAAATTTTGACGTCTCATGCAACTTCATTTTTCAACATTTTATCAACAACTAAATTATAGTGTTAATTTATTAAAAACTAGCTTAAATTTATTTTTAAATATTTAAAAATAAGATACAAACATTAAATATACTAAAAAATACATATTTTGCTAGTTTACATCATTCCAAAATTCAAAACATATATGCCACTTTTTAGTGATTCAAGTTTAAAAGTTGGATTACTGTTGGTTGTTTCCTTTATAAAGTGTGACACAACTTTGTGCTTTTACCTTGTGGCTGACCTTGGTGGATATGCATTAAAAAATTAATTGTAAATCTAGGCCGACATTGCAAATATATTTTATTTTCTTGGCCAACGAAGTTGTGTTGGAATCTCTTGTAGCGGATATATAAGAGCGATTGTGTGATCAGTGGAAGGTGTGGTTCGTATGCTCCTATGTGTGTAAATGTGAATATCATTATTGAGCAGAGTGTGAAGAAGTTTGAGTGAAGTGTGAAGAAGTGTTGAGCTTAATTGGAACCGTAATCAGGCTTGTGAAGAAGTTATTATCTCAGTTCACATTTTGGATGGTTTTAATCCAAACCCTACTATTGGACAATGAGTCCTCCTTTGTAATTGAGCAGTGAGCTCTAGGTAGTGTGCCTGAATGCATGTGCATTCCCTTTATTATTTCTTTTTTTTTCTAATAGAGTATAATCTTGTGGACTAACATCCACTGTGGTTTTTCCCCTAACAGGTTTCCACGCAAAAAAAATTCTTGGTGTTATTTGTCTCTCTGATGTGTTGTTTGCTTGTGGTTAATTTCTTATTCATCAGATCTAAGATTATGTTAACTTAAGTTAGAAAAAGTTTAAATTTATGTGACAACTGATTCACCCCTCGCTCTCAGTTGTTTGTCCTTGTTTTTCCAACAATTATAGCACGTACTAGTTTCTCTTATATATATTTTCCTAATTTGTAGCACGTGCATGGCTTCCTTAAACACCTAACTTAAATGACCTAATCTACCAAAAATATAAATATCAAATTAAATGCAGCCACAAGGAGTTTCAATCAGAGATTTACTTTCATTTTTCTTCCTTTCCATTGGTATTGGGTGCACAAATTTTTTGAAGGATTGAGAGAGCTCTATTATTTTTTTTAAGTAAATATGAAATCAATAATGGCTTTGGAGGTGGATCCTAGCAGTGGATACTGCAAAAAAAATTATATTTACTACAGCAAGTGAAAGCCACTGGATCTTCCCCAAGATGAGTACTTGAGCCTCCTAGCTTTCATCTCACAACATCCCCACAATAGGAAGATCTCTTTTATCTACTCTACAATAGGATATAAAATCACCTTCCCCCAGCTATGGCAAAGCATCTGATCGTTAGCAATAGGGTTAGCCGAAATGGGCATCAAGAAAGGCGAGGTAACTCTCCTCCTCTTGCCGAATTTGGTGTACTTCCCCATCATCTACATGGAAATTATGTCTGTGGGTGCTATTGTCACAACCACCAATCCACTTAACACGGCTGCATAGATCAGAAAGCAGGCCATAGAATCATTTGTTGTCCTGACCTTTGTTACATCAAAACTGGTAAAAAATTAGCTGATGTCAACCTACCACTAGTTCTGATATCAACAATTCTAGGCTTCAATCAAGCAACAACCAACAATGATGGTACCTCTGCCACAAGGTCTTTGGTGGACCTCATGGCCACAGACCCTGCCAAAGCCCCCAATGTTCGAATCAAGCAAGATGACACTGCTACCTTGCTTTACTCCTCTAGCACCACTGGCCTTAGCAAAGGTGTCATCTCCACCCACATAAACCTCATATCCATGGCATGTGTTATGATAAAGCCTACCCCTTCTAATAATTGTTATTTTTGCATTGTGCCCATGTTTCACATCTATGGCCTTGCAGCTTTTGCATGTGGGTTGTCGGCCTCTGGGTCAACTATTGTTGTGTTATCTAAGTTTGAGTTAGGGGAAATTCTTGGGGCCATTGAAAAGCACAAAGTGACCTATTTTCCTCTTGTACCTCCAATATTGTTGGCATTGACAAAAAAAAAGATTGCAAGGAAGTATGATTTGAAGTCTCTGCATTCTGTGATTTTTGGAGGGGCACCCCTCAACAAGGAGTTAACTGAAGAGTTTATTTCTAGGTTTCCCTCCATCACAATAATGAAAGTAAGTCAACCTCCTTGTTTCGGGTCTTTCCTTAACTTCATTTTTGGTAGAAGAAAATATTATGAAATAATGTGATAACAAGGTTTGAAATCATCCATGTTTTGGATAACCTTTCAATATCCATGAAATTTACAACAATTGTCTAAATTTCCATTGTTTTGGATCATCTTTAGATTTAGTTAGACATTTATGGTTTCAATGAATAATGTGTTTTAAACCATGGATGTCTCAGATTCAAAACATCCAGAGTTTTGAAAATTGTTATGCATTGCATCTTGATGTTTTAGATCACCCTTCATAATTCATTACGAGGACCATCCAGAGTTTTGAAAATTGCTATGCATTGCACCTTGATGTTTTAGATCACCCTTCATAATTCATTATGAGGACCATGAATCATATCCTGATGTTTTAGATCACCCTTCATGATGCATCATGAAGACCATGGATCACAAAGATATCAAATGTGGATTTTTTAAAAAATTATTATGACAAGACTTTCTAGAAGAAAAAGGTTTTGTTTTTGTTTTTAACATTGAAAACCTTAATACTTTAAGTCTTGCTTTTCTTTTCTAGTTGAGGTAAAAAAAAATTCCAAGGTTATGGGCTGACAGAAACAAACAGCAATAGGAGCATCCGCAGACACCCAAGAGGAGAACAGACACTACAAAACAGTAGGCATGTTGGCCCCAAATATTGATGCAAAGATAGTGGATCCTGATTCTGTCCTTGCTCTCCCTCCAAATCAAAGGGGAGAGTTGTGGCTCCGGGTCCCAACAATTATGAAAGGTGTGGAATTTTTCTTCCTTCCCTATGTTTGTGTAACATGTACCTAACATGTGCTAAGTTTGTGATGGAAATTAATTAAGGTTACTCAAAACTGCTATGAACATTTGGTAGGTTTATGATGGGGTGTGTTCGTTAGATGCTAACAATCAAATGAAAAGTGTGACCCAATTTTTACTCCCCATCATTCCCATAACGTGGCCCATAACGCCACCCAATATGTAGCCAATAAAAAAAAATGCAATAGCATGAACCTTCACAAAACTTAGAACTGACGAGCAACATTTATAGGATGCAAGCTAAGTTACTACAATGGTGGGTGTCCTAGTGTAACAAAGTCTCAAGTTTATTGTAGAGAAAAAAAGTTTGAAAAAATCATATAATAGTATTGCATATACAGTTTGAAACGATATAGATTAAATAGAGAGTAAATATAATATGCATTATTTTTAATTAAGAAAATTCTTTTGAAAAATACAGTAAAAAAAATTAGTGTTGATAAAACTCAACCGTTCTTCAATTCAATAATGAATCTATATTGATTCATTCTTAAGCATGTGTGAATATAAATAGACATATTAAAATTGGTTTTACAAATTGCATGAAGTATGAAAATGTTAAAGATAAATACTTTAAAACATCGATGAAAATAAAAAGAACTCAAAATAACACCCAAAAATAATTTCTATCACTAATAGAATTAACCCGACCTATTAAACATATAAAATATATACCACTTATCTAACATTTAAATTAGAGAATTCAAAATATAAAAAATACAAATGTACAATAAAAATTTTATATGCAAGGTAGCAAACCACATTCAAGAATTGGGTGTGGCTACCAAGGGTTATTACTATTAGCAATAATATTTAGTTCCATAGAATGGGAAAAGGAGAAACGACAAGCATCGGATGCAATGCACAATGCCATTTGCTTAAATATCCCTTACATTCCTCCTGATTAAACATTTATTTCCAGTCTCAAAGTATTTTTCAATTTAATTTTGCATTGCTAGATGTTGTTTTGGGGTTTTTACAAGGTCAAGTGCTGCCAACCTCACAAGCTTATTCTAGAAACCCTGGAAATCAACTCAACTCAAATGCTGTGAGAGTCGCAATTTTTGTGCACCAAAAGTTCTTGCAGATGTGGATTCTCGCTAAAAAGTCATTTTTTATACATCACCAAAAGATTCCCATGAGAAGATTATCACTAAACCTATAACCTGTTGTATTCAATTAAAGGCTACTTTAGAAATCCAGAAGCTACTAGTTCAGCTATGGAGGAAAGTGGCTGGCTACGTACAGGCGACCTCTGCTACATTGATAATGAAGGCTACGTCTTTGTAGTAGACAGGCTGAAAGAACTGATAAAATACAAAGGTTATCAGGTATTAAGCTTCATTTGCTTCGATCAAATTAAGAATTTGATTATGTAAATAATTTTCTTTTCTAGCCAACTATTCTAAATATTAATGAAATAATTGTTTACATGATCAAATCTAGAAACTATCAAACTAAATGTTTGATATATTTAATAGGATTGACTTGTTATGATAATTTGATATTTCTATGAATTGACTTGTAGGTTGCTCCAGCAGAATTAGAAGCACTTTTGCTTTCTCATCCTGAGATTGATGATGTCGCAGTGATACCGTAAGTAATAATTGATTTTGCATTCTCACTTCTAGCATGAAACATCTACAATACTCATCTCTTTGAAATAGGCTTAAACGCTGATAGCTGACTAAACTCCTATTCAGAGAGTTTTGTACTACTGAAAGAACTCTTGAGCACAACATTGGTAATCATGAGTTTCTATGTTGTATGACGGATCGGTGAAATTGTTATTCTTTGGTGCAGGTTTCCAAACAAAGACGCAGGGCAAGTTCCAATGGCGTATATCATAAGGAAACAGGGCAGCACACTCTCTGAAGCTAGTGTTGTCGACTTTGTTGCCAAACAGGTCATTTGCTTTTAAAATATTGAAACTTGAGCACAGCTCAATGAGTTTTGATTCTCATTATTAGATTTGGAATTTTAGGACTTCCTTCAAACTCTTTAACTGCTGTGAAATAATCAGTAGCATGTCTCATTTCAGGTGGCACCATACAAGAAGGTTCGCAGGGTGGCTTTTGTGAGTGGGATTCCAAAAACTGCAGCGGGAAAAATACTAAGAAAGGATTTGATCAAACTTTCCGCATCAAGACTTTGAAGGCAAAATATTTCAGTGTGTAGATTCTCTTTTGATGGCAAAACATGCAAAGATGACCATTTTAGAGCCAGGGAAGGGAACATCTGAGTGTAGCAAATACAAGCAGATTACGTATATGCATATATATGTGGTCTGTAATGATGAAGACCAAGATTAGAGTTCCTCCATTTATGCATCCTAGGAAAATATAGACAAGACTTGCTATTACTCCTGCTTGTTTGGACATAAAATTATTGTTGTCCGTAGCAAAAAATGTTGTAGCCTTTCCACCATACAAATAATAAAAATTGAGTTTTCACTTACATACGAATATTCTGCTCAGATTTTGTGTAATGAATACCATGACAAGTTAGGAGGAAAAGTGAGAGTAAGATTAATTTCATATAGGTAGCAATTTCAAATGGAAAGTTTGGATTAACAAAACTGGTAAGTCAGTTCCAAATCACCCGAAGGTTGTACCTTTAAATTGCGGTTTAGGTTTGACTCCAATATTGTAATGTTCTCTTTTAGGATTTTTTAAAATAACAATATTTGTTCTAAATATGGCAATAGTTTTATTCAAGATCAACAAATTTATGATAATATTCAAATCAATAAATCATAGCACAATATTCAAGAAGTTAAATCATGAATTTCTTAGCAAACCTTGTAAATTTGTTGAATTCAAGGACCCCGTCCCTAACTCAATGGTGTCAATACCAAGGACCCCATCCCTAGAGTGTCAAAGGTAAAAAAAGACCCTATCCCTCCAAACCTTAGCTCACCCTGTGAGCCCGAACCCCATCTGGTTTGCAAATAACCTATAATTCACAATTGATAGGTGGATGTATTTGCTAGACTATCATTGATTAATATTTTTTGACGGATTGGTACTTGAATCTTTCCAGATAATAATTGTATGCGTCAATAAATGATACCATTATTTGAATATATTTTTTTGCTGTATATTTACTATTGCAATGAATTGATATATTTAAATTGATTTCTCAATTTTCACTTGATATTTGAATGTGTGTTCTTGGATGAATTGATGATTGAATGATTGATGCTTAAATGATTTGATGATTGAATGTTTGGATGCTTGAATGATTTGATGATTGAGTGATTTAATGGACTTATTGTTGTTTGCTTGATTGATTTTTTTGATATTTTTATTGCTTGATTTCTTGATGGATAGATGAGTGATGATTGTTGATTGAATGTCAATGAACTTGTTTTCCATTTTATATCCATTTCTTGAAAGAGTCGCCACACTTTCATAATAAATGGATCATTACCCTTCATTGATGTCTTTTGAGAATAATAATTTATTTTCAAATTGTTTGATTGATTTATTCCTCTTTTTATTTTTTCACAAGGAAATGACCTCTCTTTTATATCTTATTATTGAGAGAATCACAATCTTTCACATTAGGAGTCATAATATGTATTATTAATTGATTGATTAAATGATGTTATGGATGTCCTTCTCAAATGAATTTTTTCTCTTATATTTTCAAGTTTGAGGGAGACAAAAAAATCATTTTTTTTTTCTTTTGAAATCTCTTAATCATTGATCTAAAACCCTTTTAATTTAAGTTTAATTAAATATCTTTAATTCAAAGAAATTGTTACCCTTATTTAATGGATCCTTTTATTAGAATCTCTATCCATGTTTACTTTATTTGTCCAAATTTTAAATGTTGCGATTTAACTAAATATTGCAATCTATTTATTTCTTTAACATAAAAGATAACAAATATATTTTCATAATTCTACACCATACTCTACCTCGACCTTGTTGGAATATTTAATCTTGAGCAGCAATAGGTAAATGCAATAAATTCCCAGTCAGATGAGATCCATTTTGGATCGTTTCCCCCAATTGCATTGTCAGATAATTTTTGTCCCAATTAATGTGCTTTGGCAGCAAATTTATTCCGGTAGGTGAATTTGAAATTGGGCACCAATTTTTCAGGGAAAGGAAAGTAAGACAAAAGATTGAATAGAATGTTTTTCTGTATGTGACAGTAAGTTTTTGCTGCAACAAACAAGGAGGAATGTTCAGGAAACCTATAGCAGCAAAAGACTTTGACAGAGAATAGTGCTCTGGAATATCTCCAGCATGCAGCAGCACCCAGGAAAGCTCCAGTGTGCCGGAATATGTGCAGTTTGTTGTATGAAGAATACAGAGAGCTTTAGCTCTGATTTTTGAGTAATTATTTTGAATGTAATCTTTTATGAATGAATGAAATAGAAAATATTATGCCTCCTTGTCTTGTTGTCTCTTTGACGGTGTTTTCATTCTTAGCCCACTTTAGTTGGAATATTTTCCCAATAGACCTCACACTCTACCTCAACCTCATTGCTAAACAATGCATGTCAATGTTGTGCATTTGCAATGCAATTAAACAATGAAAAAAACCTATCAAACAAATTTGCTTAGATTGGATATTCAACTATGAGGCTCCATGAAGGACAAGCAAATAGTAGAGTTTTTTCTGGAAATAGTTAATATAAACTCACTCTCTACACTGATCTTGCCCTCCACAGTCCAGTCAAAGCAATGAAGTAGTTGAGCGAGTGCCCACTCCAACAACCAAAAAGTTCCCAAGCATCCTCAACGAAAATTTCAAAGGGAAAAAATGTTGACACCTTTTAAATACAAAAAGTTCAAACTGAAGAACACAAAAAGGTTCAAATTTCCCAATCAAATTATTTAAAAAAATTAAGGAGGCGTATGGTTTTCCAGAGGTTCCTTCAAGAGTCGCCCACATTCCTTCTAGAGTCACACAGGTTAGGTGGGCGAATTTGTCCCCTTCTACTATGACCCTCTGCATTTTCACATGTGGAAAGACCAACTTACAAACAAACCAAATGAAGTGCAAAAATTGATGGTTTAAAAGGGCACACTCTAATCCATGTTCTCATGCGATTGTTAAGTGTTTTCTATTGAAATGTTTTTATCTAAGTTATTAGTTTTATTGAAAAAAGGATGGGTTGAAAATAAAGAGTATATTAAGTGATTACACAAATTTCTTTTCCTCTTTTTTAATATTTACTTTCAATTTTTTTTTCAAATTTTAACTACACAAATCATTATTAATATTATTAATATAATTTTAAAATGACTTTAAAAATAAACAGAAAAAATAATATGATGACATTACAGGGTATGTGTAGGATCATCATGGAAAAAACAGGGCCTTAAGTGGCAAAAAATTCAGAAAAATTAGAGTTAGGCAACTTGACGTAAAAATTTGAATAAATTATCTATATTATTTCAAAAATATGTAAGAATAGAATCTGTAGCAAATTGAATATAGTTTCTAAACTACTAGGTTTATTTATGATCCGGTGGACATTTTTCAGTGAAAATTGAAGTGTCTCATTTCTCTCCAGAATCAGCACCATCAGAAAGAGCTCGGTGTCCTGATTCCAACGCAACTCGAATGGAGTGAAAAGGAGTCTGTTTGCACGAGTTATAGCCAGTCAAACCTTCGGTCAAACTGGGATCAGAGGGCGTACAGGAAGCGAAAAAAATGGCATCATCAAAAGTTGTCAAAGTTGGCATCATCGTGAAGAGCTCGTCGACACGATTCCAACGGTGTTCGTTTCGTCAAAATCCGACATCAGAGGCTCAAGATATAGCTGGTCAAAGTTTCAGGTTTGACTTGTGGACTGAAGGTACAGTGATGATGTCATCATCCATACAGCTGACGTCAGCATAAAGTACGAAATCTGAAGTGGACCAATCAGAAGCTGACACGTGGCAGTCCGTACGGTCCGTACATGTCGATGTGGCAGATGACGTCAGCAAGGTCAGCGAATCATGAGTTGACACGTGTCATTTGTAATCCAATGAGCAAGTCCGTAGCTCGGTCAGTAGGTCCAGTCGGCATCCACGTCAGAGGTTACGTAGCATCCAGGTGGCGATACAGTCAGTAGTGACATGTCTTCGTCGACGAATGAGCGCGTGGCACATGGCAGTAGAGTCAGTGTCTATGTGGTGGCATAGGTGGCGGACAGATCAGCGACTGTTGTCATCCACGTCAGCGTCAATAGGGAATAGCATTCTGCCACGTGGGAGTGGTCGGCATAAACATCGGCGCATAGTTGGCTTCAACTGCGAATAATGTCTTTACACGTGGCACTGTGTGGGGACTCCGTGCGTTTCGTCTCTCCTCCGGCATCGACGAAGTTGGGTATGGTTGTTTTATAACAAAAGTTCATTGGGAGTTTTGAACCCGTAATCTCCCCCAAATAGCCGACAATTTACACCATTGCACCGGTGACAGTTTACTTACCAATTATAGCGCTCCGTTGATTTTGATGAGTTGTTTGTTTGGATTCAGTTTTAAAAAAAATGAGTGGATGGGCATCGAACCCGGGACCACTCGGGTAATAAAATACATATCCACCGTTCCACTACCGAAGGGTTTGGAATATGAAAAGGGGTCGGTTTTGTTTGTTTGATAGGAGACAACCGAATGCCTTCTATTTTAAAACAAACTCCCTATAATCTTTAAAACAAATAACCTTTTATGAAAAATGTAATCTCCCAAAATCAAAAGCCGATGGGAAAACATTATCAAAGGTCTTAAATATTTTTGTTAAGAGATTATTAGGGATATTATAAGATTTTTATGGGAGGTTAAATTATTATAGGGATATTTTTGAAGATTTTTATATATTTTGGAGAGATAAGGTGGATTTGGAAATATTTTGTAAATCAATTGGTTAGTAACCAATTTGATCCAATTTTTTGTATTTAAAGGGGTGCGAGGTTAGAGTGATTATAGAAGTTTTTTTTCAGGTAATGAAGTCTTGATGCTGAAGTGACGGAAGAGGGGTCTTGTTGAAGAGTTTTCCAAATCATTCTTGCATATCAGAGCATCGTTACGCTGCCGAATTGCTTGAAGAATGGTGGTGCTATTGTAATTGATTTTGGAGTTAATCGGATCGGTCTCTCTATTGGAGTGGACCCGGAGACGTAGTCACTTTCGTGACGAACTCCGTTATCAAGCGTTGTTTGCACTTCTCTTCTTCTCTCTCTTTCTGTCTTTCATTTCCTTTCTTTCTAATCACCTTGTTATTACTTTCATTCTGTTATTTCCTTAAGTTAATTTCGTTTTAATTAACTTGAAATAATCATTGTAAAGCATTGTAAAAGTTAAGCATTTAAACTGCAATCTAGTCTAGATCCTACAGATCAAGTTGGTATCAGAGCTTTAGGGTGACTTTTATTGCAGTTATTTTTTTTTGAATGCTAACGAGATCCAGATTCAGAAGGGTGAAGGCAAGCTCGAAGACTTTAATCCGAGATCGGAAGCGTAGAACATTTCCAAAGATGTCAGTTTCTGGAATGGAGGTTCCTGAAGAAATCAGTGAGGAGTTTCGAAGAGCATTCCTCGAGATGAAGGCAAAGGTGGACATTCTTTTTCAGGAGAGACAAAGCGGAAGGAACGTGAAGAAGGTTCGTCGAAGCAAGAAGATCGCAAAGACAAGAAAAAGGAACAACATGGAGATGGTGGCAAGCAACCAGATCCACCCTTTTCTTCTTCTCCTCCCTCTTCTCCTTCTTCTCCATCTTCTCCTCATTCTATTTCTTCTAATCCTTTCAAGAGTGGGAATAAGCTTAAAATAAAACTGGATGTAAAATTTGACTTGCCTAAATATTGTGGTGAACTTAATGCTGAAAAATTGGATGATTGGATTCAACAAATAGAGGTATATTGTAGAGTCCAGAACCTATTAGATGATGTTGATAGGATCCAATTAGCTACTCTTCGTTTAGGAGGTACAACCTTAACCTGGTGGGAGAGTAAGTCTAAGGCAGAAGTTTCACAACATGGTAGAGTCGGTTTAACTTGGGCAGAATTTATTAATGCTCTTAAGAAGCAGTTTTATCCCCTAGGACATATGCAGCTTAATGATGGACTGGAAAATGTTTAGGCAAGGGAAAGGTCAAACTGTCCAAGAGTACACCCATGAATTCAGGAAAAGGGCTATTGCTTTGAATGTTCCTTTGTACACCCAAGACACGTTGTTGAAGTACATAGGAGGTCTACATTCCTACCTTAGGCATTCCATTTTGGTTTTGAACCCTTGTAATCTGGATGAAGTGTCTGTTCAAGCAACACACTTAGAGTCAAGGGGTAAAGGATCTTTTATTGATAAGTTCGATAATGATGTAAAAAAATCTTCTAAGAATGTAGAGACAGGGAAAGGAAAGAAGGCAGCTACAATTAAGAAGGATGAGAAACTTTCTTGTTCTCATTGTGACAAGAATGGTCATGATGAAGAACACTGCTGGAAGTTGCATCCAGAACTGAGGCCTAAGTGGGCTCAAAGACGTAATCAGAAACAGAAAGGTAAGGATAAATCCATGAATGTTGTTATGGATCTTGGCTCAGATTCAGATGATGAGACTAAGATAACAGCGATGGGTCTAAAAGGTAAAACTCCTATTTCTGGTGTTTCTGTTGCTAGTTGTGCTTCTTCATCTACAGTTAATGATTTCTCTGAAGATGTAAAAAGGAATGAGTTGTTTCATTTAAGGGTTGTTGCTAAGAACAGTAAAATTGATGCACTCATAGATAGTGGATCTCAGGTTAATTTAATTTCAGAAAGTGTTGTAAAGAACTTGGGATTAAAAACTACACAACATAAGGAACCTTATCCACTAGGCTGGATTTGTGAAAATGATAAGCTGCAAGTAACAAAACAATGCACCTTAAGGTTCACAATCACTAGTAAATTTGTGGATGAAATACAATTTGATGTAGTTCCATTGGATATCTATGGGATAGTGCTTGGTAGCCCTTATCTTTATGACAGAAAAGAAATTTTCTATAGGGAAAAGAATCATTATCACTTGTTTAAGGATGGCATTCAGTATATTGTACATTCTCACAGGATTAAGACTGATCGTTCTTTTGCAAACATAGGGCAGTTAAAGAGGGTAATTAATGCAAGTAAAAGTTAAAGTACAGGTGGTTTAACTCTTGGAGTAGCTAACCAGGGTCAGATGTTGCAGGATGCACCCGCAGTACAGCATGAGAAAATGATGCTTGAAAGCATTGATGAATCCTTGAGTAAAAATGTTTCTGTTGTAAAGGATCAAATTGTTGTTGACTTATTCTCTTTCATTTCTGCATTATTGTTCAGCTTGATGCTAGTCAATTTATGTTGGTTAGTGGCTATGACAATTGATGTAGAAGCTTATGGAAGTGATAAAGTTATGTTTATGTTCAACAATATTGTTGCAGTCTTCATTGTGCTTGTGAGTCAGGTATTCAGATGTACAGAAGATACAGGACAAGTGGGGAGGCCAAGTCCTCACTTAATGTCAAAGTAAATGCCACTTTTGGAGGTCCAAAAGGTCTTCAGTGGGGAGGCCTGATCCGGTGGACATTTTTCAGTGAAAATTGAAGTGTCTCATTTCTCTCCAGAATTAGCACCATCAGAAAGAGCTCGGCGTCCTGATTCCAACGCAACTCAAACGGAGTGAAAAGGAGTCCGTTTGCACGAGTTATAGCCAGTCAAACCTTCGGTCAAAGTGGGATCAGAGGGCGTCCAGGAAGCGAAAAATGGCATCGTCAAAAGTTGTCAAAGTTGGCATCATCGTGAAGAGCTCTTCGACACGATTCCAATGGTGTTCGTTTCGTCAAAATCCGACATCGGAGGCTCAAGATACAGCTGGTCAAAGTTTCAGGTTTGACTTGTGGACTGAAGGTACAATGATGATGTCATCATCCGTACAGCTGACGTCAGCACGAAGTATGAAATATGAAGTGGACCAATCAGAAGCTGACACGTGGTAGTCCGTACGGTCCGTACATGTCGATGTGGCAGATGACGTCAGCAAGGTCAACGAATCATGAGTTGACACGTGTCATTCATAATCCAATGAGCAAGTCCGTAGCTCGGTCAGCAGGTCCAGTCGGCATCCACGTCAGAGGTTACGTAGCATCCAGGTGGCGATACAGTCAGCAGTGACATGTCTTCATCGACGAATGAGCGCGTGGCACATGGCAGTAGAGTCAGTGTCTATGTGGCGGCATAGGTGGCGGACAGATCAGCGACTGTTGTCATCCACGTCAGCATCAACAGGGAATAGCATTCTACCACGTGGGAGTGGTCAGCATAAACATTGGCGCATAGGTGGCTTCAACTGCGAATAATGTCTTTACACGTGGCACTGTGTGGGGACTCCGTGCGTTTCGTCTCTCCTCCGGCATCGACGAAGTTGGGTATGGTTGTTTTATAACAAAAGTTCGTTGGGAGTTTTGAACCCGTAATCTCCCCCAAATAGCCGACAATTTACACCGTTGCACCGGCGACAGTTTACTTACCAATTATAGCGCTCCGTTGATTTTGATGAGTTGTTTGTTTGGATTCAATTTTTAAAAAAATGAGTGGATGGGCATCGAACCCGAGACCACTCAGGTAATAAAATACATATCCACCGTTCCACTACCGAAGGGTTTGGAATATGAAAAGGGGTCGGTTTTGTTTGTTCGATAGGAGACAACCAAATGCCTTCTATTTTAAAACAAACTCCCTATAATCTTTAAAACAAATAACCTTTTATGAAAAATGTAATCTCCCAAAATCAAAAGCCGATGGGAAAACATTATCAAAGGTCTTAAATATTTTTGTTAAGAGATTATTAGGGATATTATAAGATTTTTATGGGAGGTTAAATTATTATAGGGATATTTTTGAAGATTTTTATATATTTTGGAGAGATAAGGTGGATTTGGAAATATTTTGTAAATCAATTGGTTAGTAACCAATTTGATCCAATTTTTTGTATTTAAAGGGGTGCGAGGTTAGAGTGATTATCGAAGTTTTTTTTCAGGTAATGAAGTCTTGATGCTGAAGTGACGGAAGAGGGGTCTTGTTGAAGAGTTTTTCAAATCATTCTTGCATATCAGAGCATCGTTACGCTGCCGAATTGCTTGAAGAATGGTGGTGCTATTGTAATCGATTTTGGAGTTAATCGGATCGGTCTCTCTATTGGAGTGGACCCGGAGACGTAGTCACTTTCGTGACGAACTCCGTTATCAAGCGTTGTTTGCACTTCTCTTCTTCTCTCTCTTTCTGTCTTTCATTTCCTTTCTTTCTAATCACCTTGTTATTACTTTCATTCTATTATTTCCTTAAGTTAATTTCGTTTTAATTAACTTGAAACAATCATTGTAAAAGCATTGTAAAAGTTAAGCATTTAAATACTGCAATCTAGTCTAGATCCTACACGATCAATTTAAAAGAAAAATCTATTTAGTGAAATTTTGAAATTTCAATGTAGCAAAGACTTTAAGTTTAAGGAAAATAAGAATTAGGTGTCTGTCTAACCACCCTAACCACAAAAAAATGATAATATTTTTTTATAATATTTTATACATAAGTAGAAGACTCATGTTCGGATGTGATGCATTTTTTTTGTAATTTTTTTCCAAGTAAATAATTAATTATGAATTTTTAATTACAACTTTTAAAAAATATAAAAACTCATATGTCTGACCACCTTAACTTGGTCAAAACTTCATGAAATTCATTTTTTATTTTTTTAATCCTATAGTATGTGAAGCATAGAATGTGATGCATGTTCTAGATTCCAAAAATGTGATACCGTTTGAAAGCTATAGATGTTTTTCAATCATCCTTTCAATCAAGACTTTAGTTGTAATTCAAATAGAAAATTAATAATAATCATTTATTAAATTCAAAGTAAAGCATAATTTATATTCGTGGAAAGATAAGAATCTCCTTTAAAAACTCTTTTCGTTTCATCAATTTTGGGTAAAAAAAAAGTCATCAGCCACATACCCTACAAATACCCATCATATTGCCACTTTTTGGCCCATCATGATCCTGCACATACCCTACAAACTCCATAAATAATTCATAAATAAGTTGAACAGTGACTCCTAAGCAAAATAAATTAAGCATTTGCATAAGAACTACCCTAAGACTTGTCACATCCCCGTCAATGACCTCCCTGTTAAACAACAGTGCAAGTGTGGAAAGAAATTAAAAATAAAATAATGAAATAAAGTGATAGGAGGGACAAGTGGTAGGGTGCCAATATGAGCACCATGTGAAAGAATGGGCACCTATTAAATGAGAGGAGACCAGTGAAAGTGGACAAGAGACAACCTGGAATAAATGGGAATGGCGCAATTATGCTATGAGTGGTTGTGTAATTAATAAAGCATGGCACCCATTCTCTCCCTCATAATTTTCTTCCAACTTTCCACTTGAAGAAAGGAAATTGTGCGAGTCATGTGGAGAAGTGCTTGGTAGTATTCAAAGATCCTCGTAACCCCTTCATTTAGGTGTGTGCATACAGTTGGGCAAAAAGAATGTAGTGAGAGAGAGAAAAGGGTAGAAGATAGACTTTAAATCATCGTAACCCTCTTCAAGTTTAACAGTTTTGTGCTTCATTTTGGGGATAGAAAGTAAGAGGGGAGAGAAAGGAGAGGAGTATTGGTTCATTGGGCACTGAGAGAGACCATAAAAATGCATGGAGAAAGGAATGTGTGAAGGAATGGGTCAATGGTGAATGCTCGAGCAGTGAGGGATGTGAAATATGGAATCAGGGAAGAAGCGCACCAAAGAAGACATAGGAATGTTTGAAGAGATTAGGAAGGGGACACAAAGGTGTGATGAAATCCACCAAAGGAAATGTATCATCAATGAATACCCTGATCGCAAGATATACTTGAATCAAGGAATAACCATGTAAGGAGAAAAGGTAGAGGGAAGATTTTCCTTTGGAAGAAGAGGATAATGGATCCTATCACTTGCGCTCAGAGTCTCTTCACAATGTGGGGTATGCTTATAATGGAGGCGAAGTCCCTTAGAGAAATGTGGTCTCTTAGACTGCGATAATCAAAAGATGTGCACAAAATAAATTTGTCAAAAAGGAATTAGCAACTTTGAAGTAAATATAATTGGTGGGAGTAATGGGCAGACTGCACAACCCTTGACCACAACCTTTCTTTTTGGTTCTCCCTGAGAGCTCAAGAATGGGTTATGGCATCTACCCAAGTTGGAAGTGAAGAGGAAATTCATCAGACTAAATACACAAGAGAGGCGACTTCAGGAATATTGAAGGAGCCTACATGTGTGGAGGAGGCTCCTACTTCGTGCTTGTATTGTATCCCTATCAGATAAGTTATTTCTATTCACCTCCTTTTTGTAGTAGGGCATACATATGGATGATGCTTGAGCTTGATTTACACTAGTGTTTGATCCTAAGAATAATATTAATGTGAAACCGAAGTAATGAGGCTCTATTTGTATTATACATAAACTCACCTGTGCTCGAGTGTCATATATTTGTAGGAAGTCACATACATGCTTGTACGTATGGGCCTACGTGTGCCCACTTAATATATATGTTATCTTCAAGGATTTATATTTAATGGATCACATTATCATTATGAAAGTAAACATATCATTTACTATGTAAATTGTTGTAGTTAAAAGACTGTTAATTCAAGATGATTTTTAATTATGTATATTAAATTGAATAGTATATTTTCTTATTCTTAGTCATGATTCAATTTTATTATCAAGTGAAAGAATGATGTGAATTTTGGTAGCGTTCGTATATGTATGAGCCACAATATAGAATGAAATTAAATGGAAGCAAGACCATTCTTTATAAATATTTTGGGAATCAATATCTAGAGGTAACCAATATCTAATATGGTGTTCAAGATCTTAAAAGTTAGAATACTTGATATACAGAACTTGGGATTATGAGAAAATTCATAAACAAGGAATTTTCTTTAGTCAATGGTTGATTATTTAATGGCCAAGTGTGTGGAATTTTGAGTAGACAATGGTGGAGATAAAATAGGATCTTACCCTTCAATTCATTATATTATTTACTCCAAGTGAGACAAGCTAGCAAGAAAGTCTACATCAAACCGTTAGCTACAAGATAACCTTCTAATATGAACCAAGGATAAGATGTAATAAATAAAATTCTTGGCTCGAGGTTGCATAATATTGTAAGTAATGGTGATTCCATTTAATGGTACTACAAATACTACTTACTAAACATGCTTTTAATACTGAAACTCAACACTTTTGATAATTTGTTGATACTATGGGAAATGCTTTATATGGCTACATGATGTTTATCAACCTCTTAAATGAGAGAACCTTGATACTGGAAATATCTTGTGAATGAAAGAAGGATATTAGATATACTATGTAATATGGTCACATACTATAGATGGAGGTTAACTATCGTTTAATTTGATTATGTTGTTGAAATTAAGTTAACAGATAAACCTATGAGATCATGCTATCTAACATCTCTTGAGACCTTCACTACTGGATTTGACACCATTTTCTAACGGGCGTTCGTCGGTCATTCAGCAAATCTCTGTCGGAAGAGCGACGCAATGGCGAAAATCTTTTTGTTGCTTTTTTTTCATCGCAAGGCCGACAAAAAATTAAACTTTGAAATAACGGCGAAGAATCATCGGTCGGCAACATCGTGAAATACCTCAGGATTTTGTTAGAATATCGACGAAAACTTTGTTTATCCACCGACGAATTACACTAGAAGTTCATCGTCGGTTGGACGAAATGGGCAAGCAGTAGCGTGGAAACAACAAAGAACGTTCGTTGAAATAGCAACGAAATACTAAAGTAGTAGTGTCGAAAGAACACCAAAAGTTCATCGAATGTGTGACGAAATAGGCAAGTAGTAGCATTGGAACAACACCAAAAGTTCATCCACTTTGCGACGAAATTAGCAAGGAGTAGCATCGGCTGAGCACCAAAAGTTCGTCGAAAGTGCGACGAAATTAGCAAGGAGCAGCGTCGAAACAACACAAAAAGTTCATCGACTTTGCAACGAAATTAGCAAGGAGTAGCGTCGGAAGAACACTAAAAGTTCATCGAAAGTGCGACGAAATGGGCAGGGAGTAGTGTGGTAGCAACGCCAAAATATCGTCGGAAGGGCAACGAAATGGGTAGGGAGTTACGACGAAATCATCATCGCAGCTATAGCAACTTCGTCGAGCCTTTCTATTGATTCATCGGTGGTTATTGTCGAAATTGCGACGAAGAAGCAAAATTTTAAAAAAAAAAAATCGTAGAAATGTACCATTGCGGAGACTGACGACTGATCATACATACAAACTGCATATTGGTTTGATGCTTCCAACGATGCATTTCTTATATTGAAAAGTGCATTACCTTATTGAGCTTCTCTTTGTTTTGAGAATAGTTTAATATTCTCTACTTAACAAGGCCAACCACGTGACGGTGGAAGCTCATTTGCCCCCCCCTCACATCACTCTCAATTCCCCATACCCAATCATATAGCATTAATCATTCATTCATCCATTAATAACATATAACATTCATTCATTAACATATAACATTCATTAATTAACATATTCACATTCATTATTAACATATAATAATTCATTAACATATTCACATTCATTCATTAACATATAATATTCATTCTTTTCAATTTTTACATTATCAAAAAATATGCCGTCGGCGATATGATTACAATCACTTTTTTGTTTCTTTTTGAAAGCCAAGCATGTCGGCGGAGTATCAGTTTCTAAATCAATATCTATCCCCCTTTTAGTTGTTCTGCCCTCTACTTGTGATCTTAATGTACGTGTAGTCGTCTGCTCATGACGTGGACGCCGCTTCAAGGGGGGATTTGCTGCAATAAGAAAGAAATGTTAAACCGATATGTTTTATTATTATTGTTACAAGTATTTGATTAATTGAAAGAACATTAGAGTGGTTCTCTTTACCTGATGGGTCCACATCATGTTCCTGAACTTTTGTTATAGACTCATGCTCAACATGTTGAACACACTCTAAATCCTGATCTGCAGTTGAAACATGAAAGGTTACATTAATTAATACACCAATTGAAATTAAATATGTTTAAGAGAACATGAGGTTGGTCCTCTTTACCGGATGGGGCCACATCATGTTCCTGATCTTCTCTAGCCTGATCATGCTCAACACGTTGATCACGGTCTACATGCTTTAAAGTTGAAACACGAAAGGTTACATTAATTAATACACCAATTGCAATTAAATATGTTTAAAAGAACTTTAGAGTGGTCCTCTTTACCTGATAGGGCCACATCATATTCCTGATCTTCTCTAGCCCGATCATGCTCAACATGTTGATCATGCTCTACATGCTCTAAAGTACCGGGATGCACACCATGACCTTCATCTACACGTTCTGCTCCACCCTCACCAGGTTGCATTCCAATGTCATGTGCAGTATATATTATCATTGCTTGAATGTTTAAAACAAATAGGCATGTAATTGCTTTATGGTGGAAATTAATA
>VDFB02058242.1:639327411-639408648 GCA_007258455.2 Sequoia sempervirens | reverse complement strand
TTAAGGTCCTTGTTTTTGAACTGACCTCCATTGTCAGTGATGATCTCAGATGGCACTCCATATCGACAGATGATATGGTTTAAAATAAATAAAGACACTGTCTTGCCTGAGGCAATAGAAAGTGGAATAGCCTCTACCCATTTTGTGAAGTAGTCAGTAGCAGTGATAATGAACTTATGCCCACCTGATGAGTTGGGATGAATCTGCCCAACAAGATCAAAGGCCCATCGCTGAAATGGCCAGTGAGATATAGAAGGAATTAGCTCCCTACCTAGAGCATGTATCAGGTGTCCATGTTTTTGACATTTTCCACAAGACTTAGCAAATTCTACTGCATCTATCTGCATCGTAGGCCAATAGTACCCTGCTCTAAGCAACCTTCTAGCCATGGAAAGACCATTAGAATGTCCTCCACATATGCCCTCGTGGATGTCAACTAGCGCTTGATCAGATTCCTCATTTTCTAAGCACCTAAGAAGTGTTCCATCTAGACCCCTCCTATACAAATCACCAGAGATGAGGGAATGGCGAGAGGCGTTGCGGATAAGGTTTCTTCTTCGGTCGGTTAAATGTATGGGGATGATGCATCAGAGATATGAGTAAATAGCACCATGGCCCAGGGAGGATTCATGATTGACAAGGAATTGAATGATATGGCTTTGGTGGAGTCAAATATAGGATATCATAGCTCTTTACGAGAATTCATATCTGGACTCATGTTCCTCTAACTGAAGAAGTGAAGTAAGGGTGGCCATAGCATCAGCTGCTTTGTTCTTAGCCCTAGGGATTTGCTGAAAGGTGACAAAAGTAAAATACCGTCTCAATGAATCAACCATTTTTTTGTAAGGTACCAACTTGTCATCTTTTGTTTGGTATTGTTCATTGACTTGGTTGATGATCAACTGAGAATCCCCATAGATATGTAGTTCTGTGATATTCCACTCTATAGCCATTTTTAGTCCATTTGTCAAAGCCTCATACTCAGCTATGTTGTTTGTGCATGGAAAGAGTAACTTATAAGATTTAGGAATAGTATACCCATGAGGAGAAACAAACAACACACCAGCTCCAGAACCATTTTGCATGCAGGAACCATCAAAGAATAGTTTCCAAGATCTTTCAGTCATGTACATAAGATGCTCATCTGGAAAGTTGACTTGAATGGGCATATTATCTTGAATAGGAAAATTAGCCAGTTGATCTGCAATAGCTTGGCCTTTGATTGCTTTGCGCTCAATATACTCTATGTCAAATTCAGAAAGAATCATCATCCATTTAGCAAGTCTACCCGTGAGAGCAGCTTTCACAAGGCAGAAGTATTTAAGGAGGATCAATTTTTGATATAAGGGTGTATGGTGTCTTGAATATAGTGTCACAATTTTTTTGAGAAGCAAACACTCTACTAGAGGCAAGCTTTTCAATACTAATTATAATTAACCTCATAAGAAACAAGAGTGCGACTAATATAATATATGGCCCTTTCTTTCCTTGTTCATCTAATTGAGCCAACAATGCCCCCAGTGAAGATTCAGTAGCTGAGACATATAAAATGAGAGGTTTTCCTGGAATGGGAGGCATTAAAATGGGAGGATTTGCCAAGTATTCTTTAATTTGATCCATGCTCTTTTGGAAATCCTCATTCCAGACACATTGAACACCTTTATGCAAATTTTTGTTGAAAGGTTGTGCTTTATCTGCCAATTGTGAAATAAACCTCCTTATGGATTGAAGGCGCCCTTGAAGACTCCTCATTTGGCTAACATTTTTGGGAGGTGGCATGTTTATAATGGCTTGAACCTTTTCAGGGTCCACTTCTATTCCTTTAGTTGAAATGATGAATCCCAATAATTTGCCAGAAGTAACACCAAATGCACACTTTTTTGGGTTTAATCTTAGTTGAAATTGTTCCATGTGATCTAGAATCACTTCTAAATCAGCCAAATGTGTTCCTCTTCTCTTAGACTTAGCCAGGGTGTCATCCACATAATCTTCCATATTCTTATGCATCATGTCATGGAAGATGGTTGTCATAGCTCTTTGGTAAGTAGCTCCTGCATTTTTCAATCCAAAGGGCATGACATTCCAACCATAAGTACCCCAGGCACATGTGAATGCAGTCTTTTCTTGATCCTCAGGAGCTATCTTGATCTGATTATACCCAGAAAAACCATCCATCAAAGAATAGATCTCATATCCCGCTGTCATGTCCACTATCATGTCTATGTTAGGAAGTGAAATCATCCTTTAAGGCATGCTCTGTTAAGATCTCTAAAGTCTGTGTAGATTTGAATGGTTTTATCATGTTTAGAAATAGGTACAATGTTGGAAATCTAGTCAGCATAGTCTATGGCTCTAATGAATCCTGCACCAAGGAGCTTTTCTAATTCAGCTTTCACTAAAAGAGCTATATGAGGGTGCATTTTCTCAACTTCTGTTTGACTGGTTTCACACCTGGAGCTATGGATAAATGATGCATAATGAGATTAGTGTCCAACCCTGGCATGTCTGAGTATGTCCATGCAAAGTTAATTTCCTTCTTTTGGAGGAACTCGGTATAGGCTTTCTTTTCTTCAGGTGATAAAGATTTAGCCAAGTGTACAATTTTTGAAACTTCCTCTGTGCCCAAATTAACAGCTTCTGTAGGTTCAACCAATACTGATGATCTATCCTGGAAATAGCTTGGGAGACCATCAAGTACCTTATCCGTAGGTGCCTCTGGGAGGTTTTCACCTTTGGATACGTCTTTTATTTTTACTTTTTTTGGTTCTGACACCGCCACATAGTGGTTTTCGCCATCAGAACTCTTATTCTTTTTTTCTTTTCTTTTTATCTTGTGGCTAAGGTACTTGATGTCAGGTTCTGTCATACTGGTAGCCGGTTCACTGGTGGAAGAGACTACAGGTTCAATGGCATTTAGATAGCAGGTGATCTCATAGTCATTGTGAAATGTCAAGAGTTGAGGCTCTTGGTACCATTGAGACCAATCAATAAGGTTGGGGTGAACAAGGGGTAGGTTAATGACCGGTTCAAGATTAAGGATATAGGTGGTGTCATCTCTGGTGACTGTAGAATTGGAATCTGTCAATTTTCCCTCTAAAGTGTCTAAATCAGAATTTATCCTAGCAAGCGAAGAATCGTCTACTAATGCGACATGTGGGTTCCAATCTTCTAATCTAACACATGACTCGTCAGTTACATCAGGTTGAGAACTATAAGCATGGACAACGTCCATATCCAAGTCAACTGTTGCATCTGAGAGTGAATCCCATTCAAACTCATGAGAGTCTATTTCTGAATTATTGTTGGAGCCTCGTGATGTAGAAGCCTCAAGATTTAGAAGAGGCTCCTCTCTTCTAGCAATTTGCTCAATCATAAAATTATCTGAATTATCACCATCCGTTGCAGCTGGGATGGAGACATTATCCATAGTCAATCTTGTATTCATATAGTCACTATCTATTGCAAATGAGATAGGAGGACTATCAATTATTAAATCTCTTGAATCTCCCCAAAGGAGATTTGTTGAAGGTACCCAATCATCTGTTATGTCTTGTTGATTGGTCAAATCTGGTACATATTTTGTGTCATCTTTACTATCCCGCCTATCAGAAATGGGGACAGTGCATTTATTATTGTTCATAAAGCCTAGGCCAACCGGTTTCTTAGACTTACGTGCAAAAAGATCATGATTGAGTGGTTCGGCTCTAGCATCTAACCTGTGACTAAGAGGGCCATATCCTGGATAACCCATCTTCTTGACAAAAGTATATCCTCCCATGGGACTTAGGAGGGAGAATTTTCATTGTGCTGGTGTTTCTCCTCTTTGTATATCGATCTCGACATTTACTTCCTCTTTTTTTCATCTTGTATTAGATGCGAGGGATTCAACAAACTTGTCAAATATTGTCATTGCTGAAGATGATGGTTTCATCTCCTGTGAAGGCTTTGCATATGTCCTAGGGGAAACAGGCATCTTTGCAAAGGAGTCAAGTTGATACCCCCCCATGCCAAGGTCTACTGACTTAAATTTGTTTTGACAGTCTGCTAAAGTTGTTTCATAATCCTCTGCTGCTCGGTTAAGAGGGACATGAACATTAGCTGAGATTGAGTTAATTGATAAGGTGTTATCCCCTGGTATGCAAATTTCTGTTCCATTGTAGGGGAACTTAACACACTGGTGGTAGGTAGATGGCACTACCTGCATATCATGAATCCATGGTCTACCCAGTAAAATGTTGTATGCAAGGGGTCCAGTATCAACAATTTGAAACAAGATATCTTTTTCAACTGGGCCAATCCTGACAGGAAGGACAGCCAACCCCTTAGAACTTCATTCTACCTCATCATAGGCCTTTATGGTGATCTTCTTTCTAGTGTCGATCACTTGCTCTGAATAGCCCAAAGTTTTTAACAAATTCAAAGTACAGATATTTAACCCAGCACCCCCATCAATCAACACGCGCCTGACACGGGTTTTATGAATCATGACTTCAATGTGAAGGGCAAGATTGTGTGGATGTCTTAGGGATTTTTCATCATCTTCAGAGAAAGAGAGGTAATGTGGGCTAGTAATGTGATTCACCATGCCTTGGAATTGGTCTATATCAATGTTGTTGGGGACATTTGTTGTGCGCAAAGCGTCCTCAAGGATCTGCTTATGTCTAGGGGACAACTCTAGAAGCTCTAAGATTGAGATCTGTGCTGGAGTTTTCTATAACTGATCTACAAGATTGTAGTTTGGTTTGAGAGCAGTGGTGGACTTTATAGTGACATTCTTGGATGCCACTTGCTTAGATTTGTTGGATGGACTTGAACTAGGCCCTCTGAGAATAATAGGGGCTTGACTCCTGGTAACAGCATTAAGGGCTTGGGAAGATAACCTAGAATGAGGACCTCTCAGCACCACAATAGGTTGGTTGTCAAAAATAGGGGGAGAGTCATAACCATGTGGGTCCTTACTCCTTATCATATTAACACTTGGCTCCACAACTTCAAGCATGTTTATCACATTTTCTGCTATTGTATAGGTGTAGTTGATTGCAGCTTTGCCATTCTGTGATTTAGAGGTTTCCCCCTTGTCAGAATTAGGCAAAGGTTCCTTAAAAGCCTTATGATCAGCATTGGTATTTAGGCCATCAACTTGAAGCTTTCCACTTTCTATAAAATCTTGGACGATATGTTTTAATCTCCAATAGTTTTCAACAGTATGGCCAGGGCCATTATGAAATTTACAGAATGCCTTGTCATCCCACCAATGTGGCTTAGGATCCGGAATGTGAAATTTTGCAGGATCCTGAGGATGTGCCAAGTTGTTAGCAATGAGAGTTTTGAGAATATCCTCATATGAGTCACCCAATTTGGTAAATTGCCGCTTCTGGTTTTTGGGCCTCTCCTGATATCTTGATTTACTTTCTTGTTGTGGAGGTGCATTAAGCTTCATTGCTTGCACACAAATTTTAGTCAAATTAAGAACACTTTGATCTCCCTTGATTGGGAAATAAATCCAACCCATCATTGACAATTCATTTAGAGCCATTCCAATTGTTGTTCTTCCTTTATCCTATTGTTGTGCTTGGACTCATTGTTGGTATTATTATTATAAACCGGGTCAAAATGCCTTGTTCTTTTAGAACATCCTCAATGCGGCATGTAGTTTCAATCATGGTATCAAAGGAAGTGAAGACTATCTTTTGATCTCATGTCTCATTTCAGGCACCAAATTACTAACAAGTATGTCAATCTTTTCATCCTCATGCATCGTCCTAGGATACCGAGAGCATTGTCTCCTCCACCTTTGCAAGAAGGTAACAAAGGGTTCCCCCTGATTTTGTTTCAAGTTGCATAGGTCCAACATAGTAACAGATCTTGACAGATTATATGCGAAGTGTTGAATGAATCTATGAACAAGTTCTCTAAAAGTCTTGACAGGAGGAGTGATATTGGTAAACCATTCCATTGCTTGTCCTTTAAGACTCCTAGGGAACAACCTCATCAAATAGGCGTCATCCTGATGGAATTCAAAGCTCATAGTATAGAACTGACGCACATGGTCGTGTGGATCACCACTGCCATCATATTTATCGTATTGTGGGAATTCCACCCTCTTTGGAAAATCTTTCATACTCACACTCTTGTCAAATGGATTAGGACAAATTGAGTCTAGTGAGAATGAGCTCTTAGGTTGCATCATTTTCTCCATCATTTGCTTCATTTGGCAGATTTCTTCCTCTTGAGAGGGATTTTTCTTTTGTATTTTGTTGTACACATCAAAATTATAAGGGACTCTGGCACCCTTGTTGATTAGACTTTCCAAGAAATTATCTTTGTTTTGTTCCAAATACCTCTCCACATACCGTTGGAAGATAGGCTCTTGTTGTATTCGCATGAAGTCTTGAGTATCAAAGTCATAATGTGAGCTACCACCTCCATGTTGGGAACCAGGATGTACATGTTGGGAGTGTGGTCTTGAATTTCTGGGAGGAGTTTGCCTCCTATAGTGAGCATACTGAGAGGCCCTTCTTCCTCTAGGACTAGGAGATCTAGAAGGGTCCCATTTCTACTCTTGGTGTCTCGAAGGGTGGAGGGAGGCAGAATTATGTCCACCTGCTAGTACCCCTTTGCATTGTATTGTTTGTTTAATTGGTGGGCTACACTGCCTATCTTGGTTCCTCCTTGGAGTGAAAGCCTTTGTACCTCCTCCAGCCAGCTTGGCTCTCTTCCTCAAGTTGTCTAAAATTTTCTTGCTTTGTAGCTTGTTCATCTAGAAAGGCTTTCTTTTCGCGTTCAATTCTTTTGAGCCTATCACTTGTGAACCTTGAGGTATGTTGAAGTGGTGAGCTTGGTCTAGATTGTTTGAACAAGTCATTGGTATACATTGTATTGACATGAGCATCACGAGGTTCATTGTCTTGGTCTTCGTGTTGTGACCATTGTTCTTGGTGAGCTCGTCTCTTATACCTTTCATCCCATTGATGGGCATCCAAATATCTTGCATTAATGAGGGGTGAACCAGGTTGATCATCATGAGAAGAATTTCCAAATATCACGTTGTTTCTGTGTTGTTCATAGACATCATCAAGATTTTGATCCATGGCTTCCCTCTCCCGTCGAGTGACAGTATAACTCATATCCATACCTAAGTGGGAAGGTGCTGAGGGGGTACTCAAGTCACTAAAATGGCTCTTTGGGTCAAAATACGTTTCAGACTGACTCCTAGGTGACTGGTCAAATATTGGTTCTTTTTCCTTCTTCTTTTGACGAGTCTGAACTGGGGGTAGTTGGTTAAAGACTATCTGAGGTCGCTTTCCTTGGCTCACTTGATATCTTGTTGTGACTGACATGAAAGGGAGAGTTCAGGTAAACAGACAATTCTAAGAAATGTCAATACCAGACTAGGATAGTAAAAGTTTTCTCTTGTCCGAGAGAGATGGTGAAATAGAACTGTTGCAAATAGGTGCAAACCAACACTGCCACAGAGGTGCTCAATTCTTGGGTGAATACCCTAGCACATATGGATCAGGAGGATGACTTACACAAAGTGTACCGAGTTTGAATTGTATGAAAATGGGTGGACAAGGAGACTACTAGCACTCTCCAAGTGTGTTATCAAAGAGTCTAAAAATTTATCTATTTGACAGGAACAATTCCTAATTTGCCAATCTCAAGAAAAATCGCTTATGAGATCAAGGATCACTAATTCAAGAGGTCAAGGACACATAAACCCTAAATACAGAACATGTCTCTAAAACTGGGACAAGTCACCTAATCGAAGAACTCAGTATTTCAGTTTGTTGTTTGTTTTCAAAGATCAAGCAAGTATATCAACATATTTTGATCAAGCACATAGGTTTCAATCAGACAAGTTGTGATACAAAAAGTAGTCGATAACAGATCTATCAAGGACAAAGCAACTTGATAGTATTGGGGGAGTCTTGTTTGAAGATGTTTGGACAATGTTTAAGACTCAAAAACAAACACATAGCTATCCCTACCAAAGAAAATGGTGAGAAGCCAAAACCTTTTCCCCATTGCTTATGCGCATACGTGCACCTCACACGTACCGTCACCCCCAGAGGGCTTCCGGTGATTTTGGTGTCGCGACTCAACAAAGGTAATGCTCAAAGGTTACCCTTGTAGCAGGGCCGGGCCGCGAACCACCTTCAAACGCCTGTGTGTATGCCTATGATGGGAATCTCGTAGGCGATCAACATACGAGAGATTCTTCCTCGCGGTAAAGATTGGTGACTCTTCGAGGTGAACCGGGTAGGTAAATCCAACTAAGAGGTTTTACTTGCTTCCGTTTCACAATAACCTTCTGGGTAAGTCTCCTGATACGTAGCTTACCTCGTGAGCCACACCAACACCGAAAAATCACACACCAAGTAGTAGGGCTCTGAGCGGCAACTGCCGCTGTAATAAATGTAGCTTTTCCATGATGATCGCCCAAGTCATGGAAAAGTTATGGTCTTGGAGTCTTTAGACTCAACAAGACGTTTCTTATTATAGTGAGGTGGAATCATCGGGCTATAGGTGTGTACTCACTTGGGTCGCTCCTGGGAGGCTCAACTTCCCACCCCAAAGGTGACATTGGACATGGCTCGGATTCGGGTTTCTAATTTTCTGATTCTCCCAAAAGGAGAAGAGCATACTTTTCTAGCCTGTCTCTTTACCCAAACATGCTAAACAACCTTAATCACCAAGCTAGTTTCACTTCACCAAATCTACACGCTTTTGGGTTTCTGATTCTCTCAATGAGAGAAGAGCATAATCCCCTGACGAGTGAAAGTGCTAAAGATTCACTACCTTGCTCCGCTCCCTAAGAGTTCGTCATATTAGTAAGATCATCAGGAGCCTAGATTTGTCCATGGTCATCACCTCCATGTAACAAAGAGCCAAATTCCCTACTCAATATCAAAACTCCTAAGAATTTTAACGAAGCCCTAATTAGACTATCTGAATTGAAAAGCAGGAAAACAAACACAATGTTTTTTTAAATAAGATCTTTGACAAGCGTAAGTGTTTGTTTTCAAGTCTTTGTCACGCGTCCTACAATCAAACCATTAGTGTGTTTCAAGTTCTCTGACTGGCATCTTGCAGAAACTGTTATGCTGTGAAAAAAATTCAGAAGAACCAGAAGAACAAAAGTTGGAATCTATAAAAAAAAAGAGATTAATTAAAAATCTAATTTAATCTAGTCAAAAATTAATCTAAAAAGAATTAGTTAACAAAACTAAAGTTAAACTAAATTAATCTAATACTAAACTAAAAAATTTAAAACAAAACTAATCTAAATTAATAAAATTAAAAATCTAATCTAAATTAAAAAAAAATTCCTCTTGGATCTAAAAAAAACTCCTGATTGCACGTTTCCCAAGAAAATAACTCAAAAGATAATGGCTGAGTTCTAAAAAATAAATCAGATACCTGGTAATTTTTTTGGAAAAATAGGTCTGATATCTGAGAAGAGAGCAGAACCAGCTTTCCAACGCCTATTTGTTTTCGAAAAACAGAGCCAAGATGCAAAAGTTACGCCTTCCGGAGTGAAAACAACTTCTGGCTTTGACAGGTGAAAAATGTATCAAAATGGAAAAATCAGAAAAAAATACCAGTACCACTGGAACGGCGTCAGAAATAGCTTTTCGACGATATCTCGTTTTCGAAAAACGGAGACCATATGCTCAAGATATGACCATTTTACTAAATATGCTCATTTAGGCTTTAAACCAAATTTTTTTATTAATTTAAAGATGAAAAAATTAATAAAATATTTAGCTGAACCTTCATGCACAAAAATTGAGGTAGCACATAAATCAAAATGGTACAGAAATCAATGTGTCCGTACGGATCCGTACTGATTTTTTCTGGCAATTGTTTTGAAATTTTTCAAAACACTAAAAAATTAATTTTCAGCAAACCCTATCATATTTTATATGAAAATAAGGGTTTTTGGGCCTTCTGAGCACATTCATGGAGTCCGTTTTGCACCAGCATGCACTGTTTGAGAAATCAAAGTCAAAATTTCTTAAAAAATGATGAAAAACTCCGCTGATCTAACAAAAAAAATACTGGAATAAAAAGATATAACGGTGGGCGCAAAAATGTATAACTGAAAATATGTTATACTTCTGTGAATCCTTGCATGCAAGGATACTCAATAATGAGTCCTTGCAAATCAATTCACAGCTCTCTATCCGAGAAGAGCAGGGATTGATATTGTGGCTCTCAGATTGACCTAGTTACCCTTGCAAATACAGTCTCGGAACGAGAGATTCAAAGAAGAGAAGCAAGAATGCCAATCTCCATGAATCCTGTTCTTGCAATGCAACAATGAAAACTAATCTAAATGGCTGTAAAATGCAATAAACCAAACTAATTTATTGAAATGAAAATTAATCTACATGCAATGCCATAAATGAATTATTTTACAAATTAATCTACTATGAAGATTAAGCTAAATGTAATATTAAACTATATGCTCTAAAAACTAAGATGCTTATAAAATCAAACTAATGTGTAATCCTCAAATGATAAAAATTCAAGAAAATTTGTAGCATAAGTCTGATGTAAAATTGCGGATCTTTTGAAAATGAGAATGAGAGGGGCTCATTTTAGAGAAAAGTGGAATTGAAGGAAAACGTATAAATGTGGGATAAATAGAAAAATAGAAACAAATCTTGATTGGAATTCTTTTTAGTTTTATTTCCTTTTAACCGGATTTGTTTCCTCTATTTTTCAATACATGATATTTGAGAGGATATTTCATTTATTTAATTTAATTTAAGATGATAATATTCCTTTAATAAAAATAAAAAGATTATGTAATTTAGAAATGAATATTAATAAAATAAAATAAAATAATTTAATTAAAAATAGATTTAATTAAATAACATCATTTTAGTTAAGCAATATTAACTTCAATTAAATAACATTATTTTTATTTATTAAAAGGGATTTATTTATTTTGATTAAATAAAATTAATGAAGCATTCAAACCTTAGGGAAAATTGAAACATTTGAAATAGTTATGAATTGATTAAGAAATTTGTTTTGAAAATGCAACAATCATTGATTCAGAAAATTGATGTTGACAAATTAAATAAATGGGGCCCAAAGTCTAGGTGACCATTTTAGGTTGCATACAAATATTACCTTTAGTTTGCACGCCAGTAGCAATCATGTTTATGAAACTCCCACAAATATTGCATTTTCCATTCTTGAACTGCAGATCATATCCCTTGTGTACCATTTTTCCAACACTCAATAGGTTATGCTTTAGGACTTCAACATAAAGAACATCATTAGTGTTTTCCTTACCACCAAGGCTAATAGAACCTCTTCCACAAATCACACAAGCATTATTATCTCCAAATATTGCGACCCCACCATCATACTTCTCTAGACTCACAAACTTGCTTTTATCACTGGTCATATGATGTGAGCATCCACTATCAATGACCCACTCATCTTTCTCCTCAACTCGGGCTACAAGAGCTTTCTTATCTTTAGTAGATTCAATAGGCATAGGTTTATTCTCAACGGTAGCAATGAAAGCCCAATCATCTTCATTTCCATTATCTTTATCAAATTCATCATCAATTACTAATTCTTTAGAAAAGTAACATTTCTTTTGGAATATAGGTTTTCTAGGCTTAGTCCTAGGAACTCTTTTAGGACATCTTGAAGCAAAATGGCCTATCTTACTACATGAAAAACATTTAATAGGAAATACATCTTCATACTTACCTTTTCTTCTTCCTTTTTGCTTTGCAATCAGTGCTTTCAGTTCTTGTACTTCTCTTTCTTGGTCTTCAAGCTATTTCAGTTCTTCATCATATTTAGATATCTTTCTGGAGCTCTCTCAGAATGTATCTTTTACTATAACTTCCAGATATAGTGGCTTTGAATGCAGATTCAATTTTTGGTGTAGATTCACCAAATTCACTTATTTCAAAAGAAGCAAGCTATCCTATCAGTGTATCTCTTTTCATCTTGTTTATAGACATAAATTCCTCAATAGCTTGAACCTTCATTTTGTAAGAAGGAGGTAAGGATCTGAGTATCTTAGCCACAATTTCATCCTCACTTACTGAGCCACCGACACATTTAATACCTAGCACTATTTCATTTACTCTTTGCATAAAAGAAGTAATATTTTCATCTTCACCCATCTTCAAGTTCTCATACTTTCCTTTCAAGCTCTATAGCTTAGCCATCTTCACCTCTGTGTCTCCTTCATACAAAGTTTCCAGCTTCGTCCAAATCTCATGAGCTGTTTGCAGAACTATGACATTAGCCATCTCCGAATCTGTCAGGGCGGTCACCAATGCTTCCATAGCTCTGGTGTTACTTTTAGCATCTTTGATCTCATTAGCAATGGAGGGACCATTCTGATGAATAGTATATTGATCTCTTGTAATCTTCCAATAAGCATCACCAATGCATTGTAGATGAAATTGCATCCTAACTTTCCAAATTGAGTAGTTGGTGCCATCAAATCTAGTATTGTCCTTCTTAAATGTTGATGTTCCCATCCCAGATCACCTCAAGATGTTAGAATTCTTTAGAGGAACTAGCTTTGATACCAGTTGTTGTAAAAATAAGGACAGACAACTGAGAGGGGGGGGTGAATCAATTGTCACAAAAATTTAAAATTTTTATAACTTAACATAACTTAATCTTAGATCTGATGAATAAGAAATTAACCACAAGCAAACAACACATCAGAGAGACAAATAACACTAAGAATTTTTTTTGTGTGGAAACCTTGTTAGAGGAAAAACCATGGCGGATGTTAGTCGACAAGATTATACTCTGTTAGAAATATAAAAAGAAATAATAAAGGGAATGCACATGCATTCAGGCACACTGCCTAGAGCTCATTGCTCAATTACAAATGAGGACTCATTGTCCAATAGTAGGGTTTGGATTAAAACCATCCAAAATGTGAAATAAGATAATAATGCATTCATAAGCCTGATTACAGTTCCAATTAAGCTCAACACTTCTTCACACTTTGCTCAATATTCTTCACACTCTTCTTAATAATTATATTCACATATATGTAAATAGTAGCATACGGAGCACACCTTACACCAATCACACAATCGTTCTTATATATCCGCTATAGGAGATTCCAACACAACTTCGTCACCTAAGAAAATTAAATATATTTGCAATGTCGGTCTAGATTTACAATTAAATTTTTAATGTGTATCCACCAAGGTCGGACACAACATAGTGGAGACCCAAATTAACATCTCCAATACAAAAAAAACTTTAATTAATTTCACCTCAAAGATCCACAACACGCTATCACCAACATGTCGTCCAGAAACATGAAAAACCAAACATATGCACAAAGTTCTTCAACCACGAGCTCATCGACTAATGTGGATGAACCACAAAGATAGAGAATGAACTAGAGACATATGAGAACACCAAGAAAAAACAGAGAAGCATCCACAATAATTGAGATAACCAGAATCATACAATCTTCATTCAGGAACACTGATAGAGACCAACAACACACTGTCAGACCACAACATAGTCAAAACTTCATGTGGACCTCTGAAAATTCCAGTAGATGATCTAGAAAAATTCAACAATAAACGCTTTAATCCACATCAACTAATTTTTTACGTACAAAAAAAAATGCCTTCATGACCTGCACAGTTCCACCAGGAACCTAGAATACTTTTTCTTATAATTCTCTCAATATCCTCGACATATACAACAATAGATACACCAAATGCTAATAGTCTTGACATCAATGACAGCCACATATCAACAACATATCCACAACATCCAACAATCTCCCAACAATAATTGTGTGAACTTCATGTAGCATATGTTTCTTGATCTACTATGTGCTTTAACACCATTACACTCTATTCTTGTGAAGTAGGGGTTAGTCGGCTTTGGATTGCAAAAGTAGTAAAGTAATTTTAAAAAATAAATAATGAAGCAAGGTTAGATAATAATATAACATATTATTATAATATAGTAGAATCAAATAGAGATGATGTTCTCACATCTTTTAGATGACAATAAACGTAAATTATAATTGTAATAAATATATGCATCTACTCATATAAACTATAACACAAAATATACTAATCTCCCAACAATAATTGTGTGAACTTCATGTAGCATATGTTTCTTGATCTACTATGTGCTTTAACACCATTACACTCTATTCTTGTGAAGTAGGGGTTTGTCGGCTTTGGATTGCAAAAGTAGTAAAGTAATTTTTTTTAAAAAATAATGAAGCAAGGCTAGATAATAATATAACATATTATTATAATATAGTAGAATCAAATAGAGATGATGTTCTCACATCTTTTAGATGACAATAAACGTAAATTATAATTGTAATAAATATATGCATCTACTCATATAAACTATAACACAAAATATACTAAAGATCCTAAATTGATACACCAAAATTGTATTTAAATTGTGGATATTTACTCAGAATATGTGAAAAATTAAAATGTATTTTCTCTACTCTATATTTTCAACCATTCAAATATAATTTGCATAAAAGATATTCATTGAAAGTATTTTTGGAAGAAAGGGTATTTTTCTTATATAAAATGATTTAAATTTATAGCTATGTCATGATGTTACATTGAGTTGTCAAGTTAGAGGAGTAGATAGACAAGTTAGGTAGTGGGAGCATTCACCTAGCCACATATGTGGTAAAGTTGCTACTATATGTAGATGACATTATCTTAATGGTAAAAATGACATAGTCTACAAGAACACTTGAGAGTTATATTTTAGCTATTTTGTTAAAGGAGGGAATGCAAGTGAACATTAACAAAACTAAGGTCATGATCTTGATTTTGAGAAGAAAAAAGAAGCAAATAAGTTTTGAGTTTGAAGGAAGCACCTTGCAAGTGGTAAATGAATACAAATATTTGGGCTTTTATTTTTGCAACAACCTCAGTTGGGAGGCTTGTTTGTAGGAAAAAGAGGATACAAGGGGGATGTAAAATGCCCTATACATGCTTCAAGACAAATGCAAATTTATTGATTTATGGGATCATAAAATAAAGAAAATGTTATTTGGGCTGCTTGTTACATATTTTTCTTAATTAATTTTTTAAGTCAAAGTAATTATAATTCAAACATAACTATATGTCGTAATGCACAACTTGTTTCGTATGCATTGATTTTTTTTTTTGGGTTGAAACATCATCAATGTACCTAATGCACAAATATTTTTTGGATTTTTTTTAGTATTTTATTATTTTTCCACATGTGTACAACAATGAACTTGATGTTCAATGAAAAACCTATGTTCAATAAAACATAGAAAATAAATATTTAAATAAAATCAGAATATATTAAAAATTATACTTGGTTGAAAGATCATTTAAAGAAACACGATCTTGCAAATTATCTTATCAAGTTCATTCCATTTGAAGGTCCAAACAAAAGTTTGAAACTGAAATTTCTACGGAAAATTTGAAGCAAAGAGTAAAAGTGGCCAACCAAGGACCTTTGTTCAAAGGTTTTTGAGACAAAGATACCTTCATTCGAAGATATGTCATTCCCCAAAAAGAAAAAGACAAAGAAAAACCTTTGAATAAAGGTAATTTCCAAAAAAAAGGAAAAAAGGAACCTTCGTTCGAACAAAGGTCTTTTTGTCCATTTTTGGAAATTATCTTCGTTTGAAGGTTTATTTTACATAACAAAGGAACTTTTTGACATACCTTCAAATGAAGAAAAACTTTCGAACAAAGGTGTTTTTACTTGCATTTGAGGTAAAAATTTTGATGTCCCAAGTTTGGGACCCATTATTGTGGGATGACTTAACTTGTCCAAACAATTATATGGAAATTAAAACTTGTATGTGAGAGAGTCAAACTATTCAAGTGGATAAAAAAACTGTAATGAAAAAGAGAATAAATTATGTCAAGCAATTATATCCCAAATGTGATCACTAGAAAAAGTACTATATAGGAGAAAAATGAAAATGGATAAATTAAATGCTAATATCCTAGCTAAGAACTAGCTCACACCATCTTAGGTGAAAAATAGGGAGGTGGAGAACACCTAAAGAGGAAATACATCCAATATTTTTTGGTCTTTGCATTTTAAGATTAGTGGAAATGGAATGACATTACATGATGGAGTGTATGGCATAAAAGGACATTTGGACCAAATATGCGGATACTTTAAAATACAAACCTTTAACAACTTTAATTGAAGAAGAGCTAAATTTTTTTTAACAAACAAATTGATAAAAAATTATAGTAGAAGATCTAGGATAAATAAAAAAATAAGGGACAATTAGAAGTAGGAGTTTGGTCTCTTGGGTGTTATTAAGAAGAAATATTCATTTAAGCAATTCATTTTGACTTTACATGTGTATGTGACATATGGTGGATAATACTTGTATTTGGAATATTGTAACAATACAATTCCAACACTTAAACTTAGAGTTTCTAGGATATTTGGATCTATAATTTTCTTTCTTCTTGTCCTTCTTCAAGATGCATTTACTCTCCAATCTTCCATGAAAATTTAAGGCCTCTTTAGAAGATTTGAATTTTTTTTTGCATCTCCTTTGAGAGTAACAAAACTAATGCTTCATCCATTTCAAGTTATAAGGTGGTACTTTTGGATACTATCCCCAGGTGATATAATTTTGACAAAGAACATAAAAGTTTAATGCAATATCCTTCTACTTCATTTTTAATCCATCAAAGTGCAACTAGGTCCTTATCATATTGAATACATTTCAGTAATCCATCATTATAATAAGCTTTGTAGAGTCTATGCCTTTATGGGAGTATCACTAAAAAAATATAGAGCAATTCTAGCAGCATAATAATACCTACACAACTCTCGATAAAGCCTCCATCTCAAGAACCTAATAAATAGGAGAAGCAATATATGAAAACATCAAATAGTAATTATAAAATTATGAGCTCAAACCAACCAAAATGTGGTGCTCAATTCCCCAATCAAAAATCTAATAGTTGAATTGCAAGATGAGTCCACATCCCTAAAATAACATATTCCTTCCACTTGCGATAAGATCGTCATAATTAATTAAAAAATTTGGGTGTTCCATTTTGACTCTATTACCTCCATTCAAAGATGCCCTATGACATGCCATAACATGTATCATAAGTTGGTCAACAATTGTAACTCCATTTTACAACCCTTTTGTGTCATAGATTCTCTTACATTTTTGATGTGGGACATCCAACTTCTGGATTCCATTTAACTTTTGATTGGGAAGTTGATTGAGCTGCTTTTTAGACATTGTAGATCTCAAAGAGGTTCATGTTATTGTCATTATTTTCTCTAGTTAAGGTCCGTTTCAACTTTTTTTGGGGACCAACAATGATCTCTAGAGTCATGAAAATTGTATTGTCCTGTTCTATAACCCAAATTTTATGTATTTTTGTTCTTCATATTAGGATGCAAAATTTAGACAACTTTCCTAACATTTATGACATGATTGCAAATAAAAAATTCTAGTATTTACAACCAACTTGTTTTTTTTTTTAATGATATATTGATCTACCTCAACATTATTATAAAATGTGTATTTAACATTATAGAAATGGGTAGGAACAAAAGTAAATCAATATATTTTCAACAATTATAAGAATGTATATGTAATCCACTATAAATTGAATATCTTTCTCTAGAATAAATTTAATGAAATGGATTAAAATGGCTACCATACACAAAATGCGATTAAAAAGATCAAAATCTCAATTTTATAAGCCTCACAATACAACCAAAACAACATTTCAAATTTTAGTGACAACAATTTTTTTTTATGCTGAGTTCAAAAAAAAGAATGAAGACAATAAAAATGATGTGGAGTGAAGGAATGCTTTTCTGTATTTATCTTAAAGCACTCAAGAAAACATGAGTTTGTTATAACCATTACTAATGAATAATAAACACCACATAATCCCTTGAAATGTCTATTTGTGGGCACAATTATACATCATCTCAAACATCTTTTTTGTTGCAATTAACATGTGGATGATGGAGGATGCATTTACTAGGCTTGAATTATGATCAATGTGAGTGTGATGTAGATGATGATAATACATCATAGCTATTCGATGGTAATGATACTAGAACCTTGTGATGATCGTCACTCTTAAGCCTATCAACATTATGTCTTTCACCATCTTTTAAAACAAAAAATGAACAAATTAAAGCAACAAGTGAATAAACTGCTTTTCTTTAGGCTTAGGACATTGTAGTTATACATAAAGGTTCAACATAGGCAAAAAAGTGACCACTTGCAAGGCATCAAATTTGTAGTGAACAAACATGGCCATATGAACAAGGGTAACTGTAGATTTTAACTTAGGTTTACAAATTTGTACCCACTTTGCATTCAGATATGAAGGTGACAAGTAGAAAATGCTTTCACTATAAAAGAATTGCCTAAAGCGACTCAATTTTTTTGGCAAACATATTATACATAACACTACATCAACTTAACAAGTTGTATGAAATGCACTCCAAGCTCTTTGAATTGAATCTACACCATACATATATAAAGAATTGAGATACTTCAATGAATGCGCATATCTAATAAGAAGTTTGACACTCTTACTATTAGCATACATTTCCCAATATCAATACTCTAAAGTATGTTTAAATATAGAGAATGTATTTTCTAAATTTCTATAATATGAGAACACACTCTTTCTTAGAGGGAATACCTATCAACATAATTATAAAAATAAAGGCTTAGGAAAAAAATTAAGTGATCTAAAATATTGGTATGTAAAGTGGTTAGGAATATCTAGTAAACAACAGTTGGTCGGATAAAAAAGAGTGATTTTTTTGACTGTGAAACCCTACCGCCATTTTCCTGCATTATCTCACCATTTTCAATGGCTAAATCAGCAGAACCCTAGGTGCCCAGGTCTGCTGATTCTGGGACCCAAGCTGCACTAAATCCGCGTGGGTCAGCCATGAAGAAGAAAACACAGGATAAAGGAAAATGGAAGACTCTGAGGCCGTTGTTGCTTAGAAAGTGTCCGTTCACGCTCACCCTAGTTTTGTTTCCCAGGAAACGGAAACAGAAATAAACATTTTGGACTCTTCTGCGGCTAGGTCCCAGATTCCAACCTCAAACCCGTTGAAAGAACAACAGGATCCGGCAATGCGACCTAAGGCCACAAATAGTGAAATCCCCCTAGCCAACGACAACTGTGGAGGTATGCCAATAAAGTTTGAATTTCTAGATGACATTTTAGACGTGATAGAAGACTACAGAGCTAGATCTATCATTCTCTTTTTCTTGAAAGGAATTCCTACGGAACAAGACTTTTACAAATGGACTCGTACAATTTGGGAACAAAAGGGTTGGAACATAGAATCCTTCAGGGGCTTAGGTAGGGGGTATGTTGCCTACACATTCGTTGACCCAAATCATGTGAAATCTTCCCTCCATTATGGATCATGGATAATCTGTGGCCAGATTTGCTATCTTCAAGCCTGGGATATAGATTTTCACCCAGAAGGGATTTCTAAATCTAAATACCCCATGTGGTTGGAGCTGCCTCTGCTTAACCTTGCCTTTCGTCCTTACCTTCTCATAATAGTTTCCCAATTGGGAAGAGTTATTTGGTACAAACCGCATTCTGACAAATGGGCCAGCCTCAAAGTGCACCCTAGAGTTTGTGTTGAGATGGATCTAACTCAGCCTCTTCCCGATTCCATCCAGCTAGTAGGTCCTGGCTTTGAGTTCTCTCAGTGAATTATCTATCTTAATAAACCCAATGCTTGTTTCTATTGTCGTAAAGAGGGTCACCTTATTAGAAACTGCCCCTTCCATAAACCCCGCCCCTTGCCAAATTGTGCTTCTGAATCTCAACCTTCCATCTCTCCTTCTATTGTTGTGCCACCAGTTGCACCCACCTCCACCCACTTTCAGCCTCCCTCTCCAAAGCCTCAGAACCCCAAGTCCCCTCTCAACCCTGAAATCCCACCCCCCTTCTCTATTTCAAGGAATTTCTTCGTTCAAGGATGCTCTTTTAGCTGATAAACATCTTCCTAAAAAATGAAAAGAGTTAACCTCTTCTTCTCCCTCTCATTCTCCGCCACCTACTGATCCCCCACTGCTCTTAGCACCTTTGCAAACTCCCCTCGCTAGCCCTGTGTGTTCTTCTTCGCAGCCTAATAGTCCTTCAAGAACTCTCCCCTCTAGCCCAGCGAGATCTCGTGATAGATCTCCTTCTAGAAAGAGCCCCCCCTTTGATGTCTTCCTTGAGCCTAATGCTATAGCGATAAATAATCAGTTTAATTCTCTCCTCTCCGATGAGGAAATTCTCGACTCTCAATGAATTGTAATATTCAGTCATGGAATGTAAGGGGAATGTCTATCCCATCCTAAAAGTTTTAGGTCAAACAGTCTGTCATGAATAACCGAACTGATGTCCTAATGTTGCAAGAAGTGAAAGTTAGTCAAACTCGTCTTGACACTGCACTTGCTACCATTTGGAAGGAGGCCAGGTTTTTTCATACAAACCATTCTGAGGGGTCTGGAGGTGTTGTTTTGGGTCTGGCTCCTTGGCTGGCTAAATCAGTTGTCACCTTTGGATATGATCCTAATAACTGTTGTGTTTGGGCTACCACCATAGTTCAAGGCAACTTGTTGGGCTTTTGTTCTATTTATGCCCCCAACTCCTCATCCAAAAGAGTGACCTTGTGGGATTGGTTACGTACTAATTTTCCTTCTGTTGAGTGGGTTCTTGGGGGTGATTTCAATATGGTGGAACACCTGGCTGATCGGAGTTGGGACAACCACCCTCGATTGCCTCAACACGAGTTTGAAGCTTGGACACTTGCTCCTAACTCTTTAGGTGTGCATGATCCTATCATGGGTAAAAAAATTCCCATAGACCTCATTGGTTCACTTGGAGCAATTGCCGGGAAGGGCTTTTCCGTAAGTTATGCTGCTTGGATAGATTTTATATTTCTCCCAATCTGCCTATCCTTCCTTCATCTCCAGGTCTTTTTGTTCATCTTGACTTAGCTACCACTCTTTTAGACCATCTTCCCATTTTCACCACCCTTTCTCTCAATCATGTTGATTCCGCACTCCAAGACTTACCCTTCAAGCTTAATGTTTCCCATCTTAAAAATAAGGCTTGTATTGATGGACTCTTAGCAATTTGGAAATCTGAGCCTAAACCTCAAAATGATAGATGGATTAGCTGGTGGGAAAGAACTATCACTCGCTGCATTCTTTTTCTTCAAAATTTTGGAAGGAGAGTTGCAGCTAAACATAGAAGAATAGAGCATTCCCTTAAAGGGCAGTTGACTCAAGACAGGAAACAATTGGAAAACAATCCACATTGTATTCCTCTTCAGCAAAAAGTGGCTCATACTGAAAATATCCTTCACAAATTTGATGCTTATAAGGGCAGAGGTGCTCAGTTAAGGGCCTGTCTTCATTGAATGAAGGAGGGAGATAAGAGTACTAAGTTTTTTTTCCATTTTTTGCAACATAAACATAAAAAGGAATATATTTCTGCCATCAAAACTAAGGATGGTGTTTTGCAAACCAGCCAAGAGAGTATCATGAAAATATTTTATGATCATTATAAGCAGCTGTTTAGTGATGATTCCAAGAATGATCCTCTTATTCCCATTCTAGAGGATACTTTAGCTAGCTACATTCCCTGTAAAATCCAGCAAGATTATAGTAAACTTCTCGATCATTACCTGTCATTGGAAGAGATTGATGAAGCCTTGTACAATCTAGGTTTAGAGAAGAGTCTCGGTCTAGATGGCCTTCCTGTGGAATTTTATCATGCTCTTTGGCCCCATATTAGAGAATATTTTTACAATGTATATCTAGAGGGTATAGAAACTAGGTCTCTTGGAGCTTTCATTAACCAAGGTCTTGTCAAGCTTATTCCCAAAGGACGACATGGGGACTCGGTGAATGGTTGGCGTCCCATCACACTACTCAACACCTCATACAAGATTATAGCTAAAGCATTAGCCAAAAGAATTAAACCCATTGTGCAAGAAATTGTAAGACTAGAACAAACTGGTTTTTTAGGGGGTAGATTTATCTTGGACAATTTAATCCTTTCTTGGGAAACTTCTGAATGGGCTCGTCAAACTTCTCAGGATGCTTTGATTCTTAAGCTTGATTTTGATAAAGCTTATGATCGAATACGTTGGTCCTTCATCCTCAAAATGCTGCAATGGCTGGGGTTTGGTCCTAACTTTCGTGGTCATGTTTCGAATGCTATTCATGGATGCTAGTGCATGAGTGGCTATTAACGGAGTTTTATCCCCCCAATTCCCCCTCCAAAAGTCCATTCATCAAGGCTGCCCTCTTGCCCCTTTTCTTTATGTTCTCACTGCTGATGCCCTTGGTTACCTCCTCCAACATGCACATTCAGATTCTCTTATTCATGGAATTTCACTTCCGTGTAACTCTATGGCTCTCAATTCCCATTTTGCTGATGATAGCATGTTATTCATCCAAAATACAGCTGAAGACATTAATAATTTACTCGAGATCCTTGATTTTTTTGAGGTTTCAGGCTCCAAATTAGCAATGCACAAAACTGAATTTTGGATGATCAGTCCCAACCCCCGATCACCTTGGATTCCCAAAGAATGGAAGGAGATCAAACATGGTGACATTACTCGGTATTTAGGCATTCCTTTTGGGCTAGGAGTTTCCTTGAAAGATATGTGGAGATGGTTTTTTAACAAGTTTAAAGTCAAGCTCCTGGGATGGACAAATAAATTTCTTTCAATGGCTGGGCATATACAAGTGGCCAACAAAGTCCTCTTAGCTAGTCATGTCTATACCTCCTCCTGCTGGCTGCCTTCTAAAACTTGTTATAATCAGCTTACCCAGCTTATTCCCAACTTTATTTGGTCTAAATGGGGTAGTAAAAAAGGTATCCTGCCACTTCTTGGTCTCATTGTATACTTCCTAAGGATAAGGGTGGATTAGGAATTATAGATCCTTTTATTCAAGGGATATGTCTTTCAGCTAAATGGATAGGCAGAGCTTTGGATGGCAACACCCCTTGGAAATATTTGATCAGATACCATATACAAACAACAACCTCTGGCAAAGCTTGGAGTTCCATTTAATGGACTGACAAGATCCTCTTGGCACATCACTTCAAACTCCACAGATCTGCCCCACTTAATTGTATTTGGAAAGCATGGCAAATGGTTTCTCAAAAGCTATCTTGGTCTGACCATTCATTCAGCCATGGGCTCAGTTTTGCATCTTCCTCAATTTGGTGGAATCGATTGATACAAGTTAATAACCAGCTCCTTGCCAAGATTCCAAGGATGAAAGCTAAACGACTTTTCAAGAAAGATATCCGAGTGTTCAGTGACCTATGGGATCCCACTAGTTTTACATGGAAATCATGGCAGCAGCTCAAGATACGCTTCAATCTCAATAATAAAGACAAGCTCATTGTTTTGGAAATCTAGGATACGGTCCCTCCTAACCTCTCTATCCTCATGGCCACTAGTTGTCACTCTAGTTTTTTTAAAGATTGGAGGTGGCCTAATGGCAGTGGTATCCAAACTTTTCCTCTCAAGATCCTTTATAAACAATTGACTCCTGGTTTGTCTCTTTCAAACCGGCTTAACTCTGTTTGGAGATGTAACTTCAGAAGAGCCAAGTGGAATCAGCTTAGCTTGCAAATTTGGAAATCCAAAGTGGATGCACAATCAAAATTCATAGCATGGAAACTTTTGCATGCAAAACTCCCAGTTGGTGCTCGCATCAAATTCATTAACCCATCTCCTCCTTGTCCTTTTTGTGGAAGGGTTGAAACTCTCAAGTACTATTTCTGGTTGTGCCCCCATGCTAAAAAGTTGTGGACTGCCCTTCTTTCAGCCTTGCCTGCCCTATTTCACTTCCCTTGGTCATGGAAATCCACTCTCCTTGGATCCTCGGTGTTGCATAATGTGATTTCCAAATCTTGTAGGCTTATCATTCTAAAAGTCATTTGGAGGATTTGTTGCCAGGTTGCGTTAGCTCACACCTTCTCTCCCTTTGTAATAGAATTATCATCTATTTGTACCAATTTGTATACTCTTTTGTTGTGGTTAACTGATGATCTGGAAAAGACAATGATCACTACCTGCAAGCAAAGCAACTTTTATCTCAGCTATAGGTTCAATTCGAGCCTTCCTTTCATCATTTTATGTAGGGTATTTCATGCTTCTCTTCTACAGTGGATGCCAACAGTTCATGACATCTTTTTGTGGGAGTTTGGGGCTTGCTTTCAGATGCATTTGGGATCATGCTCAGATTGTATTTGTTTCCCAACAATTCTAGTCATGTTTGGCATCCTACTTGGGTGCTTTATGGAGGTTGATGGCTGTAGACTGCTCCTTAGGAAAGTTAGTTTCTGCTGTTCTATTTTTGATCAGCTGTTTGGCAGCGTTTTGCTGCTCTTTTCTAAGTTTTGCAGTGTTGTAAACTCCTTCAGCATGCTGCTCATGCCTTTGTTGTAATTCTTTTTCACTGCTTTCTATCAATAAAAAAAAAAAAGTGGTTGGGAATCTCTTAGAGTGATTAAAATGAGATAAGAGGGCTCAATGATTAAGCTTGTGATAAAAAGAATGAGAGTACACATTGTTGGGTTGGTATCCACAAATTGAGAAAATGTTTTAAATATTGTTCGGTTGGGTTAGAGTGAAAAGATAAAGATGGTACCTACCATTTTTTATTCTTATAAATTAGGACGGTTGCTATTAGACATTTTTCTAAATATTCGTGGAAGAAACTTTTAAGGACATGTTTTAAGGACATGTTATTGGGAGATTAAAAATATTACATGGGAAAACATGTTTTAAGGACATGTTCTTAGGAGATTAAAAATATTGTGGGGTTGATTGTTTTTAATTATTCCCCAAGTTCTACTCACGTTTCGCATATGTAATATATAGTAGGAGTCACACACATGTTAATGTTTGCTACATTTTGTTAATTTTTATTGTATTCATAGATCAAACTAGAATGTATATATAATTTGGTGGGTAGTTTGAGTTGGTAGTAATTTATTATTATTATTTTTAAAATATTAATATTTTATAGATTTACTTTTTATTTTATAATAGTTTATTTAAAGTTTTCAGTTGGTGAATGTATTTGGATGTTATTATCAATTTTTTCTTCTTTGTTAGGTTATGATGTTTTATTTGTGTCATCAACATTTCTATCTATCATTCTTGTTGGGAATCCAAACCAATCATTGTTTGGAGGTAGGAGTTGCGTTCATAAGTATCAAATATGCAATCAGTAGAGGTTACTCTAAATTATGGGTTGAAGGCGATTCTTTAAACATAATTAACTATCTATGTGGCACTCATCCTCCAAGTTGGAATGTGGATCAGCTCATTAAAGATACTATAATCATGTTGTGATCTTGTGAAGAGATCGTGTCTCCTACATTTACCAAGAAAGAAACTCGTTGGTAGATTTTTTTTCCAACAAGGCTGTTAGTTTAAATGTTTTTCATGCGTGGGAGGAGGGCTTGATCCTTCCCGAGAAAGCTAGGAGTTTATTGAAGAATGATTGCATGGGTTGAGATGTTGCTGCATTTATGTTCTAGTACCTTCTTCCCTTTCGCATGCTTTGTGGGTGTCTTCTTGCTCTCTGGCTTCCAATTGAGTTTTTTTTGCAAGGGTTTGCTTGTTCTAGTGTTGTTCAACATGGGTGATGATAGAAGAAGAATCAAACCACATTCCTACGGGGGTATTAGGAAAAAGATGAAGCTTTGGAATATATTGCATCATGGTAATTTCACTCCGTTCTTAGAGAGGTTGCATGAGCATGACCCTAATGCCTCAATGCAATTTGTGTCTTTCTGGCATAACTACAAGCTTAAGATTAATGGCTTGGAAGTGGAGGTGAATGAGGAATTGGTTGTTGTTGTTATTGGTATGTCGAAGATTGGCCACAAGTTCTTCTAGGACAAAAAGAGTAATGAGGAAGCAATGGACCAATTTTTCAAAGATGATGAGCAGAAGAAATTAGTTAAATTGGAAAGTTGGGGTTACGAGAGAAAATCCCTCAAAAAAATTTGGGCAAGTGTTGTTGAGGTGCTTATGCGTTATGTAACTCTAGAGAGGAGGTTTACTATGATTATTGGTCACCACTTCACTCTCCTCAACCATTTTAGACATGGTTTGTTCATTTCTTTTCCTTTTTTCCTGTTATCATCTTTGGAGGTCTTTGTGTACGCTCATTTGAAGAATAGGAGGGTTCTTGTTCTCCATGAAGGTCTTATATTACTAATTATGGATCATGTTAAGTCTCTTCTTGATGTTAATGTAGGGAATCTCTTTAGTCACACAATCACAATCCAACCATAACTAACCTCTTTCCTAAGTCTCAAACCCTAACTCTCTAGGTTTCCCCTATACCTTGACAATTTCCTTGTAGGTGTGCAACTAGGGTTTCTTGACCCCAACTCTCAATCTACTCAACCAACCCACTAACCATTGGTGTTTTCAGACACCCATTAACCCCTTGTACACAACATATTTACAAACCATGTTGGCTTACTTGAGACCATCACCTTCAATTTCATGCAACTACAATGTCCAACTTGGCCAATTAGGCCCATTTTCCAAAGCAATCCCTCTTTATCCTTCCTTCCACATGCAAAAAACCATTGGGAAGCACTAACCAGTTTGTAAAACCACTAAATCCATAATTTTTAGGGCATGATAAACCCTCTAACACCACTAACCCCAAAACCCTCTCTTTTCCCAAATTTCACAAGGGTTTATTGAAAAACCACATTCCAGACTTACCCACAACCTACCAAAGCCTCAATAAACCTTAAAAAGGTCTGGAAAAACTCAAAAGGTCATAAAATATTGCTGAACCCAAAAAATTATGCAGATTTCACCATTCAAACCTCACAAATTCACTCAAAATCCTCCATTTTCAGACCTAGGGCATCATGCCCAAACCCTCCAATGAATTTTACTTCTCACAAGCCTCCTTCTAACACCTATTCCTAACAACTTAGATTCATTCCACTGAGGTAAAATGGAAAAAAATACTTGTGGAATGAGTATTTATTGTATTTCAAGACCTCAAAACCCTTAAAATAGGGTACATACCGGCCTGTGACAAAAAGTAAATAAAAAGTATTTTCTTAATGGAACTCAGTCACAATAGAGCTAAGAGATTTTTACTTCATGCCATCATTTAATTATGTATCCCTTGGGCCAATATGCACCTGTACGCCCAAGAAAAATGGACTGCAACAGAGTTATTCAATAAAATGCATAGAAAATTCAAAGAAAATAGAGTTGTTCCAATTGGGTTTTCAATCAAGAATCATGGAGAGAGATTTACATCAAGGATTTTCACATATTTAAACCTTTTTCCCTCCAAAATACCTTTCAAATTGACTAACCACTTTTCAAATCCGCATTGACTGTTGGAATTCCCAAACAATGCATTTTTGCAACTTTTCTTGCGTTTACAATGACAACATTTTGCAAATTTTGCAATATATGACCAAATGACTCTAAACCAACCTAAATACATTTCAATGATCTCAAAATACCTTATTCATGAAAAAAAAAAATCCTAATGACTTGACCCTAGAACTCATTCATCAAAATCACCAATGGTGCCCCTACACCACTTCTCCTTGCTTCGACCATTAAGGGTATGGATAAGACTTTGAGTGATTTATTTGGGTTGTCAGGCTCAAATTCTTCTTTAGATGAGGAGGAATAATGGAATGGATAGGAGGAGAATGTGTCTCCGGTCGTTGCGACCACACCTTCAAAGAAGAGGAAGCTAGGTGGTTTTAAGAGTAATAGGGCACCTAAGCACATTTCCCTTTTTGAAAGCAAGGATACAAACATGGGCTTGGATGATTCCCCACCCAAAACCACAGAGGTGGCTATTGGTCAGGATGCTGGTGGTGGTAGCCTTGAGGTGGGGTCATAGGATAATGTTTTGGGATTAGTTGACAAGCCATAGAGGTTGTCAAAGCTTATTACTAACTTGAAGAACAAGGCCTCAGATGGGTTGGCGAACAACCCCAATGTGTCTGATGTCGGAAAGGATTATGGTAATAAGATAGTGGCCATTGAGGACTCCCCAATGCAAGATTTTCCCAATGTGGTGTAGGAAAAGGAAATAAGGGGTCTTGATGAGGATGATGCAGAGAAGAAAAAAGCTAAACAAGAGCCTTTAAAGGTAAATCCTCTCTCTGAGAACTTTTCTTACCTCGATGATGACTCTACATCCATGTTTGAATTGTTGGAAATGGCCAGGGCTGGGGCTATTGGAACTTTTAAGTTAGCTAAGTAGACTCTTCAAGATTTCAATAAGATTAATATCAACATTAGAATTTTGAAAGAGAATTTGAAGAATGTTCTCAAGGGCTCGGTGTCATACATTCTTGTTGATAGAATTGTGGACCTTGAAGGTTCCTACCATCATTTCAAATCTTTGTGTGAAGATAGGTTGGCTACCCTAGAAGCCAAGATTCTAGGAATGAATGCGGATATCAAAAAGCTTTTGCAGGCATGTCATATCTCTGTGAAGAACGACACAAACTCCTTAGAAGTCCTTTTCATAAAGATAAGTGAGCTCAGGGAGGATCAGGTTTTTTTCTCTGAGCCTATGGAGAAGGAGCACTCGGTTAAGGGAAAAGGTAAAAAATATACTAAGGATGATGAAAAGGGACCTACTATTAAAGGGTCAGCTGATTGGAGGAGATCCTTTGATGCTGAGAAAAAGGAGTTGTTGGATATGATCGAGAGGCATAGAGGTTAGCAGCTTGAGGTGGCCAACACCCTGAGTCATTTGAATTAGTGTGTGGCCTTCTTCTTTGTTTCTTTCTATTTCCTGTTGGGTTTAGGTTTTTTTCTTGTTGTTTTGTTGTTTTGATGCTACTAGGTGTTGTTGGTAGTTTATTGTCTTATCTTTAGACTAGCACCCATTTTGTTTTGTTTTTTGGCTGATGGGTTGTTGTTGGTGACTTTTTGATAATCCTTTTTAGTGGCACTTAGTATCTTTTTTTGTAAAGGGTTTCGGGTCACTTCAAAACCTATTTTTTCCATATAATCAAAACATTTCTATCTATAGATTTTTTGTATCATTTTTTGTGTCACAAATTGATTTGTCCACTACTAGGCATGCTTATGTACTAGGTTTGATGTCTCACGTGGTTGTGTTGCTACATGATCCTGGATGCAACTCCCTACATCACATGATATTCACACAACATTAGTAACCATATTGCAATCCATTTGCAACACAAGTAACTATGTCTCACACATACAAGTACTATCACAAACCAAGTCATTGTGCTTGCATTCAACTCCCCACATCATGTGTAACTCAAGTAGAATGATGTCACACAATATTGTAGAGCTTCTAACTCCATATACAACTCATGTAATCCTAGGAACCATGTTTTATGAACTAAAACACATCCTTCATCTCTTGCAAAACCCCTTGCACTATGCAATATTTATGTAATTCCAAAGATTGTGTTGCATAGTTCCATAAATGATGTATTTTATTTTTCACTACATCTAAACATGTTTGTGCTACCACACAAGGAATATGGTCCAAAATTCAACATAGTACCTCAATTCAAGTAAGTTGGAACCCAACACAACTAGAGTGGTTCAATGCTAAAACACATATCAATACAACATGCAACCAAAAGCCGAATAGTTAGATGTCGAATCTAGTCATATATAAGCGTTCAACCATCTCAATTATTTTAACATCTATAACAACCTTTACCTTATCATCTAGTAATTTATAATTATAAATATGCAACATAAATAAGTAGCCAAAATAGCATAAATAAAATAAAAAACACAACCATACATCTCCCTTGAGACCATGTCATGTGTACAAAATACATAGATTAATAAAATTTGCTATGTAAATTCTATTTTTTTCTCTATTTGAACTATGTTTATTTATTTATTTTTGCATGTACACAACACTTATATATCCTCATTTAAAGCATTTCCTTTAGACCTCCTTAGATCTTGACCATTGGTATTTAAATAGTTCATTTTACATGTCATATAAAATGAGATCAAAATATTTAAAGATTAGTGTCAAGCCATAAGATTCATCATATTATCTCATAAGATAATTTAATCAAGTTGGTATGGAAGAAATGAAAGATGTAGTTTATAGTGATCAAAGATCAAATTATAAAGGATCTTGAAGAACAATAAACATTTTTTTCAACCTATATCTACACCTAAATAAAGTCACTTTCCCCACCATCATCTCATCATAGTCCAATAGTACACATTATCACTTGATCACCCATTCATCACAAAAGACCCCTAAAACTTAATAATTTAATTAAATAAGTCCTAGTTGTTTAATTAAATTAGGCTAACATTATTCATTAATTTAATAAATTATTATATATAATTATCCATTATGTATCCATTTCTTTATGCATACTTATCTACACATTTATTCAAATATTTATTTATTTTATTCATTATCAATTAAAAAATTAATTGATATTAATTTCCACATAATATGCACCTATACTTCATTTAATTAATCATTAAATCATTAAAATCTACTTCACTTGGTTGATTATCTAGTCTAATCCATTCACTTAGATTTACTCCTGGTCCCACTCATTGTTAGATTTGGTTGTGAAACCGCCCAAGATCAGAATGATTGAAGAAAAGCAAGAAAAGAGATCAGGAGATGAATAAACTCAACACTCCCTTCACATTGAACTAGAAGTCCATATTCCTTACTAGCCAAGGGGAGGGGTGAGTGTTGCTTATATAACAAAATAATGGTAGATAATTCCAAGAGGAGTAATAACTACCAAGTTCCCATAATAGGTGGGAGTTTTACCTACTTGGTAAATGCCAAATTACATAGTTATGCCTACTCAGGAAAAGACAAGAAATGGTTATGAGAGGTAGCTAATAAATCCAAAAGAGGGTGTGAGACTCAACTACCCAAAAGTGAGTGTGAGTGACACATGTGAATGATGGATCATGCCACATATCCTCATCCTAACCATTATAATTGGAACCAAGGAAAATGGGGGATAGGTTGATCAAGTGCTATCACAACCACTTTCAAAGATATTCCACTCAAGGATAACCCTAGAAATCTCAATGCAAAAGAGAAAGAGATATTGCAATAGGGTTGTCCTAGGGATTGAATATGATCTAATGAGGGGTTCACCACCAAGTGTAAACTTGGAAAAGACAATGAAATGCAAAATGTAATGCAAAACCCTAACTGAATGCAAACTAACACTAGATGACCTAGAAAAGTGAACAAAACAACACAAAAGATTGTAAAATATAGAAAGTGTGCACCTGGGAATTCAAAGAAGATAGAATGGAGGTCTAGAATGCTAGAAAATCTACTTTTACTACTGACTGGGACTCATTCACAAAGTTGGGCGAATTAGTCCAGTTTTCGAGAAAATGTGCAAGAACAAAAATCTTCCAAAAGGGTATCCAAATCTGCAAAATCTCAAAAACTGACGTGAACTAGGACTCATTGGCAAAAAGTGGTGAATCAATCCAGTTGGGCTTTTCTGAAGCTTCAAAAGTTGATTATGCTCTTCTCTATTTGCTTTTTCCTTCCTAGCTGATTTTCGGATTTGACTCTCTGATTTGCAACCTATAGGTGCTCTCTAATGTTATCCAACACTTGATGACAACTTTGACAACTTTGATCACTTGAAAAAATTTCTCCAATCTTGATCCTTATGAAATATGCAACCTAAACCTACAAATCACACACAAAGGAGAGGGAAAAATGTTGTGGGGTTAGTGGACAGGGGTTTTCCTTGGTCAAACCCCTTGTTGGCAATTAAACTTTGAAATGAAAGAAAATATGAATGTAGAATGATCAATGAAAAAATAGCAATGTTGCAACTCACCAAACCCTAGCAATATGGTGCTGCAAATATGATTGAGATGGCTACAATGGATGTGGTTCTTGACTCTTGCTTGAATGATGTTGATCTTGCTTGAATCATAAACCCCCTACATCACAATTGTTAGCACAATAACAAACGTGATGGATAAAATATTTGATGTGATGATTGACACTTGAATGCTACTTTAAAATGCTTGACAATATTCCCTTGAATGCTATTGAATGCTCTTGTGAACTCTCTTGAATACTAGGTGACAATATGAGTGAAAGAACCTTGTATTTATACTTAATTATGCAAGAATTCTTGGAATTACAACACTACAATCCAACATTAAATCTAGGATAATAAAATCCCATTAGAAATTTGAATTAAATTTGATTTTGGGCCACATAGGACTCATTCACCCAAGGTGGTGAATTAGTCCCACTAGGCATAATTATGAGACCAAAAACCAAAAGTGCTTAGAAATGTGATTAAATCAGTTTGAGGCCAAAAGATCTGGGTGGGACCCATTCACCCAAGGTGGTGAATGAGTCCTAGATCACCAAATCTAGGCCACACAAGCCATAAACACTTGAATTTTGATTTCTCAATGATTGATGTCAAGATTATCCTTGAAAATATGCAATAAATGAGGCTTGTGGATGCAAAATAGGGCCAATTAAAGCATAAGAAAGCCCAATTATTAATGACAAGCCTAGAGAAATGTGAAAGTATGTTACAAAGCTTTACAACACTCCAAATAAGGCAAGATCAAGGTTTATTATGTTCAGTTATTAGATAAAACCTTATAAAAGTGTGAAAGTGTGTTACAACACTTCACAAAACTTTAGCAAGGTACCATTAAAATCCATTAGTTCACAATGGCCCAAGACTTAATGTGAATGTGTTATCCACATTACAACACTAAATAAAGGCAACATTAAGCCACAATCACAAGGAGGGCCCAAACAAGCTAGAAAAAGTATAAGGGTTACTTTTTAAGTGACTCCAATAATATAACCTAAGCAAGCTTAATAATGTGTGTAGGAAAAATAAATATTCCCTAACATAAGGAAAATAAAAAACCTACACTAAAACCCCCCCTTAAGCATAGCTTAGGTGGGTGAAAAGACACAAAGATGGGTCTCGGCTACTAGGCCATGTTAGGTACCCATGTACAAATGCAATCTCTCACAACTAGGGAAAAGGAGAAAACCCTATGGGACAAAACTCCTCCCCAAAAGAGAGAAAAGAAAACAAGTTTCCCAACACAAGAAGAATCCCATGTAAGGAATAAGTCCCCTCCAAGATAGAAAGTAGAAGAAAAACTATGTAGCTTTCCCTCAAGTTTTCAACTATACCAATGGTTGATGCTTGAAATTGGATGTAGAAGATGGACCATGATCATCGAACAACATTCCTCCCCTTAGGAAGAAACAAAACCAAGGGTGCATGAATAATTTCTTCCCATTCCTAAAAGGAATATGAAGGAAGAAAGTGAGAAATGTATGAAATCTTTGAAAATTGCTCATGTGTCTCCATGTTGATGTCGAAAACTGCCACCATCAAATCAAACACTCTAGGCCACACTATTGAAGATGAAAATCTAGAACCTAGTAGAGATGAATGTAGAACAAGATCCAAAGACTCTAATATCTCCTCTGAAGTTAAAGGTTCCCCCTCCAAATGCTACTCAAAAGTATCCAAAATCGTGTCAAACTGTAATGAATGATCATGGGGAGAATGAACAAAAGGATCCAAAGGTTCCTCCATAAAAACTGAAGAAGAATCAAATCCATCAAAAGAAAAGATGAATGCCATGAATATTGTCTTCCAAATCTGAAATATGAGACTCTATAAACAAACCTACAACGTCAGCCAAGTAGTCATCCCAAGCAACTATATCTAGAAGATGATACAGATCCTACCGCACTGAATCACAAGTAGCCACTAATGTAGCACCACCAGTATCCTCAAAAGCAACAGTAGATGAGGAGAATGAATGCAAGGCTCAAGAATTGGATTAGATGTGAGAATACCCAAGTTCAAGGAACCAAAGTTCTCTTCAAAATCAAAGTTTACACTAGGAGTGTGATAAAAAACCAAAGGATTAGAACCATAATTAGGTGAAAAGTTTTAAATGGTGTATAATCGAGATGCATGATCAACCATCCAATAGAAATTATATCTCTGCTCTCCAAGTCTCTGATGATAACTAAATCAGGTGTGAATTCCATAGTCTTCCCTGTTCCACCATGAGTGATCTGATAGATGGAGAGAAGATTGTTTGAAAGATGAGGTACACACATAACATCATTGAAAGTTCCATCCCCAATATCAATAGATCCTTTCCCAATTACATCCATGTATGTATTGTTTCCCATTAGAATATGTGGCATAACACAAGGCTCAAAAGAAGAAAACATAGACTATGTAGAAGCCATATGATGAGAAGCTCTAGAATCTAGGAGCCATCTCCCTGATCCAAAACCTGTAGAAGCACAAAGAGCTTTACCTTTTGATTTACTTTCCCTTATAGTATGGTCTTTTTCCTTATTAGATTTTTATTTTTTTGAATTTTTGGAACTAGAAGAAGAAGCTGAATCAACCATTCGAGAAGGAAAACTGATTTTATTCTTCTCAAGAATATTTTTTAATTCATCAATATCCTTCTTGTAACAAGAATGTTCTTCATGCCCACTCATCTTGCAATATGCAAAAATGGGATTCTCCTTCTTAGATGAATCCTCTTTTGAAGAAAATTTAGTTTCTACTTTAGAAGTAGATGAATATCTATCTGAATCATTCTTTTTATTACCTTGGTTCTTTTGTTTCTTGTTTTGCTTATTAGTGCCTTGTCTTGCAGCCAAGGCATAAGACTTGGAAGATTTAATAATTCCCATTTGAATCAATTTATCTTTCTCCTTTGTGAAATCAAAAGAAAAATCACTTAGAGAAGGCATCGTAAATCCTTTTCCTAAGGCTCTTTTCATTGCATGAAATGTAGAAACAAACACTACATAATTTGGACCAAGTTTTGAAAGAATGCTTAAAATCAGTTGTGAGTCATTCTTTTTAACTCCACATTGCTCCAATTGCAATCTCATGGAGTTAAACTTAGTAAAGAAATCTTGAATGGTGTCAAAGTTGCAAGGGCTCAATCCTATGAGCTCGTTCTCCAATGAATGTGCTCTCAAATCATCTTGTTTACCAAAGAGAGTATTCAAAGTATTCCACACTTCATTTGGTGATTTTGCAAACATGATATGAAAGCATAGATTAGGAGATACAACCATGCATAAGGTGCCAAAAGCTTCATCACACTTATTGAACCATTTAGGATTTTCTTCATCCTTTGTAGGTTCCTTATCAATACCCATTTTTATTCTATACAATTTTATCCACTCAAAGTAATTGTGTGGTGTGAGTAGAGGAACTGTTTTATCCATTTTAGATTGTTGTTGCAATGTGAGAGAAAAATGCAATGAGAAACACTCAGAGACACCCCCCCTTTTTCACTCAATCAAGAATCCCCCCAACAAAAAATGATTTGGCACTTTATAAATCAATGTGTTTACAATGCTGGAGTTATTTTCTAGAGTTTTACAAGTGTCCAAAATGGACCCAAATACTAAAGTACAATGAAATCTCAAAATAAGAACCTCAAAATAGCACCAATGTGTAGTGCTCAGAAAAATATTCACTTTCAAAATAAAGAATCACCTCAATCCGAGGTCGTATGTGAAAGTACATCCATTTGAAGTTCAAAAAATGAGGATTGTCCTTTAGATCTGATGAAAATATGATTTTCTAGAAAAACAAGATCACTTGAGAAAAAAATGATGACACCACTGGAAAGAGAACAAAATTCTACCCCAAATGAAAAAAAATTGTGTTGAAAGACACCTCAGTATGTCTCAGATATTGCACTCTAAAGTTGAGGTGCAAAAAGGAAAACTCCAACTGTGAGGGGGTCAAGTTTCCAAAAGTTAACCTTCACCAAATTTGGAAAACTTCCTCCAAATTTAGTGAACTGTTAAGTATAGAGAACCTCCATAAATTTTAGAAGTACCACCAAAATAGAAGTTTTCCAGCTAAATTTAGAACACTTCCAATTTGGTGGGACTGCAAAAAAAGTTGCTAAATTCAGCAAAATGTCAATTCATGGGCACAAAGGCCGAGAGCACAAAAGCTGAGGGATGCAGGTGCAATGGTATGGATTAGTAGGCATAGAAATTATTTTTTGAGATTTTTTAAAAATAAAAAAATTTAATTTTCAAAAATAAAAAATTTCATGGGGGGCTAAAGCCACACCCCAAACCCCAAGAAAAGGGGTGGCACAAATGTCAAGTTGCCAACTAAGGGGCACGTGGCCCTATGTCCTGCATACTATTGGGGTATGGGCTTACACAGTGTGTAGTTCCCTTTTTTATTTTTTGAATTTCTATTTTTAAACACTTTTTTTGGTTTCTTTTTGCTTTTTTTCAATAATGTTTTTAAAATAATATATATATATATAATCTGTACCATCTGTGTGGAAGGGGTCGTACGGTCTAGAATGCAAATTTTTTTTTCCTTAAAAGTCAACTTCTCAGAATTCAATGAATTGGTAGTCAATCCTTAGGTTTTGACACCTTCTAAGCATGATGGTGAGGTCCATTTGAGCCGAAAATGCACCGATTTGACAGCTACCTTCTAGAACCTTTCAAAAATCCTCTTTCTTGAATCCTTCATAGATCTCGCATCTAGTGTCCAATTCAAATGAAACAAAAGCCTAATTTTACTTCTTCGGCTGCTATGAAATCAATGGAGAGCTATGAATGTCTCCAGGAAGCTCCAAAATACTTGTAATAAAATGAAATAGAAAGGAAGCCCCCCTAAAATTGAGATCTCTATCAAGTGTTTCTGATTCTACAGGTCATCATCGGATGTAAGAGAAGAGCATACTTTTCTTTTAGGAATGGATTGAAAAAATTGCTAACCTGCAACTCAAAACCAACTCTGATGCCATGTTAGATTTGGTTGTGAAACCACCCAAGATCAAAATGATTGAAGGAAAGCAAGAAAAGAGATCAGGAGATGAATAAACTCAACACTCCCTTAGCATTGAACTAGCAGTCCATATTCCTTACTAGCCAAGGGGAGGGGTGAGTGTTGCTTATATAGCAAAATAATGGCAGATGATTCCAAGAGGAGTAATAACTCTCAAGTTCCCATAATAGTGGGAGTTTTACCTACTTGGTAAATGCTAGATTACATGGTTATTCCTAATCAAGAAAAAACAAGAAATGGTTATGAGAGGTGGCTAATAAATCCAAAAGAGGGTGTGAGACTCAACTACCCAAAAGTGAGTGTGAGTGACACATGTGAATGATGGATCATGCCACATGTCTTCATCCTAACCATTATAATATAACCTAAGCAAGCTTAATAATGTGTGTAGGAAAAATAAATATTCCCTAAGGAAAATAAAAAACCTACACTAACACTCACCAATCTAATCCACTTCACTCACTCATGCAGTTAGTTAATTGTTTCATGTAAATAGTCAAATCCCTTTAATTCTCACATGCACTCAATTGACTACTTCATGTAAACAATGAACTCATCTATCAACTTTGTCATCTCCCTAGTAAATTTTGAGTTGAGTAACTATTATTTTAACTAAAATTGGAATATTATGCAACTCTTCTATGCTCGTCACCTCTCTCTTCATTTGTTCACTAATCATGGATTAGACTTGAGATTCTAGATTGAATTTTATTCATTCATTTTATTCTCCTAAAATTCTATAAATCAAACCCATTATTCATCATTTCACAAGAATTTATTCTTACATTCATATTCTATCAATATGGTATCCATAGAATGTAGTCGTGATGCTAATGAATTGAGTACCCACATTCCAAAATGAGCAAAGCCTCATCTTGTGTTCTATTTGAGGTTTACATGCGTAGCATTAAGTGTTTTAATTGTTTGATTTTGATGCTTATTTATTTGAATTCTACTTTTCATGCATCCATTTTGGTTAACCCAATGTGAACTAGACCATTTTTTGCATATTGTTTTGTGAATTTTTAATTATGGGTTCTACTTCATTATGTTATCCATTTAGTCTTGTAATTTAAAGATTCAATATTTTTTATTCCTTTCCATTTAAGGCAGAACTACTTGTAGAGAGTTGTGTGCTTCATACAAGTCCTCAAAAAGATATATTCTAGATTCATTAGAAAGAATATTTTGAGAGATTTCTAATAAGTGGTTGCAGTAAAGATTTGAATAAGTATCAAGGATGATATGGTAACTTGAAGTTGACCTTTGCAATTTAGTTTTTCAAAAAAAATTGACACGAGTTTACAAAAAAAAGAATCTTGCAATCTAGGTGAGAAAACTAAATTATGTTTTTTGGTGAGTGCATAGAAATATTTTCTAATGTTATTTTTCTTATATTCAAAGAAGAAAATAATTAATCTTGAAAAAACATATCTAGTATTGCATGCTATAACAAAAAGATTGTATGTAGTTGTAGAAGATTCACAAGTTATTGCACATTATTGAAATGAAGAAAAAGGGATCTTATGTCCCAAGTGCTTAGAACAATAGGATCTAGGTGCCTTTCTCTAAGATTTCATTAGGAAAGAGATCACAAGGGGTTAAGATTGAATTTCAACCTTGAGGTGAGCCAATCCAACCTTGGATCTCAGTTCCTTAGGATAGTAGGAAAGATCTAAATAAATTTGGAATGATTTAAAATTCCTTAACTAAATGGATGATTAGACCTTTAATGCATCAAGTAGAAATTCCTAAAAATTGACAGACTAAAGCAACAATTTACCAATTGATCTAGGAGGTACAAAGGACTACAAAAATGCTCAGAAAAGTTGGTTTTAAGGTGTCCTCAAGGATTCATCCACCCTTGGGAAAACTGGTCCTTGTACAAGGGTTTTAACCAACTTTTGGGGTCCTTTGGTGCAAGATATAAGCTTCTGATTTCTCTAGGTTTGATTGTTGGAATGTCGGAAATAAAACATGCAAGTGAGTTTCCATAGTTTGACAACAATAATGACAACTTTGACAACTTTTCAAAATAGCTGGACTTGGATCTCTTTTGAATCCTTCTTCACTTGTAAATATTCACATACAAAGAGAGAAGCAAAAATGTTTTTTTTTGGGTGAATGGGGGTTTTCCTTAGTCAAACCCCATGCTGGTAATTAAAACTTGATAATGAAATAATGACAAAGTGAAGGAATTGATGAATGGACACTTGCTTGTTACAACTCACCAAACCCTTAATGGGTGCCCTAGAGGATTGAAGTTAAAGACACCACTCTAAGGCTTGGATCTTGCATGAATTGGCTTGATTGATTGATTGATTGATTTGATGCTTGAAATCTTGAAACCCACATCACAATGTTAGCTCCAAAATATGACATGAACACACATGAACTTTGACATGATGATATGATCTTGATTGTTGTTATAGATGAATAATAAATCTTCTCTTCAAGGCTCTTGACAATAATTTTCTCTCATGAATTGCTTGAATTAGGTGGCATGTGATTTCATGTTACAATAGAAATCTTTCTCTAGGTTACATTTCATTGCATGTTCTATTATAAATCTTACATGAAATTGCATGTTTTTGTGGAAGATTTATATGTGAATCCATGCTACAGTGCAAAGCTTGCATTAGGTTAGATGTTACAATAGAAAATTTGTACAAGTTTACAATTGATTGCATGCTATATTAGAAAATTTTCATGATGTTGCATGTTTTTATAAAAATTATTAGAAATATCAAGATAAGACTATTAGGAATGTGAAAAAAATATAATTTTTTAATTGATTAAAAAATATAGTTTTTAATTTTATTTATTCAGTTTGTTCCACCAATAGAAAGCTTGCATTAGATTGATTGTGATTGAATGTTAGAAGAGAAATATTCTACAAGGCTGCATGTGATTGCATGTTATATTAAAAGCTTGCATTAGGTTGCTTGTGAGTGCATGTCATAATAAAAATCTTGCGTGAAATTGCACATGTTTACAAGTGGTTGTAAAATATTTGTATGTGATTGCATGTTACTATAGAAATATTATATTGAGTTGCATGTGAGTGCATTTCATATTAGAAATATTGCATCATGTTATTGCGGATGTAGAATTTTTGCAAGAGATTCCATATTACTATAAAAATATTGCATTAGGTTGAATTTGAGTGTATCTCATTATAGAAATCTTGCATGAGGTTGCAGGTTTTTGCAAGTGGTTGTAAATTTTTTACATATGATTGTCAAAAAATATCCTAAAATTTCATACATAGGACATGCTAGGAATAGGTGTTGTACATCTTGCATAACATGAATTATTTTGATTATGTTAAATAAATGGATATTTATTTATGGTGCATCTAAGAGATGTGTTTACCCACATTAAATATTTATTTGGGTCCACTTGTAAAGTTGTATGCAACATCGGGTTAGTTATTTTATGTGTGGGAGACATCGAATAATTAATTGGAAAATATTTAATAATGTAAAACCTTAGTATCAAAAAGTAAATGAGGGGTTCATGGTTTTGAGGAACATGGTTTATCTTACCACTTGGTTGTATTTGTGTGAGATTCAATCTATATAAGAAAGTACATGTTTAGTGGTTAAGGTTGGTTGTGTGAGTGGGATGCCATTGTATTGAGTTTCTCTTGTGAGTGAATATTAGAAATATGGCATGAAATGTGTAGTTTCATGCTTGGACACATGAAGAGTGCATTGGAGAAGCTTGATGTTTCCAAAGTATTCATGGAAACAATTTAAGTGCATTGTAATTTTTATTGTTGAATAATACATAGAGTGTTGATTCTTTTGGAGGTTGGGTTTTTCCTTCTTCAGGGTTTTCCCAAGGTATGTCTTGTGTTATCTTGTGGCTTGTCTGTTTGATATTTTCATTATGGTTATTTTGTAAGCTTGCATACATATTTTTCTCTCATGGGGCTATGTAGGAAATGGATTAAACATTATGAGTATTACACATTTATTTCCTAACTAGTGGTATCCAATCTTTATTCATGGTTGTAGGAGATGTGAGCTCCCATATTTTGTATAACAATATTTGAGTTTATCTAGTGAGAAGTTGAATATATGGCAATGCATAAAAGATTGAAGAAATTTCATGGTATGAGACACGTGCAAGTTGATGTTTTGTATATTTGGGATTTTGGGGCTTGTAGATTTATTTGGTTTATTGTATATTTGGGATTTGGAAAATGATTGGTTAAAAGGGTTTCTTGGATGTGCTTCATCTGAGGGTTTTGTAGGAGAATTTTCACATAACACCTCTTGAGAAAAAATGAACCTCAACATTGGATCTAAGATGGTCACAAAAGAAAGATTAATATAAAATTTTCCCTATTTTAGTCACTGTGAAAAAATCACAATTTTTTTATCCCCTACTCTAGTCATATAGTCATATGACCATTTGCAGACAAAAAAAATTAAATTAAATCCTATGCTAATAAAAAATTAAAAGGGGGAGGGGGGTGGGAGGGTCCATAGACGCCTATACCCCCTTTCGATCCACTACTAGTGCTACCAACTGGCAGGGATAAGGCCCCAGTCTAAGCCCTTGGTCCCATGGGGAACTAGCCCCTAACTTGGGGAGGATTTTTACAAGAAAAATAAACAATTTTTTTTTTTTGTATAATTATTTTCAAATCTACCACCTACTTACAACCACCATTGGTGAAGCACCACTTGGGTGTCATGGACGTACTTTTTCCACTAGTGGGCAACCCATGGGCCACTTGCTAGCCACCAACATAAGCCAAATTGAGGAATTTTTCAAAACGACATAAATCTTTCCGAATATATCATATTTTTTACTTTCAATAATCGAGAAAAAGCTCTCTCAAAGCACTACATAGTGGTACATCCTTGGTTTTTTTATTTTTTTTGTTTATATATTAGTTTTTGGTGCCATGAAGTTAGATGTTTCTCTAGAATATGGTTTTGGTCATATTTTTTGCATATAGAATTAGATTTTCAATTTGAAATAGGTGTTGGAGATAATTTACCATGTACTACATAGTGGATCATGTATATTTTAAAGTTTGGTGTACAAAGAGAGTTTGGTACTTGTTTGATCACTTATAGAGGCTTGAGATTCAAGGTGTGATTCTATGAGAATCTAGATGAGTCAAGAGACGAAACCTTATGAGAGTGCATGTTTCTATGGAATATAGATGATCTTACAATATTTTTTCAAATTTAGTATTTTTGATATAGGTTTATTAGTGTTTTCAAAGTTTGGACTTTGATGGTGATAGGTACATAGGTTTTTTTTTGGTTTTAGGACATAGATTGATATGTGTGGAGACTGGTGATAGGGATAGGGTTGGATTAAGTCAATTACTGACTCAATGCTCCGGGTCTCACCTTTGATAACCCCTTGGTGTCACTCTCTCCACCACACTACCTATAGGTCCCCAATGCTGACTAGGCATCCCTGGTACTTCTGGCCAACCCTGCTATCATCTCCAAATGCATTACCAAGCCAAACTTGGTGCTCTTCCTTGCTTACTCTCCCTAGCCCTTAATCCTTTTAAAGACTAGTTAACCTCCAATGTTTCCTAACTTGTTTGCAGGGGTGTGCATAGGCTTCCATGGCTTCAAAAATATCTAGGAAAGGTTCTTGTTCAACCTCCATTCACCACTTCTCTATCATTTTCACAAAACCCTAGTCTAGGGTTTTGGAAGGGCTACTAGCCTTGAGCCCCTTTTAGGCCTCCTCACCCTAGAAAACTGGTTGGTACTCCTCTCCTTCAAAGGTTTATGCCAAAATTTCTTCTGACACCTTGGCTCAATTTCCAAGCCCTAAAATATTTTTAGGGTTTGGGACCCTCTCTACCCGTACACAGGTACAACTTAGAGTTTACAAGAAACTAGGGTTTTTTTTAGACCATTTCTTGGTCTATTTTTCTTTTTCCAACCTCCAAAGTATTAGACAAGAGCTATGCCTTCTTGCCAACCTTTATGAAGGCTCCTACAACCACTACACACATTTCTTTATTAAAGATTCATCACCCCTTCCACGTTAGGACTGTGTGTTTCACTGTCTTCCCAAGCCGGGTATCAACAAACTCGCCTAGGGAAAGACTTTGATCATGATTCCAGAACTCCTAATGACTTCTACCACTAAGATATGTATAGATAGGGATCCTGGCCACATTCCCATCAAGTCCATACTTCCTGGTACGGAGGGAATGCAACCTAAAACCCCATTTTTACACAGTTTCCAGTCAAGATAGCAATAAGGAGAAAACATAGAATTTACAAGAATGGATGAAAGTGATGAATTAAATAATTAATGTGCCAAAAAAAAATTACCAGAGGCTTCACTACATGCCAATAAAAACTACAAAATGCCTCTTTCAATTCATTTAGTAGCTGTCACACAACAAGAACAGAAAAAATAGAATTTACACACCAAAATCACTGTTTCTTTATTATTCTCATGAAAACTGCAAATGTTCCAAATCTTCCAACCTTTCAAACAGGTCAAGAACTCCTTTTTAAAAAGCTTGGAAATAGTTAGGTTTCCTTTTTCAAGCCTAGGAACGTCCAAAAGATGAGTGTTGTAAAACACAGTGTGTATTTCAACCTTGGTCTATTGTTTAGAAACAACCAAAGATAGGCTGCCAAAACTTATTTAACTTCACCACTTCTAACCTAAGAAGCAAAGATACTCAACCAAAAACAAGATGGTCCACAAGACCTTACACAACACAACAAAAATAAACTTTAACCAAAAACTTCAAATAAGCTTGAACTTTGCCAGGTGCTCCTGCACCAACTGGGAGTCTCGTTTTGATGAGAGTTGGGTATCAATACATCGATAGTGATGATTATGGTGTTATGGAGATGTAGGTACATTTGAGTATTGAAATGACATGATCATGTATGTGGTTGATTGGTGGTGTTGTGATTTAGTGTTAGGAGGTTGTTCTTATCTCCTAGATGCTTTTTTGGTTTTTTGACCATGGTTACTCATTTGTGGATGTTTTTGGAAAATCAAATCTTTGGTTGATTTGGTGTTTGAGTCTTGAAGTATACATGATTATCTTCTTTTATTTCTTGGTTTCTAGCTTATTGATGTGATTATGAGTTTGCATGTTTTATTTTTTAGGATCTACAAGTTATGTAGTTGTGTGGGCTGATCAACCATTTGGTTGCAATGGGATGACTTGGATGTGGACTATCTATATGCATGAAATTGATTAAGTGTTAATGCAAACCTTTTTAGTTGGCCTTATTTGTGGCCAGTTTTGAATTAGTATGTTGCATTGGGTTGAAAGGATGATTAGAGTTCCTAGATATTGGTTATTGGGACTTGTAGCATGTTTATCACAATTTCATGGATAGCTTGGATACATAGTTTAGTGTTATCTTTTGGTAGTGATGGTTTATTTCCTTGGCTTGGAGATCTTAGCTCTACTTTGATATTATTAACATTATAGATGAGCATGTGTGGACCATGATGATCATCAGATTAGGAGATATTTTTCATGATGCCATGGATAAATTGTATCATGGTTTAGTGGGAGCTTTGGTAGTGATGTGTATTTTTCACCTAGCAATGGATGATCTTCTACAATGGTTGAGTGTCATGGAAAAAATCTTGGATCATGTTTCTTATGAAGTATGATTGTTTTGACATCTTGAGTTTTATAATTATTAGGAGAGGATTATCTTCATTTGATCAAAGACATTGATACTTAGTTTAGAGGTGTTTGATATTATGTCTAGGTTTACATTGGATACTAGTTTGAGTATTGGCATGATGCATGTTCTTCTTGAGACTAGGATGTGTACATTGGTACGTGCAATATCCTAGGAGGAAATATTAGACCATGATGTCATAATGTGTTCATGTTTTCATAGTTAGAGTTTTGATATTGATTTAGATGGTTCACTTGGTATTGGGTACATTGGTCATTTTCTTGGGAGCTTCATGATGGTTTTGTGTTACATTTGGATCTTAGCATGGATTGATTGGTTGTAGGTACTCATGGATACTTAGAGACATAGATGAGGATAGAATTCTCTTGGGATTAGATATATTTGTTGAGACAATTACTAATCTTCACTTGGATATGGATGTGAGTTCATGATGCAACTATAGAGGAGATTGTTCTTAGAGAGAGTTATGATGATGTGGTTATCTTGGATGAGCGATCTCATTCTGCACTATTGTTCTACTTGAAAGTTTATCATATGAGAGGTATTTTCTCATTTTTTTCTTAATATGCATTATATTTTACCCTTTTTCTTGTCATGGATATGGATCTTGAGATATGGATAGTTAGTTTGGCATGTTTATCTCCTTCTACATATGAGTTCATTTATGTTATCATTCATTGATGAGGAGTTTTAGGAGATGTTATTTGGATGATTTCCTATTTTTTGGAATGCATATTTTGAGTTTGATCTTACCTAATTAGAGAGGTTTTACATTCATGTAACTGGTTTTACATGTTACATATATTTCATTTGATAGATGGGATTAATGGGTTGGGTGTTGTTGAGTCTTTTTATTTTGGGTTGTGAAGGAGATCTTACTTGACACAACTTAGAACTTTAAGGTGTTGGTGAAGGGCATGATATGGTTTATATTTTTTTCTCTCTTCTTTCTATTACTTATTCAAGGTTCATATTCATATGATTTGGGAGAGTTATAGTAACATATTGTAAGAGAGGATACAACTATATGTGTTGCATGTGTCAACCATTGTGATTGTTCTTGGTATTGGGTGATCCCACAAAGTTGGTTTACAATTTCTGTGAGGAACAAATTTTTGCTGAAATTACATATTTTTAGAAAATATAATGATTTAAGCCTTTAAAAGTTCCATTTAAAGCATTCTAATTGAAAAGGGTTTGATCAAACTACCTTAAATCAAACCCCCTTCGATAGAACCCCACTAGTTTTAAACCATATCTATAAGGAAGTCTCCTTTACACCTATCAAAATGCTGATAAAAACCCACTTTTGATTTACTTTTTGGGGGATCAAATGAATTCATTTAAAATTTATTTTTTGTAAGTATGTAGTCCTTATTATAAGCTTCCCAAAAGTATAATTTTAAATAAATTTTATTTTATTATTATATTTATTTTTTATTTCTCGTGAATGTAGGTTTTTCACCAAAAAACAAGCTCTATGTTCTTCACATGTGGAAAAATAGCAGATTATAAAAAAAAATGAGAAATATGAGTGCACCAGATATTGAAGTCCTTGATCCAACAAAGAGAAAAAAAATTGAATTTTGACACATACAATTTTTTTTTGCGTTATACAGTTGCGCTATGTTTGAATTATAATTGGTTTGACTTTGAAACATGATTAAAGAAAAAATACTCAATAAAAATCTATCTAACCAAGTGGAAACACTAGATATCGGAGTTATGAATCTAAATTCAAAATAACTAGAATTTTATCCTTCATGGCAAAAAAGTTATGCATTATACGGTGAGCGTCACTTTTTAAAAATGTTTTTTTCTGAAAAAAATTAGTTTTTGAGGGAGATGGAAAAAGAAGTGCAATCTGATTCCAAAAATTATGAAAAAATATATTTAGAATCTATAGACAAAATTTTATAAAACTCTAGTTTGTATCATCTTCAAATTCCTCACGGTTTAGTCGCTATACAAGTTCGAAAGTGAAGATTTAGTTACAAAAAAATATTTCAGTGTCCAGTTTGGCCAAAAATTGTAAACCACTATTGTGGGATCACCCTACTACATGTCTTTGATTATCTGTGACACCTTAGCTTGAGTGTTGATTGGTAGACTTGATATGCCTTAATCTATTTTTTAGACTTGATATTATCCATACAATGGAAGTTCCTAGATGTGTATGTTCTTCATTGACAAGTTTTATATAGGGATCTTGTGATTAAATTTTATGTGTTTAATATATTGTTGGAATGAGTTTATTGATGTTATTGATACCTAGTATGTATGGATGGTGTTGGTTATTTTCTTAGAATCAAACTTGATCTTACCACTTACCTATGAATCTACCAAACTTCAAGGAATAGCAAGGGTAAGGATTAGTCAACAAAAAAGTAGAGGGTTTCTAGACCTCTACTTCTACTCTTCAGGCTCTGTGAAACCTAGGAGGGTGATCCTTATTATGTTCACACAATATTCCTCTTTCATTTGATCAAGAACATTACAACATATAGATAATTCTCATACAAAGGCTCAGCTAGCAGAACATATCATATAAGTTGGCAACTTCTTGATAAAAATTCATATTCAAAGCATGAGAATAGTAAAGCATAACATAATTGTGACCCATTTTTTAGAAATTGATTTAATGAATGGTTTGCTGCTGAATAGATCAACAAAATACAACATAATTACCTCACTTAGACCAGTGCCTCATCCTTGGAACATAGTCAATTATAACATCTACATAACTTGATAGCAACTTTCATACATGACATTATTTAAATATTTGAGAACACTGCATTAAAACATTTCAACATTATGTCTCCACCATCACTTCTTACTAGCATCCTAGCCCTCAATCTAACATAAAATTATAGCTCTATTCAAGCATTTACATCAATTATTTGAATTAATAAGCAAGAATAAATCCATGCATCCATTGGAAATCAACATAGAAAAATAAGATAACCCTTGATTACATTATTTATAGCTTATAAAACCAATATATAGGAGAGAAAATGGCACAAATCTTGCACTATTCCATTTTATACTGTCAATATTACTATCAAGATTACATTCACATATTAGCGAACTCGAACCTAAGAATTAACATCAAAATGTTTAGTATCTTTTACAATTCCATGTGTAACTAGTTCTAGAACAACCAACCAACCTCCCCTATAATCAGCCCCGAAATCCCATTTATAGAGATATGGGAGCGACAAGCATTAGGCCAAATTATAATTACAACCACATTTCATTTTCAGTTAATTTCACTTTAATTTGAAAGATTCCCTAGATAGTTATATTTGCTCATTAAAAAATTGGGGGAAAAGAAAAAACAAAATTCCATAAAGTTTGTTGAAGAAGACTATCCATCCTTCCAAAATTCCTTGTTCATTGTTGCAATAGCTCTAAAGCTCCTTGTCCATGTCAACCAAAGAAGATTCTCCATCAACACCCAAGGAAAAAAATCATATACTAGCTAGAAAAGGAATACTTTCCATCAAATTAACAATGTCCAACACCTTTTCTTCACACAAGCCCAAAAAATTTCCAAGTCAACATTAGAGACAAAAAACCACACACCTACTAAAAAGGATGAGTTTGTTGTAGTGGCCATGGTGTTATCAAAAACAAAAATAGAACCAGGGCACTACTTTGATTCATCAACATCAGACTATTACTATGCACTCTGTGTTCATGTTATAACTGTAGGAGCCACTACTCCTCCCTCATCAGAATCCCCATATGGCACCAGAGTAAGAAGGTAGTGGCCATACTTTGGGTTAGTATCTCCTTCATTTCCCAAGGGGCTATCAGAAACCTCTATGGGAAAGTTGTGTCGTCCCATATAAGCCTTATGATACTTATTTTTCCTCTTCACTTCCCTCACAGGCTTAATTGATTCTTTCTTTCTAAATTTGACCAATTCTTCTAAAACAACCCCGCTCCTCAAATTATAGGTGCTCCTAATGACACCTTGTAGCCTTCCCATGAGCTTTCTTCTTCTCCCTTGGTGCTGCAGGAACTCTTGGTGTGTCTTGTTCACTCCCAAGAGCATCATCCTAAGACTCAAATAGACTAAGTCTTCTAGACCGTTTGACTAGTTGAGTCGACCCACTAGGCTTACTCATTTTGCAAAAAATAGGACAAGGACTAGCAATCCCCACTTTGTAGAAAAATTCACCAGCCTATACCCCAAGAGTGAATTTATAGAAAATAACTCTCAAATCCACACAATTGCCACCAACCCAAATGATAGTTGCAGGAAATTAAAATTCTTAGTACCTCAAGAAATTGAAACTTGCAAGCCAACTAATGCATAATTGGAATAGACACATGCAAAAAACAAACTTACCCAAGAGAATGGCTTCAATACCTCTGCAATTAAAATCCCTAGACTTACATGCTTTTCCTTCGGCTCTAAATTGATTTTCCAACTCTTAAAACACTGAAAGATGGTAAGATAAAACAATAGATGATCCGCATTAAGTAGAACAATCAAGAGCATGTAGCCATTAATGATCGTGAAGAGCTTCATGTGAGTGAGTTGACAAATAGCTGATCAACTTTGAATCTAGGTCATCGATTCATTTGGATTTAAAATACAATCGATGGCGTTCCTCAAACATCACTCTTAGCTTTTACAACTTGTTCCTAAAAAATGATGATACCACCTCCAAAAGTTGCCATGTTTCCACTTAATTTCATTATTCATCATTAATTTGACAACCATCATGTATCGCCATCTTGGTTTGTGCTCTTTCATTTAAATCGGTGAGGTACAAAAAGCCAGTGATGAGGAGAACATTCCTTCAAACATTCCATTGCTCATCACAAATTTTCCTTCCTTCCAAGAGTTGCCTCAGTGACGGGAGCATTGATGCAATGAAATATTAGTCGTTTGATCACCATACACCTTTTGGTCATGTTCGTTCCCCATCGCATATCGCTAATTTTCATTTCAAATTTTGGATCACATTAGCGACAGGAAATGAAAGGAAATGGAATAAGATAAAGCTACCTGTATCCTCTTAAAATAAAAGTTAGGAAAGGTTTCACCCATATCAAAGCTTTAAAAAAATGATGGCACGCTAGGAAAAAAGACCACATCACTCATCGCTCATTCGAAAAAGACAAGTGCAATGCTATCAACGATAAGTGATGGAAAGAATCACAAAGAACCGTGAAGGCCATTGCACATCACGAATTCAGAACATTTGACCCAAAAGCTATTAGCGATAGTGAAACAAACAGCGACACAAAGGAATACTTACATCACTTATCGCTAATGTAAAACATGAAGACATAAATTAATTTGCAATGAATGATACAAAGGAAACATCGCTCATCGCATATCACTAATATAAGTCAAGCATTTGCAAAACTATCCGTGATGATCGATAAGAATAGTGGTAGACAGGACTTAAGTGAGACCATTTTTCATGTGCTCATAAGTTATTTTGCGAAAGGGGACTGCCTAGGACAATGTAAGAATAGGCCTTGAAGGACTTAAACCATATCATTCAAAGGATTTAAAGGCCAAATAAGGTTGATCAAGTGACCCTATCAAGTAAAATATCTTAGACCTAGGCACAAGAGGTCGGTAATTTCATGGATTTCAATGGCTCAAGTTGTTTTCAACATAACTAGGAACTAGTGGTAGAGGGTCAATGATAGATTATAATGTTGACAAGGGAAAATACTTAAGGGTCTAAAGGAAAGGCTTTGAAAACACAAAACCCTATGCATTGACAATGAACAAAACCCTATGTCTAGATACTTGAATTGGCCAAAATTTATAGAATTCAAAAATGGAACCAAAAAGAAATAGGGGTTCCATAAATGGCTCTAGTTGGGGATGTATGTTCCTCCAAAACAAAGCAAGATTCCAAAATCTAGGTGAATCAGACTGAGCATAGAGAACCCAGAACTAGGACCTGCTCGAACAAGGTAGGAAGACCAAACCAAAACAAGCAAGATATATACAATATGTAAATGACTATATAATGCACCCAATTTAAAATCTTCATAGAAGCCCCTTCTGATGCACAAGATCTCAACCTATACTCTGCAATTTAATAGAATTCATTTACAATTGGTGGCCCTATGCCCCCCAAAAACTTAAAACCATTCCTTACCTCTGTTAAAAGCTTTATTCTCAATTGTCTGTACTACACCAAGGCTGAAAACACCACCATGAATTGTCCACCAAGTAATCTTGCTAGGGTCATTGCAACTAACCATACTTTCCATATGCTTGAATTTACCATTACCATCACTAACTCTATCAACTGAAAACTATGCTTAGGCATCAAATGAAATCCAAGAAAAATGTGGCACCTTACCTTGTTTATTTCACAATCACTCTTTACCAAATACTCATTCAACTTGATAAGGAACAAAAAGTACTCATAGTCCATTTGATCATTGACACCATAAGGGTCGGCATCAATTTCAGTTTGTACATAAAACTAGAAAATTTTATAGACACTATGTTCAAGATCCTCTCCTAGGGACATATGTCTTAAATCCTTGAGATTGTATTGCAATTCCATTTCTGATAACTTTGGGTTATTAGAAAGTTCATATAAAACCTTGGATTCATCCTTTAGGATTTTTATGATACTAGATAAAAATTCACCTTGTGTGATGAATATGAAGTGTTCATACACAAGCATGTCTTCAAGATGATGTTCACATTCACTTGAGCACTGCATACCAAAAATATTGTCACATGATCCAATACCATGGAAACATGATCTATTAGAATCCATAACATCTTGACCTATATTCAACTCATGGTTATCCAAAAAAGTAGCATTATCCATACCATCCCAATCATCAATGAATACTTCCATTTCAAGTTCATTAACATAGTCTAGTTCCTTCTTCAAATCATTGCTCAGCTTGAAATAGGATATTTCGAAGGATAGCATACATAACTCAGGATTGATGTGATCAACAACAAGGAATTCAAGTGCACCATAAATTGACAAGTTTGCTGACTCACATGTGCAAGGTTCATTATAATAAGAATGTTGCTTATTGGTAGTTGAACATGTTTCTTCATTCTTTTCTTCAAAAAAATCCTTGTTAAAAACAATCATGTCCATTTTTGCTACAAAATTTGCACATTCCATTTCCGTTTCATACAAGCAATTAAGAACATGACCTTGCTAGCTAGTACCACCAATTCCATCATCTTTAACACTGAACTCAGGTGCAAGATGCTAAATACAAACATTCTTATCTTCAAACACCTCATCATTCACAACACTAGCACAGTCAATATCTAACATAAATAGATTGCATTCCTAGTACCCTTCACATGGGATTTGTTCTTTGACTTGTAAAGGAAAAACCTCATGAGCATTACTATTGTTGCATCCTTTAGGCAAGAAGAATACTTCCAAATCATTCTCACAAAAAGACTTATATTCTTCAGAAAAAGAATCAGAGACCTCACCTCCCTTATGATCATCATTATAGGGCAATTCATCACCATATGCACTAAGCTTAGAATGTTCACTATGAATGTTCTCAATCTCATTCTTAGTATCTGGATTATTATTTTGTAATGATACATCAACAACACTCATAGGTGTGCCAATCTCATCATCCACATCACTGAATAAATGTTCATCTTCTGAAGCATCCTTATCCATTTCCTAGGTAAATATTTGATATTTTTCAATAGGACAACCACCACTATCATTTTGAGACCTCATTCTCTATATGTAGTCACACTTAGCTTCCTCAACAATCTTTATCTAGTCAAGTATTTGATCAAAACCCTAAGGCTTCAATTCTCTTGGAAAGGTACTAAGCCCTAGCTCATAAATTTCACTGAATAGGTGAATGCACACTAAGTCTTCATGTCTCAAATTCTTGGGGATTTACAACAAGACATCCAAGAACCATGCTAACAATTCATATGGTGATTCTCCCTCAAGTCTTTTCATGCTAGATAGTCTTTGAACAAAAATCATTTGATCAGTATTGCTTAAAATTTGTTGAGCTTCATCTTGAATCTATTTATGATTAACATGTTGTGAGACTGAACATGTTAAAGCATCAAAAGCACCATCACCTTGACCATCTCTTTTGTCCTTAGGAATTTCATTTTCATGATGTGTGTTAGGACAACAAATACTTGCAACCATACATCCCTTCATCATAGAGTATTTCATGTTATTTTCAATGTCTATGGCGAATTGATATGCATAATACAATGTTGTGGGATCCTTACCTCTCAACAAATAACTCATCTTATTATTAAATGCACCTAGATATACAACTAGACATTCTACATCACTTGGTCTCATATTTTCAAGAATATCCCTTATTGCCTTTGCAAATCTAATAGTGAAAGCTGGAACCAAATCCTCTTCATCCTTTTGAATCTCCATGAGTCTTTTCCTTAGTGAACTTAGATTAATACTTTCACCAAATTGTTCTATGAACACTACCATGATTTGATTCCATGAAGAAATAGAACATACTAGAAAATATGAAAACCAGTCTCTAACATTTTATTTTAGATATTGAACACATAATTTCATGAAAACATCTTCATGATCTACCTCATAATCTCCCATCAAATCCATAAATGTATGTAAAAGTCTAGAAGCTAATTCATAACCTTTTCCTGTGAATCTTGGAAAATATTCCCTAACATTATTAGGAACAAGGTTTGGAAAATCCTGAATACCACTAAAGTTTAATGGCCTATATCTCCCAATAGAGAAATTTCTTTGATGACATGGCATGGGAAACATGCCCTACATATTTTTACTTGGCATTCCATAGGGAAATACAGGGGAACAATACATCTCTTGTATCCCTTTATAAACTTCAAATATCAAATTCATAGTTGATCATTCACTACCCCATTCCTTGATTTAACTATGACCTCAAAGTGCACAACTCAATAACAACTATGCCTTAGATCTTCTTGTGGGCTATGGAAATGGAATGCACAACTTCCTTTATCCACACTAAAAAAGGAATGAAGGAAGAAGGATCTGATTTCACAATGTTCACACTCAAGAACAAACCCTTGAGATTCCAATGCCAAGGGACATTTAAATTTGTCAAATGGGATTATCATAAAGGCTGAAAACTAATAAAAGGGTTTACCACTAATGCAAAACTTGGAAAATGTAATTTTTTTTGAAAACATAATGTGATATGTGGCAAGACCTAGAAAGATGAATATAAATGAAAGTTGAAAAAAAAAGGAAAGTAAAAAAAAAAGTGTGTACATGGAAATGTGTTGAAGATTGGAATGGAGACTAGAAATGTTGTTGATCCTAAAATTTTGACCTACTGGGACTCATACACCATTCTGGGCGAATTAGTCACAAATTTGGAAAATTGCACTCGGGCTTGTTTCAGCCAAATGGGTATCTAAATCTATAGAAATCTCTGAAAAATATGTACAATGGGACTCATATGCCACTAATGGTGTATGAGTCCACTTTGGCTTTTTTGAAAATCCAAAAGTGGAAACGAAAGCTCTCAGTCTACACTTTTTGTTCCTTTAGCTGTCCGGGTCTGAAACCCTAATTTCCAGCACTATAAGTGACTTTTTGTGGATATTTTAACCTAGCCAATACGAAGATGTCTTCAACAAGTTTGCAACCTATTCTTCAATCATCTCCAAGCCTTCAAATTACTCAAATCTACAATCACACAAAGAAAGAGAGGAAATGTTGAATGTTAGGGAATAGGGGTTTTCCTTGGTCAAACCCCTTTTAGGTAATTAAACCAAAATAATGAAAAAATATAATGAAGCATGAAATAATGCAATTAGAGACTTTCCATGATGATAAATCTTGAATTTTTGCAGCAATAGATGAAGAATCTTCCCTTGAATGTCTAAAAAATAATCTTGAATGCTCTATAAATGACCTAACCCTAGCTTGCTTCACTTGAGATGGATAATGAATGATGAATGAATTAAGAATGAATGAATTAGGGTTTAAAAGCTTATTTATATAGGAAATCCACCTAAAATTCCTCTTAATTTGATCCTCAAGGCTGACATTGAAGAAAATAAAAATAAAAATCTAATTTTCCTACTCAAAGCCTAAAAAATAGCCTAAATGGGAGTCATTCACCCAGCTAGGCGAATTAGTTCCACCTGGATGGGACTCATTCACCCAAAGTGGCGAATGGGTCCCACAGGGGCTCTTTTTCTAGCTAGTATGGTGGGGAGTGAATAATTTTAGTTTTTATGTTGATTTTATTGGGTCTTTGATCAAAATAAGCCTTGGGATGCAAAATATGGTGTCATAGGGTCCTATTAATGATGATATAAAAGGGTAATTAGGGATAGGGACACAAAGTTCAATGTGAAAGTGTTGTTAAATACACTCTACAACATTAAAATGAGGTCCACATAACCTAGAAAGGCACAACATCCAATGTGAATGTGTAAAACACATTACAACACTAGATTAAAACTAGGTTTAATTTACAAGCCTTCTAGATTAATGTGAGAATGCAATTAAATACGTTTTAAAATATTGAATTAAAGGAAAGATAGGCCCATTAGGCTTAAATTCTTAATAAAAGTCTAGAAAAGTGTGAAATTCATTTACAACGCTTTACAACACCTTTACAAGACATTGATAAATGCATTTTATTCAATTTGCAAGGGTCCAAGACTAATGTGGATGTGTAAAACACCTCACAACACTAGACCAAGGTGACATTAAGTCTAATTTGTCATTAATTATTCCCAAATCAAGTAAGGAAAAAGGAATACTTTTTCGGTGTCCACACTTCTAATGGGCAGATTTTAAAAATAAGCATACTCCTTCAACATTATACAAAACCTTCAAATTACACCCTAGAAGTACGCGAAACTACCATTACCATTTCCCTTTATTAGTGCTCAACTCACTTAATAGGGAACCAAATTTTCTCCAAATCATTCAACATGGTTTTCAAATGAATTTATGCTACATCAAAACCAAAACAGGGGAAAATACCTAGATATGCTTCAACCACTTTGAATTATGCTTCTAACTGGAAATTTTTTGTAGATATGAAGTTTTCATTAGGTCTTTGCATAGAGTCGCGACCTCATTTTATAGAGGAATGAACTTCAACAAGATGAAGTTCCTTTCAAATGTTAATTTCATAGTGAACCTCCTTAGATGCCAAAATTATACAAGAATTTCTTATGTTTTGGAGTCTTTCATAACTCAAATTTTTAGCTAATTGTTAGGGCATATTCATCATGGGAGCTATAGTCCAATTCATCTTTTCTCATCAATCCTTCATTCTAAATTTTTGGATTCTCTCAAATAATGCATACTAGTGCATAGATCATTATAGTCACCACCCACATCTAGTGAGAAATTATGAAAATATTTCTGGAATTATGGTAGATCTTGATAGGATTTGCCAATTTCAAGAGAAACACAACAAATTCTTGCAAAATTTATAAGAATTGACTCACCGACATCAATGCTAGACTTGAAAGATGAATTTACTAGAAAAGTATTTGACTCTTTGAAAACTTCAATGACTCTTTAAGGAAAAATGATCTTCAATCATCATTTTCTCAAGTCATTTCCCAACGGAGTCACGAATCTGTTGATCATTTTTTAAGAACCAAACTTGATCTTACCACTTACCTATGAATCTACCAAAATCAATGAATAGCAAGGGTAGAGATTGGCCAAAAACAAGTAGAGGGTTGCTATACCTCCACTTCCACTCTTCGGGCTCTGTGAAATCTAGGAGGGTGATCCTTATTGTGTTCATATGATATTCCTCTTTCATTTGATCAAGAACATCACAACACATAGATAATTCTCATATAGAGGCTCAACTAGAAGAACATATCATAGAAGTTGGTTTTTTCTTGATAAAAATTCATATTCGTAGCATGAGAATAGTAAAATAACATAATTGTAATCCGTTTGTAGAAATTGATTTAATGAATGGTTTGTTGCTGAATAGATCAACAAAATACAACATAATTACCTCACTTAGACCAATGCCTCATCCTTGGAACATAGTCAATTCTAACATCTACATAACTTTATATAAAATTTCAAACATGACATTATTTAAAGCTTTGAGAACACTGCATTACAACATTTCAACATTATATCTCCACCATGACTTCTTACTAGCATCCAAGCACTCAATTTAACATAAACCTATAGCTCTATTCAAGCATTTACATCAATTCTTTGAATTAATAAGCAATAATAAAACCATACATCCATTGGAAATCAACATAGAAAACTAAGATAACCCTTGATTATATTATTTATAGCTTATAAAACCAGTACATGGGAGAGAAAATGGTGCAGATCTTGCACTATTCCATTTTATACTATCAATATTACTATCAAGATTACATTCACATATTAGTAGACTCGAACCTAAGACTTAACACTAGAATGTTTAGTATCTTTTACAATTATTTGTATAACCAGTTCTAGAACAACCAACCAACCTCCCTTGCAATTGGCCCCGAAATCCCATTTATAGAGATATGGGAGCGACAACCATAAGGCCAAAATACAATTACAACTACATTCATTTGACGGTTAATTTCACTTTAATTCCAAAGCTTCCCCAAACATTTATATTTGTTCATTGCAAAGTGAGGGGAAAAGAAAAAGAAAAAATTCCATAAAGTTTGTTGAAGAAGACTAGCCAACCTTCCAAAAGGCCTCATTCATTGTTGCAGTAGCTCCAAAGCTCCTTGTCCACGTTGACCAAAGAAGATACTTCATCATCACCTAAGGCAAAAAATCACGTCATAACTAGAAAAGGAATACTTACGATCGAAATAACAGTTTCCAACACCTCTCCTTCACACCAGCCAAAAAGATTTTCAAGTCAGCATTGTTGTGCCTATAGCACACACACCCCATTCAGAACGAGGACCCTCTCTTTTTGCTTTGTTAGGTCACTTTTTCCTTTGCCTCATTTTGTGTGCCCCCTATTTTGAGTCCTAATTGGTCAAGGAACCCTAGAGATATCATCTTAAGTTTAGCACGTTTCACCACCAAAATTTTCAAGTCTTCTGCCTTTGCAGAGTTCCTTTGGCAGTTTTCCCTAAGTCTTCAAAACTGTCATCCTTTGCCCATGGCGGGTCTGCCCATGTGGGCCGCCCTTTGCAAAATTTTGTATGCATTTTTCCCTCCCTATAGCGTTCGAGTTGGTACATCCACCCGCTTTATAGGATCTGTAGCCTCCGTCGCCCTTTCCTTTGCTAACTCGCCATATAACAAACATCTAGGTGCCACCCGCCCTGCGGGCTCCAATGTTCTCGTCGCCGACTATTTCAAATTTTATGCCCACCAAATCTGCCCATCACCATATTGGCATTTACTACAAGAATTTAATAGCTAAAATCCTATAAATATCAAGTCCTTATAGGTCATTTTCACCGACATTCTCAATGAAACTTGTTAGAGGCCTCCACCTTCCATGACCTTTGCGTCCACGAGATCTTGCTGTCGTTCGAGCATTGTTGCCTTCAGTCTGTGCATGAATTCTTGTAGAGTATCTAGGTAGGTCTTTTACTGCCACATGTTTTATGTTTTTTCTTTGATTTTTACAAAGTTATTAAAATTTTGAACAAGGGAAACCTCAAATCCAGTTAGAAAACTTCAAGAAGCACAAAACCCATGATTTAGAATTATAAAATCCTTTGAAAATCCATCCTTGAGATCCATGTGGAACTCACCCTTGCAACCACCATTCTTGAAACAAGGCCATCAAGCCCTTGCGGCCTACAAGACCTCCTCCACCATTGCCATAGCCCTCTAGTGACAAACTTGAAAAATAATGACCATTACCTTTGGCAGGCCCACTCATGCGGGTGGACGCTGCCTCCTTGCCATTCCTTTGAACTTAATGAAAACCATAAGTTAAATGAATACCCTTTCAACCCCATGGGTCTATGAGTGTGGGCTTCTGTGTGCAAATGGCCCCCTTTGTTTCGTTGTCCCAAATGACTGATCGACCCCGGTCTCCTACCTTGTGGGTCCCACAAAATCTCTATCCGCTTTCCAGTAAGTATTCAAACCTTGCTTGCAGGCCATTTCCTATGGGCTTCCCTTTTCACCTCATCACCTTCAATGATCATCCTCAAGCAGCGAAGCCCTTGGTTATTCTCGTTGGGCGGGTCCTGTGCCATTGATTTTTGTTTGATCCTTTGAGAAAAATACCTAAGTGTGAGTCCCTTGTGGGTCGCTCATCATGGACTTTCATCTATGGGCTTCCACCATGTGTCCACTATCCTAAATGACCTTGGCTTCCTATCCGTTCACCTTGCAGACTCCACACTGACCGCATTCATTTGAGCCCCAAAAATAAAACCACTAAGACTGTTGCTTGTAGACCTGCCATTGTGGGTTGTTGCTGCTCTTTGCCTGCTATTTTAAAATGGCCAGTGACCTCTGCCCTTCCACCTTGTGGGCCTTGGTGCTAACTTTTCCCTAAGTTTTTATAAAAAAGCATCAAATTGAAATTGCATATGAGCGATCTATTGCAGCTGGCTGCCTACGAGCCGCTGTCCCGTCTTCGCCACTTTCCAACTGCCAAACCAAGCTTGTCGCTCGCTATGTGAAGCCTAACCTATTTATTTCCATTTGGTCAAAATTGAATAAGAAACTCATTCCAGCACCTCATGTAGGTTTGATGGGACAGACCACCACCTGGAGGCCGCCATCTCATTTCTGCTACTTTGAATGGCTGTCATCTAATGTCTTTCAGTAGGTCCTTGCTCGCATCTAGTTGAATAAATTGAACTTCAAAGTTGAGTCAACACTGCCCTCCCTAGTTGCGGGTCCTGTATTATGAGATGTCATCTATGGGGCTCCTTGCTAGCACCATCCCAAATGGCAGAGTCCCTAACAACCGAGACACCTCCTACACTTGTAACCTCTAGATCGGCATGCCAAAATGATTGATCTAGCATTTAAAAGACATCACAAATGATCAAAGGCACATGTCAAAATGACTTAATACCTTGGTGGCCCCCATCATAAGATGAAAATATTGGTGTGGGTTCCTTCATGTGGGTCGTTGTGCCCTCTTTTCCACTTTTCTGCAACTTCCTTCAAAATGACTGCTAGCCCAGGGAAGCTCGTACCCCTAGGCCAGCATTGCCATATCTTCTCTGAATGAGAGGTAAATGATGATCTAAGAGAAGTGTTAGGATCTTTAAATGATAAATTACTTGGTTTAACATTGGTTTTGTAGGATTTTTCTAACGCTTCCCTTGTTTTACACATGAATATGTTTATTGCTCATTTGCTTGCAAGATTTATGGAATCAAATGTAGGACCTTTTGGGTCGTCCACAAAGAAGGAAAAGGGGAAGAAATCCACCAAGGAACCTAGAGGGAAGGAAGACAAAGACTAGATGAAATAAAAATTGTAGGGAGTTGAGGTCACCTCCAAGGTTACCACAAAATGGGATATAGTTACAGATACCAAGTTGAGGCAAGTTGATTTATATTAACTCAGACAGAGAGTCATTTCCAATCCCACTAAAAAAAATGCAAATTGAATTAGGAAAAGTGGGTTCACCAAGGTAGTTAGTTTCCCATTGGCTCTTGTGGCTCTGGAGCTGATGATGGTCTATAGGGAGGCCTATCAAGAGAAAATTAGAAGAATTGTTGATTGCGATGGAAGAGTGTTGGACGAGTTGTCCACCAAGTCTATAGGGAAAAATTTTCACATCTCCACCTTTGATCCTATGGAGGAGACAACCAAAGAGTATGAAAAAAGCACATGGAAAGCTTACCCTTTAAAATGTAAGAAAATGATTAATCAATTTTGGTTAAAAGAGAAGAGGGGCAGCGTGAACAGAATGCCTCAAGAACTATTCATGAGTGATTTCCATGAGGATTACCATGATTTGGTAACCTTACTAAGTAGAGTCATGGGAATCCCAACATAAACATACTTCTAAGACTGGATGTTTTATTTTATAGAAGAGATTATTAGGGGGAAGATCAAGTTCAACTGGGCATGAATGATCAGCAACTGCTTACATGAGCAGTTTGTAGTAGCTAAAAGGACCTCTCAATTTTACATGACCTCTTACTTAGTCTTTCTATTGGTTGACCTCACCCTATATAGAGGTCTATTTTTAGCACAAAGCCCAACCCCAGGGAGAGAGCTGAAAGTATATGACAGGCATCCCCAACTCCAATATCGAAACTTCAAGAAGGATTACTACAGGGTAAATGATTCCTTTATCAGACACATCATCAGACTTCTCAAAGGAGACTTTGAAAGGAGAGTCACACATAGTGCCCATGCATTCATCCACTGGTTTGGATTATTATTTATGAAATTTCCCAAATTCACCTACATTAGAACCAAGAGCTTCTTTGAGAGGCCATATAAGCTACCAAGATATCCAAATGATAGGTTGATCCTATTAGAAATCTCCAGGAAGTTGCAGCGTGCACATATGCTCTTGAGTGACAAACACAGGTTGGGCATCCCCTATCCTCTCACTTTTGATTAGGGTATGTATGCAATTCCCACATCCCAGTGCATGGAGTATTTTGAAAAGGAAATCATTGAATATAACTTGGAGCTCTACACTCCTTGACCAAGAATGGATTTGTATGGAAAATTGAAGAAGATGGTCGGGAAAGAATATGCCCATTTGCACAATATTGAAGACTTTTGGGCTTACTGCAAGGATGAAAAGGAGGTACGCATGAGACACTATATGTGCATGATGACATACTTTGTTAAAACAATCAAATTGTTCCCAGTGTCAGATCAAATTGTGGAAGATGAAAAAATAGTCATAGATCTGAGATTTGATGCCGTTGCTATCCTACCATTTCCCCTAATCGACTAGGACAAAGAAGAGGTCAATGACCTGGATATATTAACAAAACCAATAGAGCACATGACAAAGTAGTGGATTGATGGGAAAATTGCTTAGATAAAGCTCCAAGGAGCAACCTTTACCTATGGTGAGCTCGAAGATGAGCTCAAGAGTGAAACTGATAGTGGGACTGTCATTGCCCCATCTGGAGAGACTTCAAAATCTCCTCCCACCACCAGGTCAAAGAAAAGAAAGGAGGTAGCCAAGTGTCAACCAAAGCATAAGGTATATTCAAGGAAGGCCTCTGAGGGTTAGCCCTCAAAGAAAGAAAATAAATCAGGTGAATTCACTGAGATTCCCACAATCCAAGAGGATCCACTCCATGAAGGAGAGGAAGAAGAGGCTGATCAACCAAATTCTCCACCTACCTCCTCTACTCTTACTGCCACCACCATTGCTACTACCATTACTCCTCTGCCAACATCTCAAGAACTACTTGCTTCCTCTCCTCCTGTGGTGGACATCTCAGTTCACCTTGCCTCCACCTCACCTAACACACCCACTATGGTGAGGGTTTCTTCTTCTGTCACCACTTCTCCACTCTCATATTCCTCTATGTCTCCATCAATGACTACCCCCTTAGCCTCTACAACAACAATGTCACTCTCACTCTTCCAGAAGCTTTTTCTCATTACATGAAAAACATATCTATGGAGCTCTTTGTAGTGTTGATGAACCCTGTAGTGCATGTTTCCTTAGCTCAAGTTGTGGCCGGTCTCCCTATCCCCTCTCTCACCGAACTACCCAAAATGGAGGCAACCAAGGAAATGGATGAGGAATTTGCTGACTACCATGAGCATCCAAAGCATCAACACTTAGTCATTGATGAAGTGGTACATAAAGAAGAAAAGGAATCACAATCTTTTGAGGAAGATATTGAAGACCCCAACACCAAATATATAGTGGAGACTTCTGATCAGGAACTCGAGGAAGAGTTGGCTTGACAACTTAAGGACATTCGAGATGAAGTTAAAAGACAATCCTTTGAAGAAAAGAAAGAGATAAATGAAGAAATGGAGGTATCCACAGAACCTCCAATAAAGGAACAAGACAAAATCCCCCGCCATGATGAAGAGATGCCTCCCGTAGGAGAAGAAGAATGGAAAGAAGAGAAAGCTCAAAGAGAAGATAAGCCTAAAGAAGAGGTTGTAACAAGAGGAAGCCTAGTGGTAGAGCACCATGCGGAGCATGGGAAAGAGGAAGAAGAAAATGCATCCATAGGGGAAGATAGCCCCAAAGAAAATATAGTTATTACTGAGTCACAAGAAGAAAATGCTATATTCATTTGTGACTTAGATGAAGAGGAAGATGAGAAGACAAAAAATGAAGCTACGGGCCATGAAGAAATGGAGATCCAATATACTTAGAAAGAGGAAGGTGATCATGAATCACCAAAGGAGGGATCTCAAATGCCTGAGTGGCTGGAGAAACAATTATAGAAGAAGGCTTATGCCCTTATGGATCCCAAAGAGAGGCTAGAAGCCATCCTCGCACAAGCTCAGATAGGAGCAAAGAAGGAGAAGAAGCCAAGGGTCTGATCCCATATCATGATGGATGCATCAAGATCAAGGACCATACAAATTGCTACTCCAGTGATGGATAAAGGAGGAGTAAGCTATAGTATCTCCACCATTGACTTGGGGATAGCCACAAGGGAGCAAAAGATTGATCATCTCCAAGGATCCATTGACATGATTATGCACTAGATGAACAAAGATCAATCCTTCAAGGAGGAGTTAAATGAACAAGTGGTAGATCTTATGACTTACATACAACAATGGCCTTTTATTGAGGAACTACCCACAATATCATCGACCACTCCTCTACTGCTCTTTAAGGATCACATCAACAAACTAGAGAAGAGGAAGAACTGGACTAAGGCCACCGAAGACTAGTTCTAGTGGGTAGTTTAAAATAGAGATATGGGTATTGGCCATGCTTCCTGGACATCAAATAAGTTTAGGGAGGTACAAAATCAGCTTGAAGGCATGTGGAAATTCTGTATCGACTTCCTAAAACTATATAGGATCATATACCCTGAACTTGGGCCTATCCTCAAGATGCTTGAGAGATCTCGGGAAAAGGAATTGGCCCTAGCGAAAGATGACCATTGGCTTGTTGAAATGTGGAAACTAGGCCTTGATCATAGGAGAGAAGTCTTGGAGCAGGTGCTCCATGAAGTGGAGTTATACATAGTTTGGGTCAAGGAGCACCGGTCAGCCTTTGAAGAGTATTTGAAGCTCATGATGGACTATGACATGCTTGCTGTCGAGCTAGACCCTGAGAAGATAAGAACATATTTCTGTAAGAAGATGGAGAATGGAGCCACTAATACACTAACACTAGATTTTATGGATTTTGCTGCTTGATCATTTGCTTAATCAGAGCAAGTGATCAATAACATGCCAAAATGTAAAAAGGATTGGGACCTGATTACTAGTAGATCTAGAAAGTTGAACTTCCAAGTGCTCCAATATGATATAATGGAATGGGATAAGATTCAAGTGTTGATCGAAAAGTTTGTAGGATACACCACGTTGAAGAAGAATGAAGGAAATCTAGTCATTGATGATGAGTTTCTCACTGTGTAGCTGCAACAAAGGAAATCAACTAGAGGACAAGAAATGTATTTTAAATTGTAAAATATTAAGGGGTATGTGAAACCCTAATTTGGAGTGAATCTTGGCCACACAATGAGATTAAATCTTTTCCCTTCATTCTACTTTTTGAAAACTATAAATATAGGGTCTCCTCTCATTTTCAAGAGAGTTGAGTTGTAAAGACATGCTGCTGAAATTCTAATAGAAATTCATTTCTTTTGGATGGATTCCTGAGTTTCATTCATGTTTCATGATTCATCTCCTCATAGTTAATAGATTTAAGTAGATTTACTTTGTTGTTCTATGTGTTTAGCATGCTTTAGTAGATTAGTAAATTTTGTTCATTGATGCTGAAGAATTCTACTGTGTTGATGCCCTTTCTTGTTCATGCTTTTTGTTGTTTATTGATGATAAATAGTAGTGTAGAGATAGTCTGAACATACTGTGATTGTTGCGCTTAGAGCTCATCTTTTATTCATGTTTCATGGTGAATGAATGATTGAAAATCTATAGACCTCAAAAGGTTGCACTAGTTTCATGACACTGTTAGCTTATTTGGTTAAGTGGAACTTAGTTTCAGGAAGGTTGTCCACTACAGTATCCTCCATTATCACTGTTCATTAGTAGTTTCAGGTCTAGGAACATAATCTCTTCCCTTCCCTTTTGATCTTTCTTTTAAATAGTAATTTAGGAAAAGTTTAAGCATCATTGTAAAGCCAAATATGATGATGAAAGTGGGGTTCTAGACTGTTGTTTTGAACTTGCAACAATTTCACATCAACTCCCATACCTAAGAACTTCATTTAAAGAACCAATTCCCCTCCAACTTAACACATGTAATACTTCCCTGTGATTACCAACAAATCACATTAGCCAACTGAGACATTCCAAGAAAGTCATGACTTGAGATTTAAAACCTTGGGATAGTTTTCTGCAATTTATTTTTAGGAAATTATCTTTCAAGAGAGGTGATGCACTTGTGCATTACCTGTGTTGAGAAGTGCTGAAAAACCCATCAAAAAGCATCAGGGACAAAAAACCACACACCTGCTGAAAAGGATGAGTTTGATGTAGTGGCCATGGTCTCATAAAAAATAAAAATGGAATCGGGGTGCTACTTTGATTTGTCAACATCAGAGTGTGCCTGCCCGCTCTGTGTTCATGTTGAAACTGGTGGAGCCACTACTCCTCCCTCATAAGAGTAAGAAGTTAATGGCCATACTCTGGGTTAATATCTCCTTCATCACTCGAGGGGCTATCAGAAACCTCTAAGGGAGAGTTGTGTTGTCCCATAGAAGCCTTATGATACTTATTTTTTCCTTCACTTCCTTCACAGGCTTAATTGATTCTTTCTTTCTAAACTTGACCAATTCTTTTGAAGCAACCCTGCTCCTCAAATTGTAGGTGCTCTTGATGACACCTTGCACAACCTTCCCATGGGATTTCTTCTTCTCCCTTAGTGCTGAAGGAACCCCTAGTGTGTCTTGTTCACTCCCAGGAGCATCATCTTGAGACTCAAGAAGACAAAGTCTTCTAGACTGTCTAATTGGTTGATTCAACCCAATAGCTTACTCATTTTTCCAAAAATAGGACAAGGACTAGCAATCCTAAATTTGAAGAAAAATTTACCATCCTATACCTCAAGAGTGAATTTACAGAAAATAACTCTCAAATCCTCACAATTTCCACCAACCCAAATGAGAGTTGCAAGAAATTAAAATTCTTACTACCTTGGGAAATTGAAACTCGCAAGCCAACTAATGCATAATTGGAACATGACACATGCAAAGAACCAACTTACTCAGGACAATGACTTCAATACCTTTGCAATTTAAAACCTCATACTTACATGATTTTCCTCTAGCTCTAAACTAATTTTACAACTCTTAAAACAATGCAAATGGTGAGATAAAACAACAATATATGATTTGCATTAAGTAGAACAATCATGAGTGTGTAGCCATTAATGATCGTGGAGAGCTTCATGCAAGCGAGTTGACAACTAGCCGCTCAGCTTTAAATCTAGGTTTTTGATCCTTTTAGATTTAAAACACAATCGATGGAATTCCTCAGGTATCACTCTTAGGTTTTACAACTTGTACCTCAGAAACAACAATACCACCTCAAAAGGTTGCCATGTTTCCACTTAATTTCATTAGTCATCCTTAATCTAACAACCATCATGTATCACCACCTGGTTCATGCTCTTTCATTTAAATCGGTGAGGTACAAAAATATGATGATGAGGAGAACATTCCTTCAAACATTTCATTGTTCATTGCAAATTCAACTTCCTTCTCTAGAGTTACATCAATGACAGAAGCATTGACATGATGAAATCTTAGTTGTTTGATCACCGCACACCTTTTGGTCACATTCATTTGCTATCTCGTATCGCTGATTTTCATTTCAAATCTTAGATCACATCAGCGACAAAAGAAGAAAGGTGATGGAATAAGATCAAGCCACATGTATCCTCTTAAAATCAAAGGTAGGAAATTCATCACCCATATCAAAGCTTTAAAACAATGATGACACACTAGGATAGAAGACCACATCGCTCATCATTCATTTAAAAAATACAAGTGCAACACTATCAGTGATAAGCGATGACAAGAATAAAAAAGAACCATGAAAGCCATTCTGCATCATGAATTCATAACATATGACCCAAAATCTATTAGCGATAGTGAAACAACCAACGACACAAATGAATACTCACATCGCTTATTGTTAAGGTAAAACATGAAGCCAAAAATAAATCTGTGATGAGTGATACAAAGGAAACATCACTCATCGCACATCACCAATATAAGTCAAGCATTTGCAAAGACATTCGCAATGAGCGATAAGCATGAGTGGTAGACGAGACTTAAGTGAGACCATTTTACATGTGCTCATAAGTTGTTCTGCGAAAGGGGAATGCCTAAGACAACATAAGAATAGGCCTTGAAGGACTTAAGCCATATTATTCAAAGGGTGTAAAGTCGAAATAAGGTCAATCAACTGACCCTATAAAATAAAATATCTTAGACCTAGGCACAAGAGGCCGGTAATTTCATGGATTTTGAAGGCTCAAGTTGTTTTGAACATAACCAAGAACCGATGGTAGAGGGTCAATGACATATTATAATGCTAACAAGGGAAAATACTTAAGGGTTTCAAGGAAAGGCTTTGGCAACACAAAACCCTAGGAATTGGTAGTGAACAAAACCCTAAGTCTAGATACTTGAACTGGCTAAGTTTTAAAGAATTTAGAAATGGAACCAAAAGGAAATAGGGGTTTCATCAGATGGTTGGATGTATTAGCATATGTTGTGGATGTTATATCTAGTCATGTGGGTTTTTACGATTGAAAATAGTTTGGAGCATTCATTATCAGTTGGATTTGATGGCTATGCTCTTTGGATTGGTGTATCTTCACCTTGACTTTTTCATTTTCTTCCATAGGTGGCATGTTGGAGGATGATAAGAGTTATTTCTTAAGATGATGGTCAACTTGGTTTTATTGTAAGTATCTTGATGGAGCAAAAAAGCATATTGGATATTCATGTGGTTTCGTGTATGGATATGATGATGTATTTCATTGATTGACACTTATGTGATGTATACAAAAAGTGGGAGAATGTTAGGAATAAGTAGTGTACACATTGCATAATATTGACTATTTTGGCTATGTAAAATAAATAGATATTTACTTGCGGTGGATATAGGAGATGTGTTTAGCCACAATAAACATTTATTTGGGTCCACTTGTAAATTTTTATGTAACATTGGGCTAGTTATTTTGTGTGTGGGAGACATAATAATTAATTAGGAAATATTTAATAATGTGAAAACTAAATATCAAAAAGTAAATGAGGGGGCAATGGTTTTGTGTACTATTGGTTTTGACGAATTACATGGTTTTATCTTACCACTTGGTTGTATTTGTGTGAGCTTGAATCTATAAAATCAAGCACAAGTTTAATAGTTAAGGCATTCATATATCAAAACACCATTATTCACATCCCTACTATAACATCATATTTTCTTTCAAATCCAAGTTCCAAGTCACCCTACCCAAATATCTAGTTCAAAACCATTATTTATATCCCCATCATAACACCATATTGTCTTTCAAATCCAAAATTCAAGTCATCCTACCCAAATCTTAAGTCTAATACCATCATTTATATCCCCATCATAACACCATATTTTCTTTTAAATCCAACATCCAATTCATCTTACCCAAATCCAGCTAGGTTCAATTCCATCATTTACATCCCTATCATAACATCATCTTGTCTTTCAAATCCAAAATCCAAGTCACCATACATAAATATTAGGTCTAATACTATCATTTACATCCCTATCATAACATCATCTTTCCTTTCCAATCCAACACCCAAGTCATACATCCTACACAAATCTTAGGCCTAACACCATCATTTACATCCCTATCCTAATAGCATTAGACCCCCAAAAAATTCCTTCTATATCAACTATTGAGCATTCAAACAATGTAGACCTGAAAAAAACTAATCCCTTTCATCCAAAACACATACCAAATAAACTATCATCATCCATTTCAATCTAAGTCAATAATTTCTTTTTAAAATAAAGATTCAATATACTTTCTTATACTTAATTATTTTGTTCTTAAGAACTTTCCTTATCTTAAGTGGCAAGTTAATTGATAAATCAAAATAATCCTATCACTCTAGAAAATTTATCTTAGGAACTTGGCCTATCTTAAGTTAATTATTCTAAGATTCCTATTCAATCTTTCTTGAGAACTTACCTCTCTCAAGTGGGAAAGATCAAATCAATTATCCTAGTTCTTGATTTATAAGGTACTTTTGATTTAGAAAATCTCATCCTCTATCTTCCACATTAATCATTATTTCATCCTAACCTATATTTAACAATCCTTTTCTAAACTAATAATCATAATAGTCCATATTATCAACTTTATTTAAACATCATCCATATTTCCATTTTCACCTTTAACCTTCATGACCAATGGTCTAAAAATACAAAACAAAATAATAATAAAATCTAAAAAAAATCCAAAAAATCACAAAATCCCAAAAAATCCATAAAATCACAAATTAACCCCCACCCCCCCACCACAAAAAAAAAAATCATTCAAAAAAAACCATTAGACTTTATTTTCATGTCACCCATTACTAGTTTTCAAGTGAAACTAAATATGGGACAACACACTAATACTTCTATGGTACTTAGTGATAGTCATCTTACCCAAGGTAAGACCTCAAGACCCAAAAACATCATGGTACACTTATAGATACACCTATTTAATCTAATACTATTAATTCTAAGAAACCCGTGATCATTTTTCAATTAATCCATTACACACCCTTCCACTTTATATCAAAATTTTTCCTAAACATTCATTCCAATTTAATCACCCAAAATGTTCCTTTTCCATCTAATCCATCTTAATCAACCTTCCCATATGTGTCATCATTAATTCAATCAACACCCCTCTATCCATAATATAAACAACACTTTCCTAACTTGTCACAATCCCATCTCATACACCCCATCACTCCACTTATCAATAACCATCAACATCTCCAATACCATCCCAAAAATATATCCCACCTATCAACACACCCTAATCCACTTCTCAAAAAATAGTACCCATTGGAACCATATAATCCACCTATCAACACACTTCCATTTTCTTATAGGCTACAAATACCATCTTTTCAACAATGCACTCCACCTATCAAGAACCATTACCTCGCCAACAATATAATCCACCTATCAAAAACCATTACCTCACCAACAATACAATCCACCTATTAATACATTTCAAACCACTTATCAATAACCACCATCCTATCAACACTAGTACATTCCATAAATAAATACATATCAATCCACCCATCCTCAAGTTCCATATAATAGTGAACCTCAACCTCCAAATCCAACTCCTCTGAATTCATTTTATCATGAATGTAAATAAATGAAAGGTACTCTTAAAGGGATAGAAAGAGGGACCTTGCACCAAAATGAAACTTATAAACTTGATGAATTATGTCCCTACCTATTCGATAGATCAATGTTCATGATACCTTTTGCTAAGAATTTTGAGATACCAAATTTTGATAAATATAAGGGAAAGGAAGACCCCCATAATCATTTCAAATAATTTTTTATGACATGCCAAGAATTTTCCTATAGTGACATATAAATTATGAGACTCTTTCCTCATGGTTTAGGATGATAAGAACTTGAGTAGTTTTTTCACCTACCTGAAGGATCCATTCAAACTTTTACTAAATTTGTGGAGAAATTTGTAACCCATTTATCCTACAATATGGAACATGAGTTAACCATGCTTGAATTTTGTAATTCCAAACAACAAAACACGAAAAAAATTTCTTCCTTCCTTTAGTGATGGAAGAGTCTCACTAGTCACTTTCCTTGTCTAATACTAGGAAAATAAATTGTCCATATTTTCATCGCAAATAGTAATCTTGAAAAGGAATTTCATTTGAAATTTCATTATGTATCCACTTTTGATCAAATTATTGATAAGGGAGTCACCATTGAGAAAGCCCTTGTTGCCAAAGGTTTGGACAAAATGTATAACAAAGGTAAAGATAACAATAACTAAACAATAACAAAAGAAGGCTTCTTTGAATTGAAGATGGCGAGCGGTAAAGGAGGTCATTATGTGTTTTTCAAAATTCTTGATGAAGATGGCGATGGTGGTTATGATCTAGATGAGGTTGATGGTGATTCTTTCTTGTTTTGTGATGGCCTTATGCCAGATTCCTTTTTGTTGGGTGTTCGAGAGAAGGTGTCTCCTGTGGGTTTGGGGTCTGCACTGGTTGTGCCAGTGTCTTCCCCATTCGCTTCTTCTGCTGGAAGGTGTTTTGGTCATCATTTTTCACTGATGATGAGCCCTTTCTGGAGGAGAATCTAAGCGGGAGATGGTTTTTTCTTTCTAACTCCTTTTGTGGGGTCTCTTTCTATTGTGTGGTGAGTGGTGAGGAAGACGACGGAGTTGGTTGGATTTCTGGCATCCTCCTTCTAGCATTAGATCGGCTGGGTATGTGGGGGTGACTTGGGTCTCATCCTACCCTTGTGTTTGCAGACTGTGTCATGTTCTCCCCTCTCTTGGAGCAAAGTGAGTAAGGTGTTTGGCGCTTCTCTAGTTTGCGCTACTTGTGCTTGGTGGTTGCTAATATTTCGGGTGAGTACTTTTGGACCAATGTCTAGGACAAGCTTAGTTGTGGCCTCTCGTTCTGTGCTACTAGCTTGCTCCTTATTGGTGGGAATTGTTCAATGGTTGGCTTGTTGCCCCTGGGTCATCTGGGCTATTCTGTTTAGGCTATGTTGGGTGCCTCTTAGGTATGCAGTAGGTTGAGCTATAGGGTTTTCCCACCCTCTTTGCTCCTTCCTGAGGGTTGATGGTTTGTTGTTTATCCATGGCTTGTTGTTTTTTGAGCTTTTGTGGCTTTGTCAAGCAGTCTCTTCATGTTTTTTATTTTGCTTGAGGTCCCTCTATTCCTTGTGACCTTCAAGATTGGTGTGTGGAATTTTTTACCATTACTTGCTATTGGGTTGGCTCCTTTTTTAGGGTGCCCCCTGTTGTTGTTGAGGAAGGAGGCTCTAAAGCGGGCGTTGAAACAAAAAAAAGATGTTAAAAAAACTATAAACAAATCCAGATGGCAAGCGATAAAGGAGGTCATTCTAAGTTTTTTAAAATTCTTGATGAAGATGACATTGGTGGTTCTGATCTAGACAAGGATGATGAATCTTCCTTGCTCTGTGAAGACCTTTGGCTAGATTTCTTCCTGTTGGGTGTTCGGGAGAGGTTATGGCTCTTCCTTTGCTTTGCTAGGGTTCATTTTGTGACTACAGTGCCCTTTGCTACTACTTCAAAGGTGTTGCATGTGGATTTGGGGTTTGTGCTAGTTGTGCCAACGTCTTCCTCATTCACTCCTTGTGTTGGAAGGTAGTTTGGTCACCTTGTGTTTGTTGATGTTGGGTCAGTTTTGGCAAAGATTCTGAGTAGGAAAGGGTATTTTCTTTCTAAATTCTTCTATGGGGTCTCTCTACCCTTTTTTGTGTGTTGTTGTTTGGGGTACACCAATTTTTTGTATGGCTGGGTCTTTGGAAAAGTGGTGGTGCAGGGTTTTTGGTGGCCTTCTTTTCTTTGTTAGAATGGGGTCTTCTGCTCTATTCCCTGATGTTGGTTGTTTCCCTGTTGGTTTATGGGTTATGTAGGGGATGCTTTGTGTTGGTTTCCTTTTGGGTGCTCACTTCCCCTCCCTGTGTGGGGCTTGTGGGTGTTTTTTGTCTATCTCTTTGGTGGTTGAGGAGAATCGGTCTTGTGTGGCTGCTACTCTTTTTGTGCTTTGGTGTGGCATTCTTGGTTGAGGCGGTTGGTGCTTGTCCATTGCTTGTGATTATGAGGAGGATGGGGCTCTATTAAGGTGTTATCTATGACTCCTACTTTGGTGTTATACCTGCTAGTTTTATGACTTGCAATGTGAATGTCTTCATTTCTGTTTCTCTGACCATGGAGGTTAAGGGACTTGAAGTTTCTTTGGGATTTTTGTTTGAGGTTTTCTTTGGTTTGTTGTTGTTCTCCTTGGGTGTTGAGAAAAGGTTGAACCTATTGTGTGAAGGTGCCTTTGTGGTCCTATCTACTGATTGGGATGCTCCTCTTTTGTTTGGGATTTATTCCTTATCTACACCAATGGTTATGAAGTTGCAGGGGTGTGATTTCTCTTTGGTGCCTATTGAGCTTCCTTATATGGATACCTTATTGTACCTGAAGCTCATGTTTCCATGGGATGAGTTGGGTCTTCTTACAACTAGAGTGTTGACTTCCTACTAGGTTTTATAGTTGGGGTATCCTATGGAGGTGGAGATTGCTCCTGTTGAGGTGGAGCCCTCTCCCATAGAGGCAAAGATATTTGTTGTTGTTGTAGTGGGTTGGTCCCTTTCTTTCAACTGGTTCCTTTTGAGGTAGAGCATGTTTGTGCTAGAGGTTGGTGGCTCTAGTTGTTTTGGCCCTCACTTCATCCTATCTTATAGAGGGGAGCTCACTCTTATTGATGAAGAGATTGAGCTAGTGTGTTGGGAAGAGTGGTGCTTTAAGCAAGCTATGGCTCCTTGGCTCTTGGTATTTCTCATTGACTCCCAAATTATGGTTTTCAGAAGCTTTAATTTTAATGGCATTGTTGTTAGGATGTTGCTTCTTCTTGAAGGCCTTGATGTTCAGGTCATCTTGACCACCCGAGGGGTGGATACTTTTAAGGGTTGTTATTTCTACAACATGTTGGGTGGCTTGCAAGATTTTTTGCTGGTTGTGCTCTTGATTTTGACCGTGAGTTGGTGTTGTGTTCAAGGGGATGGTGTTCTACATGTGCTGCTACTTGGGAGGTTTTTCTTTTGGGATATGCTTTCTCTTCTAAAGGTGGGGAGGCAAGAAGGTGGGTGGGGGCTCTCTACCCCATCAGTGATAATGTTATTTTTGGTTCAATACTTGTTGTGTTAAGTAACAAGCTCGATGTGGGGTGGATCTATCAAGGAGTGTTGATGGGATCAACTCTTTGTTGGTGGTGTGGGTTTTAGGATCCTCTTAATCTTGCTTGCATTAGATGGAAGCACAGTTTGACTTATCCACCCTTGGGGTGGTTGTTGTTTCTGGCTATTGTTTTTCTAGTTTGGTGGGTGGCTTGTTGGCTTATTCTGCTGACTGTAAAGTTTGATTCAAAAATTGAAGATGACCCTACTTGGAAGGATTTTGCATCCCAATTTGGGGAGAATGAGGTATTTTTTGTGTTGGTCAAATAAGTGCTTTGAAACTTTTAGTGTTTAGTGGTGTTGTCTTTGATTGCTATTTCCTGATAGCTTTGTTTTGGTTTTGTACTTGTTGGACTTTGGTTGATCTCATAAATAGTTTGCATACCATTTTGTGGATTAATATGGGGATCTTGTTTTTTATTATGTTGATAAGGGTGTACGCCTTTTTAGGCTCTAGTTTGGTATGTCTGATGCTATTTCCTAGTGGTGGCTGGTGTTGTTTCTCCCATCCTGTCTCTCAGTTTTTTGTTCTATTGTTGTAACCACAGGATCAAGGCCCTTCCCTTGCTTATATAGTAAAAAAATAACTAAACCAATGAAAAACTAGGATTTTTGGTTAAGAAAAAAAATATTTTCAATTATAGGGTAATTAACTCCAAACTCATACATACTACATAATAAGTGCACAAATAGAAAAATCCCAATGTCCAAAATGTTCAATGAAAAACACATGTTACCATACCACAAGGACAATGAAAACCCCTAATCATCCAAAACATAAGCACACTCTCATCTGCCACCTCATTAATAAAACTTTATTTTCATCTCATGCATAACACACCATTTTTCCATCAATAAGACCTTGGATAACAATACTTGCTTCATATTCAACAAACAAAACACTAAAAATATTGCACTTTAAATGAAAATTAAAGAACTTGAAATCAACCTCGATGAAATGTAGATGTTGCATCATTTTCATTTTTTGGACCCTTCCAAATACTTCATCCATCACTTACTTTTGTGGGATGCATCCTTCCCCATATCAAGAATAATCTTCATCCATTTATCCTATTGGCACCTTGGTAAGAGATAATACCATTGTATATCAAATAATAGCTGTGATTTATATTTTGATATTTGATTTATCATTTATCTTTGATTTATCTATTTGATCTTTTGATTCATCTTTTCATCTTTTGATAAATATTTTTGAGCCATACTATGCGTACTCACATTTTCCACGATAATTATATATTGTGTGTTTTTTGACTAGTATACATTGAGGCATGGCCTATTATTTTTTGTAACATATTTTTTGGTTATTCTCTCATAAGACACATCAAGTTCAATCTCATCATGTACCCACCAAGTACCTCAAGTGTCTTGTGAGTGTTGGGGAATCATATTGTTTGTTGTTTTCTTGAGCATTCATTCCATGAAGTACATTTGTTATCACCTTGGTCTTTTATACCTTAGTACATAACACCTATTGCTATATCAAAATAAGGTTGCTCTCTATATGACAACACAATGTAGTATTCTAAATAAAAAATTCTTCATATCACATCCTCCATTATCATTATTTCATCTATTCACTTTCTCTTTTTCATTTTTCTTGCATGTGTTTCTTCATGCTCATCCATCATTCTTCATCTTTCACCTCATTTTATTCCTATCATTCTTCTTTTGAGAGTTCACTCATGTATCTTTTCCATGACTCACCTCTCAAGGGGCATCATCATCTCACCATTAAATATTTCATTATTTCCTCCACATGATTAGGGACTACCATCACTTTCTTCATATATTCTAATCTTTTTCTTCATTGCTACTTTTCAATATTTCTTTAAAATAATCTTACTTAAAACATGATATCAAAGAGGGAAAAATGTAAACACAAAAATAAAGTTGCTTTCACCACCATCATCTCATCATAGTCCATTAATACACATTATCACTTGATGGCTAGTTTATCACCTAGGAATGATAACATGTAATAATTTAATTAAATAAATCCTAGTTATTTTAATTAAATTAGGCTAGCATTATTCATTAATTTAATAAATTATTATCCATAATTATTTATTATTTATTCATATTTATCTGTACATTTATCTAGTTATTTATTTATTTTATCCATTATCCATTAATAAATAAATTAATATTGATTTCCACCTAATATGCACCTATAATTCATTTAATTATTATTAAATCATTAAAATCCACTTCAGCTAGTTGTTTTTCTAGTCTAATAATTTTATTTAGACTTACTCTCATTCCCATTCACCAATATAATCCACTTCACTCATGCAATTAGTTTACTATTCCATGCAAATATTCAACTCCCCCTAATTCTCTCACACGCTTAGTTAATTTCTTCATGCGAAAAGTTAACTCATCAATCAACTTTGTCATGTCACCAATCAACTTGAGTTGAGAGATAATAATTATTTTAATTAAAAATTGAAATAGTGTGCTTGCCTCTCCTATGTTCGCCAATTCTCTTTATCAATTCCCCTAATCATGGATTGAGTTGAGATTCCAAATTGAATCTTAGCCATTCATTTGATTCTCTTGAAAGCATATAAATAAAACCTAATATTCATCATTTCAAAAGAATTTTTTTTTACATCCATATTTTGTCCATTTGATATCTAGAGAATGTAATCATTATATAGGCGAATTGACCACCCACATTCCAAAATAGGAAAAGATTCACATTATTCTTGATCTAAAGTTTTAATGAGAAGAATTAAGTGTTATTATTGTTTGATTTTGATGCTTGTTTATTCATTCTACTTTGCATGCATCCATAACCAATTTACATAAATCCTTAAATAGGAAATCTATTTACTTGATCATTAGAGAAAGATTTTGGTAGCCGAGTCCCCCTAGGTTCCAAATGAATTTAGATGATCTTGTGTTTGAGGGTAAAATAATGAAGATAAAGTAGATAAATTGTTAGATATAAATTATATTTATACTTATCTATGAATAAGTATTTTGATGAAGAAATGATTAAGATCATAACTAAAAAATCTCTTCAATTGTAAATATTTGGGGGCAAGCCCAAGCCTTGTGGGAGGAGGATTGGATAGAAATAAGATTTGATTCAACATGGGAAAAATTACTAGAATCATTCAAGAATGAAAACTATTATGAATATGTATATAATTATGGTTATATCTAGTGACAACTATGGAAAGGGTGCAACCATTTAGTTTGTTACTAGGCCAATGCCTTCCACAACACCTCTAAAAAGTTGGGTTCATTTGTATCAAAGAAACATAAATTCCTCAAGTATTGTAGCATCATGCATCCATTCATTCAATCCAAATTAAAGCTAACTAAGGTCAAGATGATAGGAGAAGCTTGTTTCCATGCAACAATTGTGAAAAAAGAGTAGAAATTAAATGGAAAGGAGATAAACCTCTATTAAAAATGGATACAACTTCTTTGAATAATAATAAGCTATCCAAGATAATTAAATGGTTAAAAAAGTAAATATAGTAACCACTCTAACTCATAGTGCCATGCACAAAAGAACCTATTCCCACATGCAAAAACAAATGGTCCACATGAAAAAAATAGTAGTAAAAGAAAGAATAATATATTCTTTTTCTAAATTCTATGATGTGGTAATGTGTGCAATAATGTGTAAACTAGATGCAAATTATGGTCATATCAAGGCTAAATAAATGCATATTCTAAGGTAACCCAAGGCCATCTCCAACTAGCCAAACCTCAATTAACAACCACTAGTGAGTTGGGATACATAATGCAATTGAATAATATGCTAAACTATGCTAATAGGACACAATTAAGACTTTGAAATTTAAAATGATTGTGCTAACACTAGAAAAATAGTAAAATGGGGTATTAAATGCACCTAGATTGAAAAGTGGCCTTCGTGGAAGTTTTTGGAAATATGATTTTATACTTGTGTATGAAATTTGAAAGAAATATGATCTCATTGAAAGGCTACCATAGGGGAAAATGGCTTACAGGAAGGAAGTGCCTTGTCTTGACATACATAAGGAAGGGAATGACCAAGGGTTGGGCCTGTCAAAGTAGTAGATAGAGACTTGAGATTTTGTAGGGAGCCTAGTAATAACATATATCAAGCTCTTAAATATGCCCACATGTTAGTGACCAACATAATATGTGTGATAAATGGTAAAATTGAAAGGTGTTAATGCATACAATAGAAACTACAAAAGAAACAATGAAAGATAGAAAATTTTTACCCAAAAGATAGAATGATGGGATCTTGAAACTATAATGGAGTGACGTGGATATTAGGAGGAGATAAACCAAGATTTTTTAGCTTCTAATCTACAAGAATAACAAAAATGATCCATTATAAGGTCTATGACACCAAGTATATTAAAATATAAATGTGGTTAGAGTTTAGATAATAGGGTAGTTTACAACTCTACAACATAATTGTAGACACTTTAAAATGTCCTAAATGATATCATGCACTTGAATCAGATATACTAACATCATTTCCTCCTAAAATCCATCCCCTTTCTCTTAATTGATTAAATTAGCCTAGCTATTTAATTAATTGCATCATTTTCATCTATTCATCTAATTAATCTAATCGGTTAATTCACCCCATTTTATGCTAACATTTCATATTATTAAATTAAATACATCAAGTTATATAATTTAAATCCCTAAGTCCTCTTATTTAATTAAATAACTCTAAGTTATTTAATTAAATATCATATCACCATCCCCTTTTCATTAAATAAATAAATAATTTAATGAATACCCTAATTCCCCTAATTTGCATAATTAAAACTTTATTTAATTATCAAATTACTAATTAATCTAATTCTCCCACTTTCAAGGGAATATTCCTCCTTTGCACATTCCTCCAAAAAGGGAATATTCCCATGGAAAATTTCCTTCCCCTTTTGCACATTAAAACCTTATTTTATTTTTCTAAATATCTAATTTTCCTCACCCATGAGAATATTTCAAAGAATATTATGTTTCTTCACTCATTTGAAAAAAGGAATATTCTCCCTCATAACAAACTTACAAGACTCCTTGTGCAAGTTAACTTACAAGACTTTGCGTGCAAGTTTTGAATGTGTGTTTCTTTGGAAGAATATGAACCCTTGAATCTTTCCTTGATCCATGTGATCATTGATTCTCATCCATTGATGAGAACCCATGATCCATGTTTCATCTCTCCTCCATTTTTGACCATTGATTAGCTTTTTCAATCTCAACCCTTCATTTCTCATTTTCTCTCCTATAAATAGGTCACTATTTGGAGACAAAGGGATCCATCTTTTAAGAGAAATCTTATGATGTTAATATCACTTTCATTTGCACTCATATTTAGCACTTATTTAGCATCGTTTTAGCTTAAATTACTTTTATCATTAGCTTAGCTTCAATTAATGGCTTCCATGGTAACTTAGGGTTTCAATCTCTTTAGCTTCAATTTTATTTAGATTAGCTTTGTATACACCCATATCAATCATATTAGCATAGATCATGTTAAAATAGCTTGCATCATGTTAATGTAGCTTTAAATCGTGTTTTCACACACATTTATCATCGGTTTCATCGATTCTCTTCAATAGAATCGATCATAACAAGCTCATTTATCCATGAGATTGGGAAAGGGTCGTCATTCCACATCAATGTGACACCACTCCCCCAATAGGATAAGTTTCAATGGATTGGAATAGGTTTTTTTGAAGCTTTCGTATTTTAATATGTTAGTTTTAATGGATGCTTAGTTTGGTTTTATATTGATTGATCTTATTGGGACTGATGTTTAGTGGCTTGAATATACTTCAAATCCTCATGGATCAAGTGTAGTCAGCCCATACTAAGCCATCGGTCATAATTTTGGCATTAGGAGGGCACGAACTAACCAATCTGATGAATTTCTTGTTAAATCTCAGTTTTCCTTGTTTTTATAGGTACATCGACGCTATTGATTATAGATCGATGCATTTGATGACATGTCGCTCTGCAATGATGCACCTATGATTTCAATTTATCAACACATAATTAAAATAGCAACGCGTAATTAATTTTGTCACCACATTTTAATATAGCAATGCTAAATTGTTTTTTAATGCATAATGGATTTTTCTTTAGCAATGCAATTGATATAGTGATGTAATTGACCTCCTTGTTTACTGTAGAGGGTCTCTATCAAATTTTCAATATAGCAATAGATATCCTATACAACGATGCTATTGATGAATTTTAGTGATCCAATTGATTTTAGTGTTGTGAATTATTGGTAAATAGAACATAACTTGATTTTTTGACATGTGTTTGATTTTTTTGGCTTCATCAGAGCACTAACATGTCTCTAACTTCTTGTTTGGGTTTTTTAGACTAGCTGGTTTTGTAGGTTTGGACGATAAAATTCAAAGTGGAGGAGCATTTTGTCATTAATTGTATAATTGTAACAAGTGTTGCGACACTCGTGGGGCAATTATAACCCATTTATGACACTTTATTTCACATTTTAGGACCAAACTAGATTTCTTTTTGGGCTCTAAAATGAACATTCAAATTGGTTAAAAATAAACCCTCACAACATTTTTCTTGTTGGTTTAAATTGAATACAACTTTCACACTTCAAATTGGTGCTTAAAACAAACTCATTTTACTATGATGGATTAAAATGAACATGTGTTTGACTTGCTTGAGTAGACTTGTGTGTATCCACTCCCCTTGCACTTCATACAATCTTAGGTGAAGATAAACACACAAGTATACTTTTTCTTCTTGGAAGCACTAATTCTCTCCCCTTGCGCCTATTGGAAATTTTGGGTGACGAAAGGAATTTTACACTTCAAACATGTGTTACCTTTAGCCGGCCTGCCTCCCAATTTGTGAGAGGGAACAAACGAAGTGGTGCTTTCATTTTGACCTGTGATATAAATACTTGGCATGACAAAAGTCATTGACCAACTAGTGTAGTTACACTATACCGACGATCATCTCCTCTAACTTGTCCTTGTGATACGTCAAAACCCTTAGATATTTCTAAGGGTTGGGAATCCTCTTCATTGAGTGAATTTTTTGCATGTATAGCACTAGTTTATCCTGAATATGGTCTTTAAATCCCTGTTTGTAGTGGCTAACCAGGTCCAATTACCAAAACATATTTTAAGGTAGTGCATTGGAGTAGCACCGCTCCAAGAAGTTACTTACCATGTATGGTTTTTGATTGAGGCAATAAAGCAAATGTGGAAGGGAATCCTTTGCTTGGCGTGTCAAGACATTCCATTTCCTTGACATAGCCTATTTGTCCACTTCATCTTCATAGATTAATCATCTCTTTTGATGATGGTAAGCCTACCAAGAAATACGTACCCGCTCTATCTAGGATTATAATTTCTTGAGAGTTAGTAAAAAACTTGCTTGGTTCCAAAACATTTTAAATAAACATCAAAAAGTCTTTTCAAAATCTCAAACCCTTTGGTCTAAATATAGATACCCTTTGAAAAAACCTTGATATTGATG
>VDFB02058242.1:639259113-639327311 GCA_007258455.2 Sequoia sempervirens | reverse complement strand
AAGAAAATAGTGGTTGAATTAATTATTTAAACCTAGATCTTCAACGATTATGAAATATCTCCTAAATTTTTTTGGATTTGAAAAGAGATTGAGTTCATTTGGGTTCGATTTGGAGTGTAATGTGATCCAAGTGCTGTACACTAATTTTAGATCGAAAGATAAAAAACTTCATGGAAAAATTGTCAAGTTGTTAATTTTTGGTTCCATGGTCCATGAATTTCACTAGTAAATTTGAAGAGATATCAAATGTTAGAGTCTATAGGGTGCATACACAAGTATTTTTTTAAAGCAAAGAAAAATAGATTTCTATTCTTACCGGGCATACAAAAGTAGTTGTGATGTGGTTAGCCCTACATAAATGAAGAAGATGAATATTCATCTATATGAATGACTATTAGATTTTTTTATAAGAAGTTTGGTGGTATTTGTGCTGTTACGTATAGATTTATTAGTTGAGGTCATTTTGTATTGGTCTATGGAGAATTAAATTATAAATGTGATATCCAAATTTGTCAAAATTTCTTCAAAGAGGTAAGGATAGCAATAGTATGTTGATACATGGTCAATAGGCCATCCGTCAGAAAGGGGAGAGGAGAAGAGAGTTGTAGCTTTATTTTGGAGTTGTGGATATGATTTGGGATTCAAATATGGAGTTTTATTATAATGTAAGAAAGAGGATAATTAGGGTGGAATTAAAAAAAAAAGGCAAAGGCAAAAGTTAATAAAAGGAAAAAAGAGTTCTAAAATTTAGAGTATGAGTTGGAGAAGATATGGTGGATGCTGGAGGAATATGAAACATTTCATAATAAGAAGACAAGAAAAAAGTAATCTACAAGAAAGACACTAAAGAATTGTACGAAGGTGAAAAAGAATGGCGAGGAGAAATAGTCATCTTGTGAGAAAGAGGTATATTCAAAGATGAAATCCATAGAGGAAGGATTAGCCAAGAGATAAAATTGTTACACAAGGGAAAAATTAAATCCCTTGATGAGTTGATAATAATACTAGCAATCACACCTTGGTGTGCAATGGGTAGGCCAAAGAGGTGTGGAAGGTCAATTAGCGAAATTTTAGGTCTATTAGTTGCATACATTTGTGTAGTACATGAGGTCAATTAGTAGGCCATTTAGCAAATGATGTTTGCACAATAAAGGTCTCAATAGAGAAGTGATAGCTTCAAATCAACTATGAATCCACTTAGAAGGATCCAAACACAACTAAAAAAAAATCCCCGAGGCTTCCAATCCATCCACTGTTGTATTGAACAGATGGGTCAAATGCATTGGGCGATTTCTTTCTCTCTCTCTAACTTTACTTTTAGATTTTAATGTTGAAATGTAATTTATTATATAAATTAAAATAAAAATTCAAAATTTAATTTATTTTACAATAATTTAAAATTTAATAAGAAAATTAATTATATATTAAATCATTCTAATAACTAAATTAATTATTATTTATAATTTTATACGAAGAAAAATAATTAAAATAAATTTCAAATTTAGGTCTAAATTAAAAATTAAAATAGATTAAATTAAATATAAAGTCAAAATATATATTGAGGTAGAGGGCCTAGCTTGATTGGCTAAACCATCATATTGCAGGCAAGAGGTCACAAGGTCTAGTCCCCCCATCCTCGTGGTATTGGGGAAAATAAAATGATAGGAAAGAGGTGGACGTGAAATACAATGGGGAAAAAGGTGAACTGGCGGTGATGATCATTCAAATCATCTTGCATGCCCTATCTAAAACTCTTCATTGTTGATGGACAAAATGAGCTTGATAAAGCTCACTTAAGGAATTCCTTTGGAATAATTAGTAGATAAAATACCTGTGAATGTTATCTTTTATGAGAGTTTTAGAGAGAAGAGATAGATGAATGAGATGAAGATGAAGAGATAGACGAGTTGGATGGAACTGTTGAAATGTGTTACCCTAAAGAAGGGGGAGGTATTAAAATTATAATGTGAGAGAAGAGTTTGAAGATTGTAATGAAGAAGAAACAACCTATCACTAGAGGAGTCCAAGATGTTGTAGAAGTGAAAGCGATCCACATTAGAGAGGAAGCTGCAAAAATTATGGAGATATTTGGGAGTCTTGTATGTGATAAAATGTTATCTAATTTAGAGAACACAACCAAATAGAAGTAGGTAGAGGAATGTCTAGAGAATCCCATGATTACTAAAAAGAGAGAAGAAATGCATCATCTCTTTCTTGGACAAGAAATGAGAATGATTGAGAGAGATCAGAGAAATGTTCATTTTTTTAACAAAGGAGGACAATGAAAAAAAGGAGTTATCTTGTGAACAACATCATGTAGAGCTAGGAAATGAATACCTCCTCACAAATGAAGAAATGAAAAACATGCCTAAATGGCCAAATATAGAGAATGGGGAAAACCATATGGGATTTTTTGTTTCTTATGGTCTATATGCAGGTGCAACAGAAGGTGGTATGAGTGGTGTAAAAATAACTAATTTTCAATCAAGCAAAACTACTAAGCCTCCAAGGAGCTGGGAAAAGAGAAAGAGAACAAATTGAAAAGGGAGTATCTTTGTTCCAACAAGAGGTTGAAAGTGAAAGAAGACAAAATGTGATGATTTGTAGAGGCATCTAATTTTGTGGAAGGAAACAACATGGCTTGGTTCTTCAATTTAAAAGGATGGTTCTACCATAACCCAAACTCTTACCTATATGTTTGATGTAATAATATATTGGAGTACAAAAATTTCTACATCACAAAAAAAAAAAATGTACTAGTGAAGTTCTTAAGTTTCTTTCTAGGTTAGCTTTGTTGAAGATTTTTTTCATATAAATTATATTATTTTAAGGGGTAAACGCTTTTGACCCGGACCTATGAATCGGTGAGGTCACAAATGGGGGACCTCATCCCCAATATAAACATTCAACAATTACACCCCAGTGGGGTTTGAACCTTGATGGAAAGAACACCACCACAACAACTTAACCATCATACTGTGCCAGTATTGGATTTTTTCATATAAATTAACTTTGAACGAGGGGGTTCAATTTTTTTTACGGATAATTTTCCAATTTATCATTTATAAGAAATAATATTACACATATTCAAAAAAAATGGTGGGTGGATATAAAATCACACCCCTACGATATTCCACATGTTGACAAAGTTAGCCAGCATGACTACTGGCCCCTCTCCCCTAAAAGAGTTGCATGAGAACATGGGTTAGAGTACTTTTTAAGCCATGCAATTTGTCCACCTGATTTAGTTCATTTCAAACCTGGTCTATCTACCTGTGAAAACAAGAGGGTTGTAGTAAAAAGGGACAAATTCGTCCACCTAACTTGCATGACTTTGGAAACAACATGGGTGACTCTTGAAGAACCTCTAGAAAAAGCATACATTTTCTTTATTTTTTAAAACAATTTGATTGGGAAATCTCACCTTTTTGCATTCTCCAGTTTGAACTTTTTTGTATTTAAAAGGTGTAATTTTTTTTCCCTTTGAAATTTTCGTTGAGGATGCCTGGGAACTTTTTTGTTGTTGTGCGAGCACTCGCTCAACTAATTAATTGATTTGACTGGACTATGGAGGGTGAGATCGACGTAGAGAGTGAGTTTATATTAATTATTTTCAAAAAAACTCCATTATTTTCATATCCTTCATGGAGGCTCACAGTTGAATATCGAATATAAGCAAGTAGAGAGTGAGTTTATATTAACTAAATTTCCAAAAAAAATCCACTATTTTCCTATCCTTCATGGAGACTCACAGCTGAATATCCAATATAAGCAAGTAGAGAGTGAGTTTATATTAACTATTTCTAGAAAAAATCCACTATTTGCTTGTCCTTCATGGAGGCTCACAGTTGAATATCCAATCTAAGAAAATTTGTTTGATAGGCTTTTTTTATTGTTCATTTGTTTAATTGGATCGCAAATGCACAACATTGACATGCATTGTCTAGGAATAAGGTCCAGGTAGAGTGTGGTGCAGAATTATGGAAATATATTTGTCATGTCTAAGTTAAAGAAATAAACAAATTGCAATATATTTGAGTTAAATCATAACACTTAAAGTTTGGATAAATAAAGTAAAAATAGATAGTGATTCTAGGGATCGATTAAGATTATAAAAATAAATAAGGGTAGCAATTTCTTCAAATTAAAGATATTTAATTAAATTTAAATTAAAAGAGTTGCAGGCTAGCGATTAAGAGGAATAGTTGTGACTCTTTCAAAAAGGAAAAATTAATAAAGAGGTGTGACTCTTCAAACTTGAAGGTATAAGAGGGAGATAATTTTATTTGAGGACATCCATAACATCATTTAACCAATCAATCAAGAATAAATATTATGTGACTCCTTCTAATGTGAAAGATTGTGACTCTTAATGTGAAAGGTTGTGACTCCCTCAATAATAAGATATAAAAGGGAGATCATCTCCTTGTTAAGAAATAAAAGGAGGAATAAATCTATCAATCAATTTGGAATAAATTGTTGTGCTCAAAAGACAACAATGAAGGGTAACGATTCATTTATTATGAAAGGGTGGTGACTATCAAAAAATGGATATGAAATGACAAATCAGTTCATTGCACTACTGAATTTGACACCATTTTCCAACGGACGCTCGTTGATTGTTCAACAAATCTTTGTTAGACAAGCGATGAAATGACAAAAATATTTTCGTCACTGTTTTTTCATCGAAAGGCCGACGACAAATTAAACATCGAAATAACGGCACAAATTTGTCGGTCGTCGGCATCATAAAATGACTCAAACTTTTGTCAGAATATCGATGAAAACTTTGTGTATCCACTGACGAATTACACCAAAAGTTCATCACCATTTCGACGAAATGGGCAAGGAGTAGCATCGAAACAACATCAAACATTTGTTGCCATTTCGACGAAATGGGCAAGGAGTAGCATCGAAACAACACCAAAAGTTCATCGAAATTGTGACAAAATGGGAAATTAGTAGCATCAAAACAACACCAAAAGTTCATCAAAATTGCAACGTAATGGGCAAGGAGTTACGATGAAACCTTCATCACAGCTATAGCAACTTCGTCAAACCTTTTCGGCGATTCGTCAGTGGGTTTCATCGAAATTGCTACAAAACAATGCAATTTTTTAAATAAAAAAAATTCATTGAAATGTACATCATGGAGACTGACGACTGATCATACATACAGACTGCATATTAGTTTGATGCTTCAAACGATGCATTTCTTATATTGAAAAGTGCATTACCTTATTGAGCTTCTCTTTGTTTCGAGAATAGTTTAATATTCTCTACTTAACAGAGCCAATCACGTGACGGTGGAAGCTCATTTGGCCCCTCCCCCCCCCCTCACATCACTATCAATTCCCCATACCCAATCATATAACATTAATCATTCATTCATCCATTAATAACATATAACATTCATTCATTTATCCATTAATAACATATAACATTCATTCATTCATCCATTAATAACATATAACATTCATTCATTAATATATATATTCATTAACATATAACATTCATTAATTAACATATTCACATTCATTCATTAACATATTCTTCAGGTTTTATATTATCAAAAATATGGTTGTCATGATATGATTACAATCTTTTCTTTCTTTTTAAAGCTACATAAATTTAAAGAGGAGTATCATTTTCTAAATCAATATTTTCCCCCCCTTTAGTTGTTCTCCCTCTGCTCATGATCTTAATACCCATGCCTAATTAAATACGCTCATGGCCCGTGGATACCCTTTGCAAAGAATTCTCTTGCAATAAGAAAAATGTTAAAGCTGATATGTTTTATTATTAATGTACAAATATTTCCATTAATTAAAGAGCATTGGTGGTTCTCTTTACCGGTAGATTCATCATGTTTCCTAAACTTTATTTATGGAGCTCATGCTCAACGTCTTTGAACACCCTCTAAATCCTGATGCGATTTGAAACACTTGAAAGGTTACATTAATTAATATACCAATTGAAATTAAATATGTTTAAGAGAACATGAGGGTGGTCCTCTTTACCTGATGGGGCCACATCATGTTCCTGATCTTCTCTAGCCTGATCATGCTCAACACATTGATCATGCTCTACATGCTCTAAAGTTGAAACACGAAAGGTTACATTAATTAATACACCAATTGCAATTAAATGTGTTTAAAAGAACTTTAGAGTGGTCCTCTTTACCTGATGGGGCCACATCATGTTCCTGATCTTCTCTAGCCTGATCATGCTCAACATGTTGATCCTCTACATGCTCTAAAGTGCAGGTGCACACCATGACCTTCATCATGCGTTGTGCTCCACCCTCACGGTGCATTCCAATGTCATGTGTAGTATTATGTCATTGCTTGAATGTTTTAAAAATAGGCATGTAATTGCTATGGTGGAAATTAATATTGAATAGATTGCACAAGTATTCAATTTTAAATAAATTTTTATTGAGTTTATTTACTTGCGTGTCGGATGCAATGGAAGATTGTGTTTGCCCAGTCAAGACTCTTAGGTGTTTAGCCACGGCTCCATAGCCTTGCTGGAAGGCAATCTTCAGGTCCTCTTCTGTAGGAACTCTGTTGAATTAATTTTCATTTTGCATAAGATCATGATTTTTTCTTCTATGGTGTGATAAAACCAAAATTGTTTGCAATTTATTATTTGAATACATTATTTCATTTATTGATACTTACAATTCATGTAGCTAATTTCATATAACCACCAGAGCCAAGTTTGTGTTGCCCATCTTTTTCTAGTCTTTCCTTTGTTGTGATGTGTTAGGCGACCTATGAAAAGAGTTGAAATACGTTAAGATTATGTAAAAGAAGAGTAATCGTTATATAATTACATTGTTGATAGTATCACATACCTTCCTTGGCGATGATGTCTCCTTTTTTTATTTTCAGCCTTCTCCTTTCCATCGAACACCAGGTCCTTCCACTCCCTATCCAAAATCATGGGGGTTGCTCGTACTTTTTGTTCTTCTCTAAATGTGACCTATATTGGTCCCTCGCATACTTTAGATAGGTACCAACTTTCTTAAGGATCTTGGTTTGGTTGAATGTTTATCGGCGAATACTTACAACTAAGCGGTTAATAAGGCTCATCTTTTAAATGCCAATTTGGGCATTCCATAGTGTGCATATGGTGGGTCTGAAAGAAACTCAATGTAATATCACTTAGATGTTTATAAAAAACATCATTTCTTGCAAAATGATCATGGGATCAATAGTCTAAAAAGAGTGATCAATAAGTAAATTTCAATTGGATTATATATAATAATAATTAAAACATTTTAAAGTACCTGAGACCTCTATCTTTATGGGAATGAAATCCTCGGTCACCACAAGTGTGACTGGAAATATTCCCGCACTAGTAATACAAGAAGATCTAGAAAATTTTGCTAAAACATCACCAGTACTAGTTGCCTCTGCATCCCCAGGTACATGCCCCAACGCATGTTCTGGTATGTGTTCGCTGCCAGAGGGTGCATTAATGGATGCCTACATGGTATGTGTTGCCGACATTTCAGATGACAATATAGGCACAGATGATGGGGTCAGATGATGTGATGTATGCATAGGAAGATCAGGATGGACACCCTTCCCGACCCTTACTCCTCGGGCAGCACTTGCAGTACCCTGATCATGGCCAGAAGCATCATGAGGAGGCAAATAACCTTGTAAAAACAACACATATTTTAGTTTATGACATAAAAGAGTACAAAATATAAAACCATGAATGAACTTATGCTATAATTAAAGACCTCATAACAACTTACTTGCAAGTTTTGTAATCTCTTAGTCAATATTTTAACCCTCTCTCTTATCTCATCTGTTTGAGGCACTATGAACATCAACTTAACCATTTCTTCATTGCATTTTTTTTGGATCTTCTTTATCATATCGAGAGGGTTTGTTGAATAAGTGATGTCATCATCACAAAATATTGACTGCACCTCACTATGGATACTCTCCTCTACTGCTGGTGCCTTTCGCCAATCAGTCAATTACAAAAAGAATATTAAAAACATTATCGAAATTAACCCAAAAAACTTATGAAGAAAACATAATAATAAAAAATTTTGCTCGTATCTAATTTGTACAATTACAATGAGGTAAACTTGTCAAGTAGAAGTGCCTGAAGATACATCGTGATCTGTGCTCTAGGCCAGAGTCTTCTTTGTATGATCAATGTCCCCCTATGACAAAAATTAAATATAAAAAATATTCCGATATGAAACCAATAGACTTACAAAAAAAAACATAAGAATAAAATGGTATATTGGAGTCATTAATTGGAGGTTGGGTAAAATGGTACATAGTACGTACCACCCCCATAGTAACTGTGTTTGTAACTAAGTGATTCAAATTGTAATCGATTAGCAACTCTTCCCCTATTGATTTTATCGCACATAAGAATACAAGGTTTCCTTCACGCGCCTCGAATATGAAATTAGGTTGCTTATTTGTTGACCGAGGTCGTGTACTGTTTATAAACCCTGCAATATTCCCTAATGCTTTTGGCCTTCCGTCAATGTACATAGCCACTCCTTTATTTTGATCCTTATCTTTTAGTTGTATATAATTTGTTGACAGTGCATACCTATGCATACTTCGTGTATATTGAACTAGTTGCATCCAATCTTTGTAACTATAACAGGGTCCAACATACTCCATCAATTTAGTAACTTTTTTGTAACAAACCTTTATGCCCTCCATGCAAAATAGGTCCAAACCATGTAATGATGATGGTGCTATGTGATATATCCTCTAGTTGACACAAAAATTAGTGTTATTTGGAGGAAGTTCCTTCCTTGGGTAACCATTGTTTCCATAGATTTTTGTACCTCAAGGGAACCTCGATGTCGCCTATGCTCTCATCATCATAAGAACATGACCCCCCTTCAGCAAGAAAAAATTCCATGTGTTTATGAAATTTTCTTCTAATTTTTTGACCTCTAATTGATCTCCCTCTTTTAGACATACTACATGTCTCGCTTTCCTCTTCTCTTCCTGAATTTCCCTCGCTCGAGGAAGATAGATATGACAAATACCTATTTGGTGGTATCTACACTCATAAGGATGTTGGATGAAGCTCTTTCATGGTGATGTGATCCCAAGGTGAAATTATGATTAATCTATCATTTCATCGCTAGAATTTCAAAGGTTATCAGGTAATCAAGTCTTGATAGATTGAAAGCTATTGTTACTACCGTCCAAATGTGTCCATCACAAATCAAATCTACTTAACGTTTTAACTCCCAAACTTTGTAATAAGTGTTAAATGTGACTATGGTCCACCAGTTACACAACCAAGGCATCAAATGTATTCTCTAATTGTAATAAAAGGACTTTTTCTCTTCATTCAAGTAAATAAACTTGAAGGGAAACACCACCAAGTGGTTTATTGGACACCTACATGACTAAAAATAGCAGCAGATTTACATTTAATTTCCATATGTCTAAGTGGTTAACGGGGAGGGAGTGTGTAGTAGGCCTTGTTAATTCATCATAAGTTTACGCTTTGGCAATAAATATTTTTTAAGTCATATTAAATCTTCCTATGTCTAATTGTTAGGAGACTTTTCGTATGTTTTAAGGTAGGATGATTGATGAAAGAGCCCAAAGACTAGCCTTTCTCCATGGTATCTAGGTACACATAGCAGCGGTCTTCTCTTATATGGTTGGACATAATTTAAAGAACTTAGCTAGGAATTATTCATTTAACCTAAGGTTTTCTCATAATTCCATCATTGGAAAAGTATAATCAAATTCTTCTATTATGAAGAATTGGTCTATGTGCCTCTAGTAATCACTATAAATATTTGTAAGGATAAATGACTAATTACATCAGGTAAGAGAGAATCTATTGTGAGTTCTTCAAACATTATATTCCTCTATTCATAATTTTTAAGGGTTGTGTGTGGAGGAGGTTATCACTACCAAGAAGGGAGGAGACCTTTCCTTGTATTCTCTTATAATTTTTATTATTCTTATTTATTTTACACTTACATTTACAAATACACATACATATGCATTTATTGTTTTCATTTATTTCTCATGTAGTTGAATAGTTTGATCGATTTCATATTATAGGTGTTGAAGACTTTAGAATTTTAATTACATTAATTTATGGATATGTTGTATCTATAACACTACAAAACCATATGCTCTTTGTATTTACACTTGCATTTAGAAATACACATTTATATACATAGATATAGATTTCTTTAATGATATGTTACATTTATTGTTCTAGGAGAGCATCCAGTAATTGCATTTATATTTACATTTAAAAATACATATACATACATACATACATACATACACACACACACATATATGTGTGTGTGTGTGTGTATGTATATCATTTATATTCAGTGTTCAGAAACAACCCATTAGGTCTGCACATGGATAAAATTTCATAAAATCAGATTTCCCATACATGTTTTGTTGAAACCTAGGCTTGAACCTCTCATTTCACATGATTTTCTTCACAAAACTATTGAGGACAACAGCTATACCTTATTTTTTTCTCATCCTACACCCTATTCATGCATCCTACAATTACAACAGTATCCATAGGGCCTCTTACACAAGCTACAGTAATCATGAAAAGTGTAAGAGCCCCTTTATATCATGTTTCAGCTACAAAACCCTCAAAAATAAGGTAACTCAGATTATGATTTGTTGGTGAGCTTTATGGACAAAATCATTAGCACCAACTGATTCTTGGAGTCTTTTGAAAGAGAAGCGAATCAGGTGGCAGTTAAGTACAAACCTTATAGTGTTAAGGTGAATGAGGTGATCAATTTTGATTGGCCAATTGATGAAGAGTACCAGAAATGGGTAAATGTATATTTAACTAAGGAAGAGTGAAAAGGAGTAGGTTGCTAATGGTTGAAAAATTAGTTGTTGTAGTTACAATAGATTCCAATTTTCTTTTTTGGTGACAGTATAGGCACAAAATTCTTGAAGTTTTTTGTTGCTGCATCAACCATTCTCAGCAGGCACGATGAACAAGAAGATTCTCTGGGGAGATTATTGTTTTAACAAATTTTTGGAATATCACAAGGCAGCCCAATTGGCTGGTGACACATGTGCTTTTTGGCCCGATGCTTTTTTGCTCCTTATTTTTCTATAAGAATTATTTCAAGGCCATAAGTATGGGTTAGCAAGTTAGATATTTTTGGTCGAGTCTAGATGAAGTTACAGAGAAAATTGTAAAGTCTGATGGTTTTAGGGAAAATGAAATTTAGGTTTTGAGTCATTCTGTAGTAGGTTTTGAATTCATGGGGATTTGATGTTTTATGACAGTACTGGCATTTGAATTGATATGATTAATTAGAACTCATGTCTCTCCATTGTACAAGCATATCTGAATTTTGAATAAAATGATCAAGGGTTGTTTCGTTCATCTCACTGTTGTGGTGTGTATGATTCTTGTTTTAGGTTTAATTCAAGGAATAATGCTTGAATGGGATTATAGGTGGATATGTTCTGTATAAGGATTTGATAAGTAGTATTGGGTTAGAATACATATTGATGAGATTGTAAAGAAATGTTATCGAGGATATTATATGTTGTGTTAAATCTGTCATAAACCCTTAGATGCTTATAAATTTGACTCATCCAATGGATATATGGCATTGATCTAAGTTGTACTTATTCGTATGGTTCAGTATTTGTTTGCCTTTACCTAGAGCTTGCTAAAAATTGAAAATCAATGACTATCTTATACTGTGAAATGTTGTTTTAGTTATCTCATGCTCCAAATAGTTGATATTATTGATAAACAACCAATTCTATTTGGTATTATCCTATTATGTTGAGCTATTAAATGAGTTTATCCATTGTTGTTAATGTTGTTTATGATGATGGTGCAGAGGTTGTAAATGCATTAAGGGATCACCCTCCCGAGTCTTGTAGAGCCCAAAGTGTAGGAGGCCTTTCAAATCCTCGTCAGTTGGTCTAGGTCCTAAGAGCTGCCCTTTATTGGAATTGGAAATCCCATAGGTAGAATAGAAGATCAACCTACTTACTATAAAAACAACCAACACCTTGCATATGTTTGTAGTGGAGGTATTAAAGAAGAATTGTATGCCTCTATTTCCATTCATTAGATCTACCTTAGCCTAGCATATACTTGGGCTAAGTCTACAATTACTTCAGACTCATGCGATGAAGGCTATGTGTGATGAAATCCTTGACCTCAACCAAGATGTGGGTAGATTATGGAATTTTTTCCAAGACCTGAGGTTGGTGGATAAAAATGTGAAAGACTAAGCTATTTTATTTTTTTGTCTTATCTTATACCATTTTATGAGAATGGGGGTGCCAATGTATGAGAAGATCTTTGGAAACTAGGCATGAAAATTGAAGGTTAAAGAGAATTGGGGTGCCAAAATTACATAAATCATTGCCCCTTGGTCATTGATTTTCCCTGAGTGCCGTCAACCTCATCCTCGGCGTTGGTATTGACCTTGTTTTCACTCCTCCAAACTCTTCCTCAGCGTTGATATTGACCTTGTTTTCACTCCTCCAAACTCTTCGTCGATGCTGGTATTGACCTTGTTTTAACTCAAAACTCTTCCTTGGCACTGGTATTGACCTTGTTTTCACTCCTCCAAACTCTTCCTCGGCACTGATATTGACCTTTTTTTCACTCCTCCAAACTCTTCGTTAGCGCTGGTATTGACCTTGTTTTAACTCCAAACTCTTCCTCGGCGCTGGCATTGACCTTGTTTTAACTACTCCAAACTCTTCCTCAGTGCTGGAATTGACCTTGTTTTCACTACTCCAAACTCTTCCTCAGTGTTGGCATTAACCTTTCACTTCTCCAATTTGACGAGCGACAACCTAGTTTCGTTAGGTTTTACAGTATGTTAATTAAGTTCAAAATTTTTGCACCATTTAGCTTGGTTTTAATATTCTATAATATAGTTAAGTATATATTAGCTATATTTTACATAATAAATAATATAATTATTCAACTTATTATAATTATATATTATATTCTTTAACAAAATTATTAAATACATATAAAATTATTATAATTAATAATTAATAATAAGTATATTTTTATATAATACAAAATATAATTAATATAATATATATTTAATATAATAGTAATATATATTAATGTGAGACAGATAAACTAAATTTTGATTGGTTGTTTCATGTCAACAATCCAAGGATGGCATGTGTCTTTGGGGAGTTATGCTCAAGGTAGCATGCCATTTGATTAAATATATGATAATTCTCCTTTAAGACCTCTTCAATGTACCCATTTCACACTTAAGGAGACAAAGATAAATATAGGGAAGAAAATATAGAGAGAGAGGGAGATAATGACAAACATACAAATAGAAATGGAGAAAAAGAGATAGAGAGGGGTAGACAGATAAAGATATAAGGATGAATAGATAGAGATATAGGAAGCGTGATTGATATATCTCTCCTTGTCGCTCTCTATATCTCTATCTCTAATTCTCTTTTTTTCTCCCTCTTACTCCTTTCTCTATCTCTTTCTATCTATATCCCTTTCTCTCCCTCCCCCTCTCTATCTCTCACCATCTCTCCCTCCCTATCCCCCCTATCCATCGACTCTCTATCTCCACCTCTCTTTCTTTTTCTTCCCATATATCTCCATCTCTCTTTCTCTTCCCATATATCTCTATCTCTCTCTCTTTCCCTCCCCATCTATCTCTATCTCCCCATATATTAACTAAGAATCCATGCAAGCATACAATAGTATATGTTGGTAAGAATATAATAGTGTTTTATTAAACTATAAATAACACTTATCTTTCTAATGTCAAGCCTTCTTATAAAAATAGTGTTTTATTAAACTATAATTAGATTATTGTCACCACTCTTCATTCAACATGAAATGCAAAATGTAGCAATTGTTTTGTTGCTTTTGTCAAGTTTCATTAACCAAGCTATTTACTGGGTTGAATAAAGTTGTGTTATGACCCTTCATGTCTTTAAAATAATTAGACAATATTAGCGAGATTAGGAAGGGGAGAAAACTAAACTCCTTCAAAATAGGGGTAGTTGTGGGTTTGTTGGTTTTCTTACTATATACTTAGTTCCTCTAGGATAAATAAGTAACTTTAGATCATTTTCTTAGTTGTGTATCCTAACTAATATAGAGTAAACTTTTTCATTTTAATTGACTACTACATAATAGTTTATGTGTTGAAAGAATTGTTTCCATTCTTTGTAGTTTTTACATTGGAATACAAATCATATTTAATTTCATGCAAATATACTTCTTTGATAACGATACTTTTTTGAAATAAGTGCTTCATAACCCATCTAATCAAATGGTAATTAACCTATCAAAAAGGAAAAAAGGAATTTTCTAAAGAAAAGAACACTTGACCCAATCATAAATGTATGGCCTTCGAAGAAAGGAGTGATCCACCTTAGCAATAACAAATACTTGATTTAGACTTGGGTATGTGAAGGATCATGATGGGAAAAAACCTGGCAACATGAAAAAAGTAGCGTTTTGAACTCGCCAAAAAATGCGAAAATCCTGAGTTGAATTTTTTTTGGGTTGGTTGTCAGTACATTGCTCCATAGCAATGCCCAAGCGAAAGTACTAAAAATTGGATATCGGATTTGTTTTGGATATCCAATTCGTGTCTAATATCTAATTTTACAAACATTTTAAAATGTAATATTTTGGTGCTATAAATCAGATATCCGATCTAAATCAATTATCCAATTTTTGCAAACATATACCCAAGAGTAATTAGGAGGTAGAGGGTGAGAGAGAGAGAGAGAGAGAGAGAGGAATATATAGAAAAAATTAGAGGAGGAGGAAGAGAGGAAAGAAGAGGAGGGTAGAGGCTGGGAGGAAGGGGAAGAGTGTGAGGTGAAAGGTTTAAGGGTTTATGGTTGGGGAGGTAGGAGGGAGAGACTTGAGAGAGGGAGGAGTGGGAGAGAGAGATAAAGGAAGGGAGGGTTAAGGGTAGAAGGGTAGAGGGTTTAAGGGTTAAGGTTTAGGGTTTAGGGTTTGGGTTAAGGGGAGAGAGATAGAGGTGAGTGATTGAGAGAGACCTACAAGAGGGAGAGTGGGATATTGAAGATACTTGAGAGAGATAGAGGGATGGAGGGTTAAGAGTAGAGGGTAGATGGTTTAAGGGTTTAGGGTTAAGGGTGGAGGGGAGAGAGATAGATGGAGTGAGTGAGTGAGAGAAAGACCTAAGAGAGGAGAAGGGGTAGGAGGGAGGCTTGACCAGAGTGAGTGAGTGAGTGAGAGAGAGACTACTCGAGGAGAGGGAGTGGTAGAGAGAGAGAGAGAGAATTAGGAGGGAGAAGGGAGAGGGGAAGAGTGTTGAGGGTAGAGGATAGAAGGTTTAAGGGTTTAGGGTTTAAGGGTTTATGGTTGAGGTTTTAGGGATGAGGGGGTAGGAGGGAGAGACTTGAGAGAGAGAGAGAGGGATGGAGTGGGAGAGAGATAAAGGAAGGGAGGGTTAAGGGTAGAGGGTAGAGGGTTTAAGGGTTAAAGGTTAAGGGGAGAGAGATATAGGGAGTGATACCTAAGGTGGGAAGAGGTGGGAGGCTTGAGATAAGTGAGTGAGTGGTAGTGAGTGGGAGAGGGAATGGTGCTAGGAGGGGAGACACTTGAGAGAGAGAGAGATAAAGGAAGGGAGGGTAAGGGTAGAGGGTAGAGGTTTAGGGCTTAGGGTTTAGGGTGAGGTAAAGAGAGATAGAGGAGTGAGTGAGTGAGAGAGAGAGAGAGAGACCAAATACTTATTGATAACCATAAATCTTTGATATCTCTACCTTTATATTCAACACATATGGACTAATAGTTGAACACAAAAAATCTATTTGTTGTTATAAAAACAACACATAATTATTTAAAATACAACTTATATTGAACAAAAATGGACCAATAGTTGAACACTAAAACTTTTTGAAAATCTTTCACATTTAATGGGAAAATACATGTTATTTATTGTGCTCACCTTTTATATTTGTGATAGGACAAACTATTAATATAAAATTATCCAATGCTTGTACATTGCTACCCCAATTGTTGTATACATAAGAACAATATTTTTTCACTGTGATAACAATACTTGTTTCAATGAGTTTCTTACAAGCTCATAGACAAGGAAAAATTCCCTAGAAGAGTGTCTTTCAAGTTTGAAAAAGTGTAGATGGAAAACTCAAACTTTGAAATGGTTGTCACTGACTCTTGGCTCACCCAAATAGTTGATCATTGCACTAAGATGTGAATATTCAATCAAAAGTTAAAATTCATAAAACTCAGACTAAAAGAGTGGAATATCCAAGTCTTTAGAAACCTTTTCAAAGAAAGGATCTCCTTGAAAGTAGAATGGCTAAGATCCAAAAAGACCTCTGAAATGATTTTTCTTACATCCTAATAGAAGAAGAGAGGAATCTCATAATTCAATTGGATGGTGTCTATAGTTTTAAATAAATATATTGGAGACAAAAATCATGGATTAAATGACTTAAATAAGGCATAAAACCAAGTTGTTTCATTTAACATGCAAAATTAGAAGGCAAAGAAACATAATATGAAGATTGAAGATGGTTATGGATAAACTTATGATAATCCTGACACCATCAAGGATTCCTTGGTTTCCTCTTGGGAAAACATGCTCGTGGAGGAAAATGAAGACAAAAAAGAGAAGAAAAGAAGGATCTCTTCATGTATCATATCCCAACCTTGGATAATGATTCTAAATTCTAATTTAAAGTAGCTAAAGATGTAATTAAGGAAGAATGTAGCTAACAATATTGTCATGGAAGAAAATATTTTACATCATTTTCATGAGTTTATAAGCATGCTTGGTGGAGATCATTGTAAGTATCGTCTAGCAGAAACATCACATATTGCATATATGCTTGCCTACACCTCACTTGGAGAGATTGAGTTTGGGTGGAATATGTGAATAAATATAGATTGCTATAGGAAGGATATAAAATTGTATTGAAATATTGGATATATGCTCATCAATCTGGTCAAAAACTTTATGTCACCTATAATTTTGTGCCAAGTAAAAGGTCATTTTTTGATCTAACAATTATACTTGAACATAACTGAAAATTTAACAATGTTTGCAAGAATTTCAGAATAAACACTTGGATTCTTAAATATTGACACATCTTAACTTTATGTCTCTCTCTTCCCCATATTCTCTCTCCCTCCTCTACCTATCTCTCTCCCTTTCTCCCTCCCTCTCTCTATCTCTTCCCATCTGAGCTCTCTCCCTATACCCCTATCTATCTTCATATGTCAACCTCTTTGTCCCTTTCTCTTCCCATATATCTCTATATCTATGTCTTTCTCTTCCCATTTATCTCTCCCCCCTCTCTCTCTCCCCTTATTTCTATCTCCCTCTCCATTTCTATTTGTCTTTCTCTACTTATCTCTCTCTCTATATCTCTATCAATTTTTCTCCCTCTTCCTCTCTCATTCTATATTCATCTCTACCTCTATCAATTTGTCTCACTCTTCCTCTCTCACTCTATATTCATCTCTACCTCTATATTCCTCCCTCCCCCTCCATCTATAGAAATGTCTCCCTCTCTCTACCCATCCATCTCACTTCCTATCTCTAGAAATGTCTCCCTCTCTCTACCCATCCATCTCACTTCCTATCTCTAGAAATGTCTCCCTCTCTCTATCTTACTCACTCCATCTCTTCTACTCTATATATTTATCTTTATTTCTCACTGAATCTCCCTCTCACTCATCTCTCTATCTCTTTCTATCCATTTACTACTCAATCTCCCTCTCTCATCTATCTATCTATTTCTATCCATATACTTCTATAAGTATATCTCCCTATGCATCTATCTCTCTATATTAGCCTCCCCCTCTCTACATATATCTCCCTCTTCCCTATCTTCTATCTTTCCCTCCTCTGCATATCTCTCTCCCTTTCTCCCTGCCTCTCTCTATCTCTCCCCATATCTCCCTCTCTTGCTCCCTCCCTATACCCCTATCTATCTTCATATCTCAACCTATTTTTCCCTTTATCTTCCCATATATCTCTATATCTATGTCTTTCTCTTCCCATTTATCTATCTCTCCCTCTTTCTCTCTCTCTATCTCCCCCTATTTCTATCTCCCTCTCCATCTCTATTTTTCTTTCTCTACTTATCTCTCTCTCTCTCCCCTCTCTCTATATCTCCTTATATATCTATCTTGCCATCTCTCTCTCTCTCTCTATATATATATCCCCTCTATCTCCCTATCTCTCTATATATTTATTTCTCCCTCTATATCTCTCTATATCTCTATCTATTTTTATCCCTTTTCCTATCTCATTCTATATTCATCTCTACCTCTATCTATAGGGATCTAGATACAAAGGTGAAGCATTGGACCTTCCCAAAGATCCACCAATCTCAACACTACTCCCAACTATTTTGAGCATTTAAGTATATATTGTATGCTAGATTAGGAGGAATGTGTCAAAGCTCATATTTATTGATGCAAAATAGGTCCAAAGTCACAAATTTGACGTAGAGTTAGTTATAGTTTTGTACAAAATTTCAAGTGCCACATAGAGCAAAGATATTCCAGTTTTTTATATCATGTCATCAAATTTGGCACTTCATCAAGATTTGTATCTTCATCAACATTAACAAAAGCAAAGGTATGTACTTGAATCCCTTGCATTTAAATTTTTCTATATATATAAATGTTTTAATATTTTCCCTCAAATCCATAATATATATATTAGTGTGTATTTATTTATTGCAATAAAGAATTAACCTAAGTAACACATTAAGAATTCTAAGGATTTGTGCTTGGAAAAAATGCATAGCAATTTTTTTTGTTGGATGTCGTGTTGTATAGTTTAGAAAAGCTCAAACTATGAATAGGATTTTAAGGTCATATATTATGGTAGCTTAAAATGCAAAAGAAGGAAGAAAATCTATTATCAATTTTAATCTAAAATTTAATACCATATGAAAAATCACATGTAGTATTATCTAAAATTAATTCTTGACATATTAATTTTATAAAATACACTTACCATTCAATAAACTTCTCACAAGAAAGAAACCCTAAGTGAACATTAATTGAACCCTAATTGTAGATCCATAACTCTAATCATAACCCTAATTGAACCCTAATTGTAGATTCATAACTCTAATCATAACCCTAAGCGAACACTAATCCTAATAAAACCCTAACCCTATCCTTAAAGTTATCATATAATCTAATTATCTCTCTTATCTAAATTTGGGTTGAATTATTTTTCCTTTATTTTTAATTGCATATATTTTTATTTATTAGATCTTATTTTATGAATATATGCAAATATAATTTTACTTCTACATTCATTCTATGCCTATTTTTTTCATGATATTTTAACATTCATTTTCTGGAATATTAGATCAATCTCACACATATAAATATGAAACCTCAAAATTTTAAAATAATATTCAAGTTTTCCCACTTCAATTTATCATTTATGTTATTTGAATTAAAATATTTTAAATCATACTCTTAATTCATCTAAAAAAGAAAAAAAATTGATATATAATTTTTTATTAAATACATTTTAACTTATTTTCTTGGATTGTCTAAATATCTTTCTTTATTTACATTTGGATTGTTTATTTACAATATATAGTATAAATATGTGGTAAGACTGGGTATTATCATCACGATTGAGTGCGCCATCTCCCCTAATAAATGTTTTTATTTTGCAAAGGGACAAGTTTGCATGTTCATAGATCAATCGTCATGTGATCTCTGTCATTCCCCGCCATCCCGCGAGGACCCCACCAGTTGATCGTGATATCACAGGAAAGCGCCACATGTCTCATGCCCTCTCCCCTATAAATATTTTTATTTTGTAGAGGGACAAGATCGCATGCTTGTAGATCAATCATCGTGTGATCTCAGTCATTCCCCGCCATCCCGTGATGACCCCACTAGTTGATCGTGATATCATGGGCGAGCGCCACATGTCTCATCTGGTGAAGCCGAAGGAATGATAAATACTTTGATGCGTCTTTAATACATTATGTCACGAGTTACTAAAGTAGTTATAAGATGCACATGTTTTAAATCAATGTAGATGTTATAATCTCAGTAGAAAGGTGCTTGATGGTTAATAACAAGGTTGGCGACCGTGTTAAACGAACGGGATTGCTGATGGTTGAGATCCATGGTTACCCGCCATCACATGATCAAAAGTTGCGAGTTCTTTATTGATTGTGATATGACGGGTGGGCACCACATGGATCTCCTTGGCAACGAGTAGTATGGTAAAAAATTGATATATTTATTTTATTTTATTTATTAAATACTTACTAGTATATATATTATTTATTAATAATATATATAAAATATGTCGAGAGATATCCTTTTGATGCGTCTATTGTACTATTATAAAATAGGTGCCTTGACAAAGATATCTCTTGGCATATTTTGTATATATTAATAAATAATATATATATGCTAGTAGCATTTGCAACACAACATGAAAGACAAGATTAGAATTACTTTTAGTTATAAAATTATAATCCTAACCCTTCTAATTTTTAAAATCCATAAAATATTTATTATCTATTTAGTTTTACTAATTATCTAATACAATTAAATTAAATTAAATTAAATATTCATTTTAAATTAATTAAACAATTATTAATTAGAATTTTAGAATAAATTAAGAAATAAGATCTATATAAAATCAACTTTTCTATTTTTTTTCTTTGTGTCCAAATCATTTCATTTTCAAAATTATACTAAATTCTAGATATCATAATTAAACACAAAACTTTATTCTATTCTAATCCTAACCCTAGTTAAACCCTAACCCTATTTGGACTCTAACCCTTACCCTAATTGAACACTAAATCTAATTGTAATTGACCACTAAGCATAATTGAATTCTACCCCTAACCCTAACCCTAACTCTAACTAAACCCTAAACCTAACTCTAATCAAACCCTAACCTAAACCTACTTGATTCATAATCCCAACCCTAACCCAAACCCTAATTGAACTTTAAAATTAACCTTAATTAAGTTTAACCCTAATTGAACATTTATTGAACAGTAGTCCTAATTGTACCATAACCCTAACTTTGAACTACAGTTGAACTCTAATCCTAACCATAACACTAATTCTTATCCTAATTGAACCTTAACCCCAACCCTAACCTTAACCTTGACCCTATTTGAACTCTTATTGAATTCATAAGCTTAATTAAACCCCAACCTCATCCTCAATCCTAACCCAAATTGAACATTAATTGAACCCTAAACCTAACCCTAAGTGAACACTAATCCTAATTGAACTCTAACTTTTTAGTTGAAAATATTAAAGTGCCTTAGATTTTCCCATTCATCGTCATTTATCATTCAATTCCTAATAGAAATCCAAAAATTTATACTTTTATAATGTTTTAATACATACCTAATATTAAGGGTTTAGAGTTTAAGGGTTAAGGTTTTAGGGTTAAGGGGAGAGAGATAAGGGAGTGAGTGAGTGACCCATTTACATATTATTCTTTTATTCTTCATCAGTTAAATATTTAGTTACCCATTTACCATTAGCAGAAATGACCCAAGAATTTAATAGAATGGACTACTCATATAATACCTTGCATTATGGAGCTCAATTCTCTTATATATTACTACTTATCAAATCCTTTGTAAATAATTGTAAACTTATGACTCCATTTAAGCATTTAATTTATTTTCTTGAATCAAAGAAAAAACATAGACACACAATTAAACAAATTCTCAAAAGAAGAATGACAACATCATTAACATTTCATTCAAAATTCACTCAAATCCACTTAAGGAGAGAAAATATATTAGAATTATATGTTTATTCATGCTTATAAGTCATATTTGCATACAATTTAAGATAATTTGCATATATTCATCCAAAACTCAAAATAGGCTATCTATTCTATTCCTATCTTTCTTCCCATATATTCAACTCAAAACCTAGCTAGAGCTTTCATCAGTTCTCTCCCTAAAAATGAGCCTTGAATTCCCTTTTATATGACAACGGAGCAACAAGCTTCAGGCTCAAATGTAATTTCACCACAAATTTTCATTTGAACAAAATATCCATTGCATTTGACTTTCATTTCAAAACTTCCCACACGTTGAATCTACAAAACATAGTGCATGAACTAGGGAAAGCTAAAGTTGTAACTACCATCAGAAAAGGGAACACAAATTGTCATCAAAATCCCCTTTGTCGCTATCCATGCAAAAAAAATAGGAAACCAAATTCCCATGAAGGCACACAATCGACATCAAAATGTGCCACACATGCAGAACCAACACCACCAACAACAACAACAACATCATCAGCACAAAATTTTACATCCCACATAGCAACTTATTATTTATCCGCCACCTTGCCCTTACCAACACTCAGACCCCGGTATATACGCCTGCTTCTAGTTATTTCTAGAGGAGAGGAAACCTCAGCCTCCTCTTCTTTCATGTCCTTGCCCAATACGGTTCTAGTCCTTCCGCTTGGGGTTTTAATAGCCAATGACACCATAGATATCACTTCCTCATCAGAGGATAGATATCTTTCTACCCATATATTCAACTCAAAACCTAGCTAGAGCTTTCATCAGTTCTCTCCCTACAAATGAGCCTTGAATTCCCTTTTATATGACAAGGGAGCAACAAGCTTCGGGCTTAAATGTGATTTCACCACAAATTTTAATTTGAACAAAATCTCCATTGCATTTGACTTTCATTTCAAAACTTCCCACATGTTGAATCTGCAAAACATAGTGCATGAACTGGGGAAAGCTAAAGTTGTAACTACCATCAGAAAAGGGAACACAAATTGTCATCAAAATCCCCTTTGTTGCTATCCATGCGAAAAAAACCAGGCAACCAAATTTCCACGAAGGCACCACAACAACTTCTTATTTACTCGCCACCCTGCCCTTACCAACACTTAGACCCTGGTATATATGCCCGCTTCTAGTTGTTGCCCAATATGGTAGACCCTCAGCCTCCTCTTCTTTCTTGTCCTTGCCCAATATGGTTCTAGTCCATCTGCTTGGGGTTTTAATAGCCAATGGAACCACAGATATCACTTCCTCATCAGAGGGTAGACTGTGATTGAAGTGAGGTAAATACCGACAATAGTTGGAGTCGGTCTCAGTTACATCATCAAAAGTTTTTCTTGTAAGGTCAATGGGCGAGTGTTGGCATCTAGAGGAGCCATGCCCATACCTTATTTTCCTACTGACACTAGTAATAGAGCACACCGACTGGTTTCCTTTGTCATCTACCAGTTGAGCAGCAATGTCCTGGAATTGCAATTTTCTACTGCATCTAGTGGGCACAAGCCTAGGCTTGTCAACCAAAGCACCTTCTTGAATAGTAGGACCGAGCTTTTGTGAGCTCAAACGAATAGACCTCCTTACTGACTTACTCATTTTCTCTTGTGAGACAAGCACTCAAACTTGATTAGACTCAGTCCACAAAGTGCTCTAACTGCTACAAGAATGACACTATTAGTAGTTAATTCCTCTTGTATTTATTGTGCGAGGTAATGGCAACCTTCATCAATGATTAGTAAAAATTCATGTGCAAACATGGAAATTTGGTAGTGTATGTATTGTCACTGTTTAACTAGAGCTGTATGAGAATGCGCAGATCAGCCTTCATGATTGCCAACAACATCTTCACACAGATTGAGATTGGTGTGACTACACAAGCAAGGAATAATTCATTAATGCTTCACCAATTGTATGATAAAACAACCACCATGTGTCGTTTTCCAACTTTGAATACTGCCCATTGATCTCCTGAAGAGTTGGCAGATCAAACAGTTTATCTCGGGCTATCTCGATTTGACATCCAATGAAGCATCATTCACCTTCCTCATGACCAATAACATTAATCCATCTCGGAAACCAACTACCATGTCGGCAGGTCCTACGCACTTTGCAAATTGAACGACTGGAGCTACACATCGCAATCTTGTTGACCTCACGGCTTTTAACCAACCTTCATCTTCCTCCTACGAGCTAGCAGGGAACAACAAAGATTTGCATTAGCTTTTGATCTTGTTCGTCGATCTAAAACCATGGGTTATGAGCTCAATAGTGGAGATTGGGCCCCACATTCCATATAGGACACACATTTTCCTTTTGTTGACCCTGTTCCAAATAACAGGGTGACACCTTAGGTCTGCAAGTTGGTGGGGTACGATCAAGATCTTCTCCCATATCTTCAAATCTGAAAAACCTACGCATTGCACCATTAGTATTGAATGAAAGGCTTTGGCTAAGCCGTCGGTGACATGACCACTAGGGTTAATGGCTTAGGCTTACGTCACTGGATTAAAATTAAAACCCAACTTTGATTTTAATACTTTATTTCCTCTGTAGGGTTTTATTTCCTAAGTCTCGGTTGGCCCCGTGTTTCATCTTTAAAAAAAAACTTATGTTGTTGTTTGTCATCTGCCTAGTAATACCCACTTCTCCTTTGAATGAATGTTTTATTTTACAAGGGTTGATTTAGTGCTGGCGTTGATCTATTTCCTGTAGATATCAACAGTGTTCTCCATCCTGTGATTAGGAATTAAAGGATCACAAAATCACAGGCGGGTGCCACGTGTCCTATCCAGGGGATGAAATTTGTGATATTGCTGACCAACTGCCATTTGATTTGAGCCATTCCCTGCTATCCCGTGATGGTGCTTGGGTTGATTGTGAAATCATGGGCGGGTGCCACGTGTCTCATCCGATGAAGCCTTAAGAGTAAGGAAACACTAGTTGGCTTTAAATGTATTAAGGGGCAGATTACTAAAGTGTTCTCGAGACACACATGTTCTAAATCAACAGATATGTTATAATCTCACTGGAAATGTTGCTCGAAGGTTAACGACATGGCTAGCAACTGTAGTAAAGGAACAAGATCATTGATGCTCAGGATCAATGGTTGCCTGCCATTGTGTGATTAGAAGTTTCAGGATTTTGATATTGCGGGCAACCGCCACGTGGACTTCCTTCATAGTGTATGGTAAGGTGGTCCCCTTATCGCCATGTTGGCAATTGTGTTAGCTTGTTTTAAAGGTGGTCATCGATGATTTGATCAAGCTAAAGAATCGACAACTCGAATTTAAATCTACATCAAATATGGTTGGAGTCATTCGTGCAGCGTGAAATTGAGCTTTAATGGTAGATGAGACACTTGCTGGTGTAATTTGATTGACAATAAAATCAATTTTACTGCTTGGTTTGTATCACAAAGCATTCAACTATTTGGAGGAGTAGTTTTAGAGCCGAAGGTAGAATTGTGAGTTTTTATAGCCAGAATTTGGGAGTTCTGTGAACAAAGTTGTGAGTTTATTTTTTGTGCCTCCCGGTAATTTTTCATTTGAATTTGGGAAAGGATTAGCTAGATGTGCTATTATCTTGTTGATGAATGTGTTAGGGATATAGTTTAATGATAGTTGTGAGAAATTGTAGTGTTTTGTCTTATAATTTTCTACCTCTGGTTAGTCCTAGCTATCTAAATTATAACGTTGTAAAGAAGCCCTAGTTTTTCCGAGATGGCACAACCCAAGCAACATTCTAGATTTGAAATGAAACCTGTATGATGATTTCCTAGATCAATTTCCCTTGTCAATGAATGATAGGAGGAAGGGATTGGTCCTAATGTGAGGGAAAATCCTAGGGGAAGGGTTAGTGTATAATTGCTCCAACGTTGCCGATGCTAGGGTTTCCCTCATTGGCTTGGAATTGTTCAAATTATGGTACAGACAGAGGAATTTGCCTCACCCTTTTTCAAATGGATGGATGTATGATATGGGGAAGCTGGTGGTACCAAATGTATTCCCTAATGTAGACCTGCTTAGGACAGTGGTTGCAAGATATGACCTTATTACACAGATAATCAGGGACAATGATGGAAAGGTTCTATTGAGCATTAACAGAGAAGAGGTCCAACATATTTTTGACTTGAGTGAACCGAGCGAAGACTCGGTTCCTATCAACCTTGAGGAAATGAAGCAGGAGTATGCAAAGCTGAAATCTATTTTTAGAGCAAGGTTGCCTTCACCTCATCTAGCTAGGGCAGGAGGTTCAAAATTTCATATCAGCCCCAGTGACCAGGAACCTTTCAAATTAAATTGTTTTGCAAACCATTTTCTGGCCACTTTCTATTCTTTATGTTAGATTTTGGGTTTCAGTCCTGGTACGGTAATGCCCATTGCTTATATTTTCATGGGGATGCAAATACAACACACTAACTTTTTTGTGACCTATGACTTCGCTTCTTTCTTAGCTGAGAGGATGCATGAAGGGCTGTCAAAGCTGCAAAAAAATGATACTGGCACTCAATTCTTTTGGTATTCTATGCTAATGCATATGTTTTTGTTTAAGAATGCTGAATTTTTCTTTGAGAGGATGAGATTAAGGCAATCATTTGATGGAGAAATATTGCCAGTACAAATATGGGCTGCAGATTTATCTTGTAATAAGGAAAGCACTAGTTATGTGCAATTTGATAATTGTTTTGCTTCCAGATTAAGGGCTAGATTAATGGTGAATATACCTAGGATACCTGAGGAATTACATGATTTCCTCAGGCCAAAGGAGAGGAAGCTAGAATTGAAGGTTTACCATAACTGGGGTGACATTATCCCATACCTAGTTAGCACTGTCTTGAGAGTATATGGTTTTTGGGGAGCCCTTCATATACTACCATACAATGTGCCACCAAGAGTGGGATTTGCAGAAGTTATGTAGTAGATAGGTTGTATTCATGAGGACAACCTCACTGGAATGGGTATGGAAACATTTTTCCTAGATTATACAGTGGTGTCTAATTTTGTATTTTCAAAGGGAGGCTGGATGCATTTTGATAATTTATTTGATGATTACCATTTGAGGTGTGGACCAAAGTGGCAACATGATCCTGAGGGTTTCTTTTCTCTTTTCAGACAAAGAATAAAAATTGGAATTTTTTTGCATGAGTTCAATTTCCCTGAAGACTTGATTAGAAATGAATTTGATTTGAATAGACAGGAGTTGAACAAGGAGAAATGGATAGCTTATGGTAAGCTACTAGATGTTGTGCACAAAATGGATTTGAAATATGATCCATTGTTGGAGTTTAGTCCCCACCATAAGAAAATTTTTTTTGTAATGGGAAACTTCAAGGAAATTATGGGTACATTGAGGACAAAAAATGTAAATTTAGAATTGATTGTGGGTGTACAAGAGCAAGGTGCTAGACCAATTGAAACAAGGCCAGCATAATAGCCTACAGAAAGGTGGCCCATTTACAGGAGTAAAAAGGATAGTAGCAGTGATGAAGAAGAAGTGGATAGAAAAGGAAAACAGATTATGAAAGTGCCTCCACAACCAAGTCCAAAATTCAAAGTGCCTGGGGCAATCAAAATTATTGATTTAGAATCATCACCAAAAGACAATCCCTCATCACCACCATCCAAGCCAAGCCCTATGAGGCAAAGAATTGATCAACCATAGGAGGATCTGATGGATGAGATTATTGTTACTGATCAAGACATGGAAGTTGGTATGCCTTCCCCTCCTAGGCCAGCTAAATTAGTTTTATTTGATTTAGATATGAAACGTAAAAGTGTACAATATGCAAGAATGGAGGCATGCAAGGAGTTTCTAGATGACAATACATTTGTAAAAACTCCTATATTCTTGCAATTGGTATGGAGGATGAAGTTTGAAGAGTATCAAAATAAATGTAAGAAGAGAAGAGAACTAAGGCCTGACAGGTCAGACCAGGATGAGGAGGTAAAAGCTGAATTAATGGAAGAATTCAAGAACATCACTCCTGAAGAAGGAAGAAAATTGGTGAGTCAAGCTAGTGTATTAATTCTTCCTGAATGGGACATTGTAGATGCGGTAGCCTTTAATGCTATTATGAAGTCTAAGAATCCCTTTCAAGACTCTGAAGAAGAGGTCAAGGAAGCATTGCAAAACTCTGCTTTCAATGAGGAATATGAAACTTTGGCAATTTGGGCATTGGCCCCAAAAGGGATAAACCAAATGTTTCTAATATTAATCCAAATTTCAAGGGAGGATTGATAATAAAGAGAGCTTTAGAGACCTCAACCACTTAGACTACTAATTTGGCTATGAATGTGGCCAAATTGGCCCAAAAGATTGTTGAAAGGGAGGAAGCTCAAAGGAAGAGCTTAATGGAAAAATATAACCTTTTGATTGAGGAGTACAACAAGATGCAGCAGAAAAATGTTGAGTTGCAAACTAAAGTGGAGAGGTTTAGGTATAAGCAGATTGAGGAGATATCAAGTGCTTCACGAACCAATACATTACCTTCCGTAGCAGGGTCAGTGCCTCCTGCTTCTCCAATTGTTTCCACACCAGGATCTCCCAGTCAGAATCCTGTCCTCACCCTTTCTTTAGAGGAAGTTGAAGAAGAAACAGAGTGCTTTGTCGATCCTACAAAGAAGCAGCTCTTGCAAAAAATTAATGAATTGGAGGCATCATTAAAGAAAAGTGAGGAGGGATCTCTCTTAAAGAAAAAGGAAATTGTTACTACTATTTTGAGCCATTTAAATGAAAAGGTTGATAGAAAATTTCTATCTATACATTCTTTATATTCTTTGTTGTTAGTAGCAATAAAGAATATTGATAGGGATCAGGAAGTGGCGATACCAATAATTGACAATTGGATCCCTAGGGCCAGTGATCTGGATATCATGTATAAGGCCTCAAGGTTTGGTATAAATAATAGACCCTAATCATTAAAGCCTACTCATGTGTTAGTAAAATCATTGCAAGGTTTTTAGACCTTACCAGATGACTTGAGTAGGAAGATTAGGGAGCTGCTGAAGAATCTCAATGATTGGGGCAACACATTGTTACCTAATATAATTGATGAGCAGGGTAAAATCGGGTCATTTCAACAATGGCAAGCTCAAGCAAGTGAGGCCATCAATGATCAAATAAATTCAATTTGTGATGACTCAGACTATGATTTTTTGGTGAGTTGTATGGACAAAATCATTAGTACCAGCTCATTTTTGGAATCTTTTGAAAGGGATGCGAATCGGGTAGTGGTAAAATACACACCTTATAATACCAAGGTGGATGAGGTAATTAATTTTGACTGGCCGACTGATGATGAGTACCAAAATTGGGTAACTAAATATTTGATTGAGAAGGAGTAAAATGAGTGAACTACTAACAGGTGGAAAATAAGATGTTGCGGTTGCAACGGTTCCAGTTTTGTGTTGATGGATTTCTCGGTGCAGTTTTCTTGTGGTTTTTTGCATCAATGTTCCTCAGCTGATATGATGAACAAGAATATTTTTCAAGGTGGTGGTTGTTGTAACGAATTTTGGAATATCACCAGGTGCTCCAATTGACTGGTGACAGGTGTACTTTTTGGCCCGATGCTTGTTTGCTCCTTCATTTTCTATAAGAAGGATTTCAAGGCCAGAAGTACGAGTTAGCAAGTTAGATAATTTTTGTCGAGTCTAGGTGAAGTTGCAAAGAGAATTGTAAAATTTGATGGTTTTAGAGAAATGCAATTTAGGTTTTGAGTTATTTTGTAATAGGTTTTGAGTTCATAGAGATTTAATGTTGTATAATAGTACTAGCATTTGAGTTGAAATGAAAATTCAAGCTCATGTCTCTCCATTGTAAATGCATATTTGAACTTTGAATGAAATAACTAAGGGTTGTTTTATCCATCTCACTGTTGTGGTGTGTATGATTCTATTTTAGCTTTAATTCAAGGAATTAATTAAAATGATTGAATGGGATTATAAGCTGATATGCGTTGTATAAGGATTTGATAAGTAGTCCTGGGTTACAATGCATACTAGTGAAATTGTAATGCACTATTGTTAGGGATCTTATATGTGATGTATTAAATCTATTATAAACCTCTAGATGCTTATGAATTTGACTCCTACAATGGATATATGGCACTGATCTAAGTTGTAATTATTAGTGTACTTCAATATTTATTTGTCTTTTCCTAAAGCTTGCTACAAATTTCAAATCATTGACTATCTTATACAATGGATTGTGTTTAGTTATCTCATACTCCAGATAGTTGATATTGTCTATGAACAACCAATTCTAGATGATATTATCTTATCATCTTGAGCTATTAAGTGAGATCATCTGCTATTGTTAATGTTGTTTATAATAATGGTGCAAAGGTTGTAAATACATCAAGGGATCACCCTCCTGGGTCTTGCAGAGCCTGAAGTGTAGGAGGCTTTTAAAGTCCTCGTCAGTTGGTCCAAGTCTTTCGAGCTTCCTTCGATTGGAATTGGCAATTCCATAGGTAGATTAGAAGACAAACTTGGTTACATTGTAAAAAGAACCAACATACACGTCAACCACTGAACAACCACCTCTACAACTAACTTTTTAATCTTTTATGATCACATGAAACATAAAACACACTAATTTCAAGGTTGTTAACATCATTATTGAAATGTTTTAATTTTTTGACCTTTCAAACATTAAAAAGTACATCATTAAATTAATTATGTAATGGCATAAAAATTAAAAACATCATGAATTAATTATGTAACCACATAAGTCAAATATAGTTCTATCAAGAAATTAATATCAAATAGATAATATAATCGCATAACTTATACATTTCAATGTCATTGATCTTCTTCTTCATCCAACTCTTTGTCTGTATCATCCGATCCAAACTCGACATTGTAAGGATTGGTCATATCATCATCATCATCATCGATATAAGTTTTGATAATGTCATCATCCACACATATATCATCTTCATGAACATTAACTCCTACATCATCATGATCTAATTCCTCCTCTTCAACATCTTCGTTAGGGACATCATTACCTAATTGTTGATCCTGATCATCATCTACATCATTTTCTAGTTCTTTGGTATCTTCTTCTTCCACCACATTATACTTTACCGGCCTTCCTCTTGGATCATGTCTAAGAAAAAATGACCAATCCGGTTTACCTGGAACCTCTGAGTAAAATACCTACTCACATTGGCTTGGAAGAACATAAGACTCATTTCTAGCTTGCTCGATCAACCTTGTATTAACCATGGTAAATCTATTATCATCTTCAATAACAGTTCTCTCAAGATCATTTTCATTCAATCGTAGCCTGTACCATAGGACGATGAACACAATTAATCTGAAGGACTTAAAGTCACACTCAAGTATATCATCCAAAATCCCATAGTATCAATTTTCTGAGACTTCTAGATGTATGTCGCTTCTAGATGAAATATTAGTCACCTAAAAGACTACAGTTATACTAGAATCGCAAGTTTTCTTCATGTCATCCAACATTTTGATTCAAAATTTACGACCATTGCACCACATAGCCTTGTGGTGTTTCACCTGCAATATGTCAAACATGTAAAAATTATTGCAATATCATCAGTTGATAAACATATTTATTCTTGGCCGAATGTATGCAAAGAAAAATATATCAACATATATATACATCAATATACTTGAAAATAATTAAATAATATGGGTGAATGATATATTTATACGTACCTATTTATCTCTTAAACCATATGCTAAATCAATTTCCTTTTGTGTAACATTGGAATCTCCATTATGATGAGCTTCTTTAATCAATGAATCCACACCTTCCCATGTTAATGTGTGACCAGATTGTTGACATCGTTCAATCCATACCATCATCCAATCAAGATTGTTGGTGACATACAAATGTGGTGCATCCCACTCTCGACCAACTATATAAAAAAAAATGAAATTCACAAATGACGTATAATTAGTTAAATACCACAATATACGACTTTAATTTATAATTGATGTATATTGAAGATTAAAAATTAAATAAGTACAATATACATAAAAACCATATGTAAAATGTATTTCAATTAATCTCCATGACCATCTTATAATTACCTCTCACTTTCCTCAATCTACTTTTCCGCATCAGGTACTCCCCTTCGAATTTGTTAATGGAGTTGAGATCCCAAATGCAATCTACATGGATCTTTGCTGCAAACTTAGAAAGATATTCACTAATGTACACCATGGTCTGGTATACCATATATCCCTCCACAATAGAACCCTCAGGATGTGCTCTTTGTCTAACCAAAGCCTTCAAAAATTTCAAGTGTCTCTCAACCATCCACATTGACCTTGTATGTATAGGTCCACACAATTCAATCTCCTCATCTTGGTGTATGAGGTAGTGTTCTTGTGCATTGAAAAATGTTGAAGGTAGACACTTTAGCATTTCACACATTAGACGAGGAATTTTTTTCTTCTAATAATTTATATCTTCTTTATAGATTTCTTTAGATGATAGCCATCTACAAGTGATTCAAGGCGCAAATATATTAACAAGATTTAACAAAAATATATAGTATATTAAATAACAAGTAAAACAAATGGAAATTATAAGATGTATACAACGAATTGAACAAATCTCACTACTTACCTCATGTATTTTCCAAGATTATATATAACTTGCTTGACATTGTTGTCAAAGTTGTCTGGGAGAGATAGAGGTAGAACATACTGCAACAATTATAAAATGATCTTTTCATTATTTTTCCAAAAGTAGTAAACAAAATACACTGAAAAGTACATGCATTATACAAGTGTATATAACATACCAGAATAATTACCTTAATAAAGGTATGCCAATCATGCGTTTTATCCCTGACCCAAATTCACCTTTCTATGTTATTATATTGTTTATGTTCGCACCAAATCCTATGGGAAATCAAATTTTTTGTATGACTTCTTTTATAGCATTGCTTTGTTGCTCTGTTAATAACGAAGGAAGGGCACTTATATTAATTCGGTCTCCATCGCTATTTAATTGAATGACATTTTTCATTGCATGATTGGCTTCCTGAATGTCACTACAAATTTTGACAATTTTTTCTTTGACATGCCTTCCATCCAATATTTTCCATAACATTTCTATTATATTCTTTTCAATATGCATTGTATCAAAAAAATGCACAATTTGTAGCTATTCATAGTAGGGAAACCTACTAAATTTTCTAGGATAAATTTCCAGTCCTTGTGGAAGCAGGCCATTAATGCCTTGACGACCTTCATGAAACATATAAGTTAAACAAATTAAAAACAACAATCATTGTCAATTACAACATGAGTAAACACAACAAAATATAAAAATATAAATTCAAAACATATCATATATGATAGATAAACAATTTGATCCAATGTATAACCTTGACAATTAATTCTATTATATTCCAACTTACATAGGCGAGGTGTCATTCTTCGCAGTTTTGATGTAGTCTCATCTTTCCCATTGAAAAGATGTTTTTCAGTAGTTCGATACTTATGATTTCTATGGAGGAAGTGTCTATACTCATCAAACACCTGCTTTCCTAAACTTGTTGAATGACGAGATTTCATCTTTGGACCATAAATTGGACATGCAAATTTTCCCTTTGTTTGAAGACCTACAAGATCATATATAATTGGATTAAATATGTGAATTTTTTTAATTATATATAATGAATAGATTATTTTTAAAACATGCATGATATCTACTTCATCAAATTAAATATTGTTAAAGTGCAGTCGAACATTATAACATACCAAAAAAATTTGTTATCCTTGGGGCATCATGAATTGTCCATACAAGCATTGAATGAAATTGAAATTGTCTTTGTCCTATTGGCTTAGAGATGTTATACATAGTGATGCCATTCCATAACTTTAGTAACTCGTTGATAAAAGGCTCGATATATACATTCATATATTTAACTTGGTACTTACCTAGTTGAATGAACATAAACATTACATAATTATTATAACCATTTTAATGGAATATATATAAATTAATGTACATGACTATTGAATGAAAAAAATATAAGTCATTATGCAACAAATAAGACAAAAAAGATGCTACTACGTTAAAAAAAATTGATGTAAACAAATACCTGGAACAATCATTAACAACATCATGTGCTTCCTCTTTATTGACATCCATGGAGGAATTTTATTGTTGATAACAAAAACATGCCACATTGAGTAAATAGATCTCAGCTCTCTAAATGGATTGACACCGTCTGCTCGCAATGAAAGCCTGAGATTACGAGGTTCTTCTTTAAAGTGTGGTCATTTTTCCTCCATTTCCCTAAATGCAGAACCATCCGTAGGCATTCAAAGAATGCCATCTCCACTTCTATTCCGTGCATGGTAATCCATAAATTGTGCTAAGCTTTCACACCTAAATAATCATTGTATACGTGGAATAATGGGAATATAACAAAGAAACTTGCGAGGCACCTTTTTTGTTAGTTGATCTATTTGATATCTACTGATATGACATTCTGGGAATTCTGTTGCAAATTCTTGTTGTTTATGATATATAATATGATCATTGGGACATGCATCTATTTCTTGATACTCCATTCCAATATCTTTCATAATGGCACATAAATCTCAGTATGACCGAGGTAAAATATTTGATGGTGGTAAAAAAATTCACCAATCAATCTATAACAAAAATAAATTTGTTCATATAAAGAATAATAATGGTACATATTTCATCCTTTATTTACTAGTGATGAACTAACAACAATTAAAATAGATGAAAAAAGATGGCATATATGACATACCTTAACATCCATGAGATTTCTATGTTTGATAAACCATTCATAACCTTGAAGTTCAATAGCAACAATACAATAGAGAGAAGAGTTGTTTGGGAGCCTTCATAAAGGGGCTCGTATTCCTTCTCAAGTACAAGTAAATCATGAACATCATCAAAGTCATCTTGATCACCATGATCAGCTCTGCCACTAAATGTGTCATGGATCAATGTATTTGTACCATCATCTTCAACTGTGTTTTCTGGTGCATGATCATCTTCTTCCATAGGATCATTAACTTCATCTTTGATATTCATAGCTCCATGTTCGTCGACTTGCAAAACCACATTCTCTGGGCCGTGATAATCCATATCATCTTCCCTAGGGCGCCCCACCTTTATAATAATGATAGACACAAATAAACCATGATCATGATCAAGTGATTATATATATATATATATAAAATGTTAAAACAATATAAACATTTACAAATTCAATCAATATAATCACATATAATGAACAACTTACCAATGGACAATAATCATGTCCCCCTTCAACATGACCATGCTACCTACAATGTTTCTCAGCTACTGTAATTAAAAGTGGTCTCGTCTTTAAGCCCTTGAAATTATTGCAAGGACAATAATATTTCCCATCCCCCTTTCTTTTCAATCTAGCCCATAATCTATCAAGTGTCTCTTCTTTTTGTTCTGGACTAATATTATCTGACATGATTTTTCTTTTCCAAGCTTGACTATTTAAATCTTCAAAAAATATCAAACTCACACTCTAATAATTTTTATTCATAGACAGGTAACATAATCTAATAATTCTAATATTTTACACCCAAAAAAAATAGCATGCAACCACCCCTACAAAATACTTTAAAATGCTAATTCCAAAACTTATTAAATTCTGATTTTACTATGACTTCCAACCGTTAAGACTCCTAAAATTAGATTATTGAACTTGATCACAAACTTTCTACAATGATGGAGGTAGTGAGCTAGTAAGAGCAAGTGACCCATTCCTAAGGAGCAACAAGTCAGAATCATCATTGCTAATGTCAATACAGATTTATCCTTTTAGTTAAAGATGCAATGTGTCACTTCTTATGACAAGCTTATCCCTAGGGCCATCAACATTGAGAGAGCTCTAATAAAAAACAACAAAAGCATTGGTACGAGCATGATTAGGGTACAAACCTTAGGCCTCTATAGAAGTATAAACAATAACTAGAGTGGATTAGTGAGGTTGCAATACCAGAAAGATTGAGACATTGTAGGTAATAACAAAATCTTGCAATCTAAAGATTGTAGCCAATAACAAGCACACTATGTAGCTTAGTGACATTTGTAAATGCAATCTATGGTAAGAAGAATGAAAATCACTTGAGATGTGACAGTCAAAAAGAGGTTGAGCAGTGATAAGATAATAAAGCTCAAACCTTGCACAAGCGTTTTAACAAAGAGTTTCCTTACCCTTGGAAGTAACAAGTGGTAATCATAGGTTCAATGTTTCTTCTTAGCCATTAATGTGTAATGGATGTTGTGGATTACATGTTTGAACAATGTTTTGAGACTCATCAAAGATGGGAGAATAGTGAATAATACCTTGTGGACTATGAAGTAGTGTTAATAAAGTTGAAGGATCTTAAGAACTACAATACCATGAAATAATGAGTCCCCTATAGTAAGTAGGCAGTCTATAGGGCATAGTTTGATTTTATAGAAGGATGCTCGTGAAAGGAATCTTCAAGTGATAGTGAGTGAGTTGTTTGAGATTGTAGCTGAGGGTGCAATACCCAATATTAAAGGAAGTTAGAAAAAGTAGTAAATGTGCAAGAAAATCAAATCATACACAAACAATTCACAATGTTATCTTGCATAATGCCTTGAGTTTGAAGACAAAAATATCATTGTATCTTCATGATGAAAGTGGTGACCTTAATGGTCAATCACTGGCAACCATGATTTTAAAACATGCTATTGTGCTTATGGAGGCAACATTTGAAGCAAGGCAGTGAGTGGTGGTTTGGAACAATGGCAGGTATGAAGGACTTACTTTATATGCATACTATGCAGTCTAGCTTAAGACACCGTTCTTAGAAGAGATTGAAGGTGGATTATAGAACTCAAGGTTTACCATGAAAAGGATTAAAGCAAAGATTGAGATCTATTTAAAAGCCATGGTCATGAAGATATTAAAGATGTCACATGCAAAACCCTAGTAGTTGGAGTAATGAATACAGTGCCAAAGAGGATAGTGTGTTGGGGAAGATTTAGGAGATCTCCACATTATCTAATTACAGGGAAATACATCATTTATTTATTTTTTTAATTAAAAGAAATCATTCTAAACCCTATATAGGATACATTGATACTTTAAAAGCCTCTGAAGGAATTTGAGATTATGCAAATATATGTCAAGTAACATTCATAAGGTTTAGAAAATCTTGATCACTCTCTAGAATAGCCCATTAAACATGGGTTGTGCTTGAATGCACTACATAATTGATATAACACAACCACTCTGCATATCAACCAGAGTTATAGGCTCTTTATTGCAGCAAGAGGTAATCACTCTTCAATCATGTTATAATTACATCCTAACTTGTTAAACTTGAGACAACCTGAATGCACCCAATGATGATTGACACCTACATTATACAACCTGAATTAATTACATTATATGAGTGCCTCCATTTCTATCACAACATAGCCACATTAAACTTGGGTCACACATGAATGCATCATGTATTTGTTATAGTACAATTGTGCCACATGACCAATAGAGTTATGGATCACATAATTATAGTCACAAGAATTTGTTCCTTGGTTGTGATCTTATGGTGATTCCACACAACAAAATCTAGAAATAAAATTCTCAAAACCCTAAACCTCTAAAAATGAAATCTGATGAGATGTTGCTTTAAAATATGATTTTCAAACCTGGAACTACAAATCTGACTTCACAATTGAATTCTACAAAAAGACAATGACTACCCTCAACTTGGCGATATCTTCTTGAATTTTTTTTATTTTTTCAAAAAATTGTCCTTAGTTCTCCACAAACTGTCTCAAGTAGAGAAAAAAACTATCACAATAAATCAGGTGCGAACTTACTTTTCTTTATGTCGGCCACAATTTGATTTTTTTCTATTTTTCATGTTTGTCAAAAATTCAACGAAAATGATAGCCAACATTTCAACTAACCCCAGGTTCGTCAAAATTTCGATGAACATCGGGGATCAACTTTCAAAAAATTGAAAATTACACATCAAATTTTACAAGCACTCGATGATACATCAAATTATACATATTTCATCAGACAGTTTCATCGAATTTTGCAGTCAAATGAGTTAGTGTTGACATTCAATCAACAATCATCACTCATCTATCCATCAAGAAATCAAGCAATCAAAATATCAAAAAAATCAATCAAACAAACAACAATAAGTCCATTAAATCATTCATTCATCAAATCATTCAAGCATCCAATCATTCAATCATTAAAACATTCAATCATCAATTCATTCAAGAACACATATTCATATATCAAGTGAAAATTGAGAAATAAATTGAAATATATCAATATTGCAAGAGTAAATATACTACAAAAAATATATTGAAATAGCTATTATTTATTGAATCATACAATTATTATCCAAGGATTGAACTATCAATCCATCAAAAAATATTAATAAGCAATAGTCTAGCAAATACATCAAGCTATCAATTGTGAATTCTAGGTTATTTGCAAACCGGTCCAGGCTCATGAAGTGAGCTAAGGTTTGGAGTGATAGGGTCTTTTCCTACCTTTGACATTCTAGGGACACAGTCCTTGGTATTGTCATTCTTGAGTTAGGGATGGGGTCTTTGACTTCAGCATATTTGCAAAGTTTGCTGTGAAATTCACCATTTGACTCCTTAAATATTGTGCTATTTTTTATTAATTTGATTATTATCATAAATTTCTTAATCTTGAATAAAACTATTGTCATATTTGAGAAAAAATATTTTTGTTTTAAAAAATATCCCAAAAATAAACGTTACAATATTGGAGTCAAACCTAAACCACATTTTAAAGGTACAACCTTCGGGTGATTTGGAATTGACTTGCTAGTTTAGTTAATCCAAAATTTCCATGTGAAATTGCTACCTATATGAAATTAATCTTACTCTCACTTTTTTTGCTAACTTGTCATGGTATTCATTACATAAAATCTGAGCAGAACATTTGTATGCAAGTGCAAACTCAATTTTTATTTGTATGGTGGAAATTAGGCTACAAATTTTTTTGCTATGGACAACAACAATTTTATGTCCAAACAAGCAGAAGAAATAGCAAGTCTTGTCTATATTTTCCTAAGATGCATAAATGGAGAAAATCTAATCTTGGTATTCATCATTATAGACCACATATAGGTATATGCAGATACGTAATCTGCTTGTATTTGCTACACTCAAATTTTCCCTTCCCTGGCTCTAATTTCCTCTATCTAAATTGGTTATGTCTGTGTGTTTTGCCATCAAAAGAGAATATTTTTCCTTCAAAGTATTGATGTAGAAAGTTTGATTAAATCCTTTCTTAGTGTCTTTCCTGCTGCAATTTTTGGAATCCCACTCACAAAAGCCACCATGTGAACCTTCTTGTAAGATGCCACCTGAATTGAGACATACTACTCATTATTACACATCACTTGAAGAACTTGAAGGAAGTCCTAAAATTCCAATCTAATAATGAGAAATCTAAACTCAATGAGTTGTGCTCAAGTTTCTATATTTTAAAATTAAATGACCTGTTTGGAAACAAAGTTGACAACACTAGCTTCAGAGAGTGTGCTACCCTATTTCCTTATAATATACGCCATTGGAACTTGCCCTGCTTCTTTGTCCAGAAACCTGCACCAAAGAATAAAAATTTCACCAATCTATCATACAACATAGAAACTCATGATTACCAATGTTTTACTCAAGAGTTTTTCAGTAGTACAAAACTCTCTGAATAGGAGTTGATTCCGCTAGCAGTGTTTAAGCTTGTTTCAAAGAGATGGGTATTGTAGATGTTTCATTCTATAAGTGAGAATGCAAAATCAATTATTACTTATAGTATCATTGTGACATTAGCAATCTTAGGATGAGAAAGCAAAAGTGTTAGAGATATGTAATCTCAACTATTTATTTAATTATGCTAATTCCCTCTAGCTAAGGATACGTACCTCTTTTTAAGGCAATTTAATAGGAATGCTTTTTGGAGAAATTTGAGAGATTTGGATTAATGCACATTAACTGCCTATTTACTCTCACACACTTTGTGGGTAGTAAAAGATATTAATATTTTATTCTCCTTAGCTGTCCATCGTAGTTTTTGGTTTTAATTATTTTTTGTGATCATTTTGCATAATGCAAGAAATAGGAAAGAGAGCAATGCAGCTCTGCAGAATATGGTGTAAAGAAGAACAAGGCATCAAAGCTCTCCATATTAATGAATATATATAAATCTGATTGCTGTCTATTTTGTGTTGTGTTTCAATTGTGTTTTTCTGAGCAGCTCTTAATTGCATTTGAATGTGTTTATTTTACTGTTGTGTATGATCTTTATTTGCTGCTCTATTTTATTTCTACTCCACTGCCCCTTCGCCCACATCTGGTATTAGAGCCACTGGTTCAAACTTCTAGACTCTTTTCTAGTTCTACACTTATATCTTATTTAACAACCATTGATGGCTTCCACAGCCTCAACGTCTGGTGCTTCCTTGTCTAGCCTGCAAACCCCTCTTTTCACAAGCAAAAATTATGAATATTGGTCATTGACCATGAAATCCCTGTTTAGGTCTCAGGATGTTTGGGAAATTTTTGAGAGTGTTTATGTTGAACCAGCAGACCAAGCAGCTTATAATGCACTTACATAGGCACAAAAAGATATCTTGAAAGAGCAGAGAAAGAAGGATGGAAAAGCCCATTTCTACATTCATCAAGTAATGCATGAAAGAATACTGCCAAGAGTTTTAGTAGCAACGCAAGCAAAGGAGGCATGGGACACATTGCAAACAACCTATCAAGGTAAGGACAAAGCTAAAGCTGTAAAACTCCAAATACTTAAAAGAGAATTTGAAAATATAAGTATGAAAGATTCAAAATCTGTGTAGTTATTTTTTACTTGTGTTGTTGGGCTAGTAAATCAAATAAAGTCTCCTGGGGAAACATTAGAAGAGACAAGGATAGTTGAGAAATTTTAATGGTTTTTCCTACTAATTTTGATCCTTTAGTCATTGCCATAGAGGAAACTAAGGATTTAACCTAGTTGACAATGGATGAATTGCATGCATCTTTGATAAATCATGAATATAGGCTGAACAGATCACACACCTCTATCTAGAATTCTTTCTCATCTCAGGCTTCAATAAGCCATGGAAGAGGTAGAGGTAGGTTCACACCTAGGGGTAGAGGAAGAAATTCATTTAGAGGACGTAGTAATAGTCTTGCAAACCAAGGTGGAAGAGGACATAATAATGAACACTCTCAAAGTCATCAAAGTGGTCAAAGACAAGATAAGTCACATGTTCAATGTCATTACTGCAAGAAGTATGGTCACTACTCTTTTGAGTGCAGGAAGAAACAACATGACGTAGGAAGACAAAATCAAAATCCCCTAGAAAATTCTACAACTATGTTTATTGCATGTGCAAAGATTGCTAAACCAATTTCTACAAAATCACCAATTGAATGCAATATGGTTCAAGACAGTCCAAATGATATTTGGTATTTAGATTCTGGCTGTAGCAATCACATGTCTAGAAATCTAGAATTATTTTCAAGCTTGGATAAATCAGTCACTTTAAATGTTACTCTTGGGAACAATAATCAAGTGAATGTTATGGGAAAAGGAACTGTTGATATTCTAACCAAAAACGGGGGAGAAAAAAGTCATTAATGATTTTTTTTATGTTGCTGGTCTGAAGCACAATTTGATGAGTACTGGTCAATTAGTGCAAAAAGGATATAGGGTTTATATGAAAAATAATGCATGTGTTATTCTTGATAAATATCCAAGTACGTAGCTGATAGCAGAGGTACAAATGACAAAAAATCAAATGTTCCCATTGAGGTTGAAACCTGACATCGAAAGAAACACAACTAAAGCTTATCATATGGCAGAAAATACACAAGCTAGAACAACATTAAAGGCTGAAAATTCTCAAGATGCCTCCGGAAGGTTGCTCCAAAAGGTTGCAAGGTTGCTCCGGAAAAGAATAAAATAGTAAAGTTGCTCCTGAAACATACAAAGTAGAAAATTTGCTCTGGAAGGTTTCTCCAAAAAAGAAAAAGGTTGCTTCGGAATAGAGCAAGGTTGCTCCAGAAAGGTAGAAATTGAAACCAAAGATGAACAAAATGGTAATGTAACCGTTCAAACAACTTTTCAGTCAATGATAAAGGACGAATCTTGGTTATGGCATCTAAGATTTGGCCATTTAAACTTTGGAGGTCTGAATTTGTTGCATAGAAATAATATGGTTAAAGGGCTGCCATTAATTCAAAAACCGGAAAGGGTATGCAAAGCATGCATTTTGCGTAAACAATATAGAGAGACCTTCCCTATTGGAAAATCAGAAAGAGCATGTAAACCTCTTGAAATTGTTCACTCCAATATATATGTGGACCAATGCAAACTCCTTCCATTGGAGGTTGCACATATTTTCTGACTTTTATTGATGATTATACAAGAAAGACATGGGTTTATTTTTTGAGGCATAAATCTGATGCATTTATAGTCTTTCAACAGTTCAAGGCTCTTGTAGAGAAGCAAAGTGGTTACTACATCAAAATATTAAGAACTGATAGAGGCGGTGAGTATAGTTCTAATGATTTTTTGAATTATTGCAACCAACATGGTATTCACAAACAATTTACAGCCTGTTACACACCTCAACAAAATGGTGTGGCTAAAAGAAGAAATCGAACTATCATGGATATGGCAAGAAGTATGTTGAAATAAAAGAATTTACCAAATGAATACCGGGCTGAAGCAGTAGCAATTGCTATTTATATTTTGAATAGATGTCCAACTACAAGTGTAAGGAAAGTGATTCCTCAAGAGGCTTGGAGTGGTAGAAAGCACAATGTTGCTCACTTCAAAGTTTTTGGATGCATTGCATATGCTCATGTTCCTAAAGAGTTGAGAAGAAAATTGGATAACAGAGGTTAGAAATGTATTTTTGTTGGGTATTCAGAAGATACAAAAGCTTATAAGTTGTTTTATCCAATTACAAGAAAAGTTATAATCAGTGGGGATGTGCAATTTGTGGAGAATGAAGCATGGGATAGAAGTGTAGAAAAAATAATAATTGTAGCAGCAACTGATCCACATGATGATATGACTGATGAAATGATAGAACAACAAGGTATTCCTCAAGCAATACCTCCTTCCACTCTCGGACATGCAACACAAGTTGTAGCACAAGCTACACCTCATTCTACAACAAGACTTTCAAGAAATCAAAATTTTAAACCTACACAACAAACTCCACAAAGAACACCAACCATAACACCATCTGGAAGTCCATCAAACTTAGTTGATAGAAGCAGCTCATCGGATCCTGCATTGGCAAGCTTATTGCAGTGAAAAACAAAGTGTTTAAGAGATATATATGAAGCTGATTTTAGTGTTGACACATCAAATTCATTTTTTGTTTTTGATTTATTTTCAGAAGTTTCTGATCCAATGTTCTTTGATGAAGAAATTAAAGATGAAGTATGGGTTCAAGCTATGGATGAAGAGATTGAAGCTATTGAAAAGAACAATACTTGGGAGTTGGTGGATCGCCCGCAAGGAAAGGATGTAATAAGTGTAAAGTGGATTTATAAAACAAAGTATGGCATGGATGGAAACGTGTTGAAGCATAAGGAAAGGTTGGTTGCTAGAGGTCTCACTCAGCAGCCTAGTATTGATTACTCTAAAACATTTGCACTGGTAGCTCGTTTGGATAAGGTAAGAAGTGTTTTAGCCATTGCGGCTCAAAAGAAGTGGCATGTTTTTAAAATGGATGTAAAATCTACATTTTTAAATGGTTTGATTGAAGAGGAAGTTTATGTTGAGCATCCAGAAGGATATGAAATTGTAGGTCATGAAGGAAAAGTATACAAGCTGAAAGAGGTGTTCTATGGACTTAAGCAAGCTCCTAGAGCATGGTACAGTCGAATTGATTCCTATTTAATTAAGAATGGTTTTAGTAGGTGAAATAGTGAGCCTACTTTATATATCAAGATGGATGAAGAAGGTAAAATTTTGATAGTTTGTCTTTATGTAGATGATTTGATCTTTATGGGAGACCTTTCTATAAATCTCTTTAAGGAAGCTATAATGAAAGAGTTTGAGATGATTGATCTGGGTCTTCTAAAATATTTTTTGGGAATAGAAGTTAAGCAATCAACAGATGGTATTTTTATTTCTCAGTCAAAATATGCAAGTGATGTGTTGAAAAGATTTAATATGTTGAGTTGCAAATCAGCTCCTACACCAGTTGTAATAGGATTGAAGTTAAGCAAGGAAGATGATGGTTCATTAGTTGATCCTAAACTATTTAAAAGGATAGTTGGTAGTCTCATGTACTTGACTGCCACAAGACCTAACATCATGTATGGTGTAAGTCTTATCTCAAGGTTCATGGAGTCTCTAAAAGACTCTCATTGGCAAGCTAGAAAAAGGATTTTGAGGTACGTATGTGGAACTAAGAACTATGGAATTCTATATTTAGCTATAGATGATTTCAGACTCATTGGATACATGGACAATGATTGTGCTGGTAGCATAGATGATAGAAAAAGTACTTCTGGTTATGCCTTTAATTTTGGATCAAGTGTTGTATCTTGGGCTTCAAAGAAATAGCCTATTGTTACACTTTCTTCAGCAGAAGCGAAGTATGTTGCAGCCACAACATCATGTCAAGCCGTATGGATGAGAAGAATGTTAGTTGAGTTGATGCATGAAAAAGATGAAGCAACAAAGATTTACTGTTAAAATAACTCAACCATTGCATTGTCTAAAAATTATATTTTTCATAAAAGAAGCAAGAACATAGACACTAGATACCATTTTATAAGAGAGTTAGTGAATAAAAAAGAAATATGTTTGGAGTTTTGTAGATCAGAAGATCAATTTGCTGATATTTTCACTAAACCATTAGCAAGAGATGCATTTGAATACTTGAGAATTTGTTTGGGTGTTTGTGCTGAAGATGAATGCTCCAGAAATTTATGTGCTAGTGCAGATGCTCCATAACTTGAAGTAAGATGCTCTGGAACCTTTTTGAACATAATTTAGGAACAAAAGGAAGATGCTCTAGAACTTGAAGTCAGATGCTTCGGAACTTGAAAGCAGACTGAAGATGGATGCGCCAGAACTTTTTGAGAAGTATACTAGGAATGAAGGTGGATGCTCTAGAAGTTTTTTGAGCAGAATGTCAGCTAGTTGAGATTAATGGGGAGTGTTAGAGATATGTGTTGATTTGTTTTTTATGCACTTCTCAACACAAGCAGTGCGTAGGTGCACTACCTCTCTTGAAAGACAATCTTCCACAATCAAATTGCAGAACACTATCCCAAGGTCTCTAATGTCAGGTCTTGACAGTGCTTGGAATATCTCAATTGTTTGATGTGATTTTGCTGGTAATCACAGGGCAGACTTACATAGCTGGATGCGAGGTGGATCTTCAAATATGAAGTTTTTGAGATGGAGGTCAAGTTTCACCTTGTTGTAGGTTCGGACAACAATCCAAAACTTTGATGTTTCTTCAAATTTGGCTTTACAATGTGCAATAAACCTTGGTATAGGCCACTTCTAAAAAGGGGAAAAATTGCGGGGAAGATGGAAGGTTCCTGGACCTGCAACTAACTATGAACAGTAATCATGGAGTTCCTGCAATGGACAACTTCCTAAAAACAATATTCCACTTAACCAGAAATCTCACAGTCTCATGGAATTTGTGCTATCTTCTAAGTTGTACAAATATTTCACCTTTCATTCACCATTTGCATGCATGAAAAAAGATGAAAGTGTGGAGAAGCTTTGAATTTAAGCCTAGACTAACTTTACACAGCCATCTACCAGTAGCAAATAGCAAAAATTATGGACTAAGAAGGCATCTACACAACATAAATTTTCATAACTACAGAACAACATTTCTAAAATCTATCAAAGCAAGAATACAACTAACTAGAACAGTAATAAAAATCTAAGTAAAGCATCTAACAATGGAATTTGAATCAAGTAACATGTGAAAAACTCAGAAAATGCACCAAGTCAATGTATTTTCATTATAAATTTCTGCAGCATGTCTTTACAACAACTCAACTCCTTTTGCAAATGAGAGGAGAGCCCTATTTATAGTGCCCAAAAAGTTAAATGAATGACCAAGATTAATTTTCATTATGTGGCCAAGATTCATTACAAAATAGGGTTTCACCAACCCCCAATATATTAGAATTTAAAATTACATTTTGTCTTCTCCCTATTTCGTCATCTAGTGCCAGCACTATAGCAATTTTGTCTTTTTCTGATTGTTGTTTTACTGTAGCTACTCCTTGGGGAGCTCTTCATTGCCAAGAGGGTTTTCCTCTTGCTTCTTTGAAGCTATATACTCTATGAACTTTAGAATGACTGGTTGGAGCTTGTCTACCTCAATAATCTTGTACCGTAGCATTTGGTAGCTCCATTCCTTTGCGTTATCTTCTAGCTTATTCTAGTCCTCATTGTAATTTGTGCCCTAATCCCTAAATAGCTCTGATTGATCAAAGGCACGGGCAACAAAACTCATGAACTCCACTGTTATTTCACAGAACATCCCATCCTCCACCTTCTTCTGGAAGTAAGGTTTTACCTTTTCTGGATCCATCTGTACTATGGGCATGTCGTATTTCGTCATTAGTTTGAGGTATTGAGCACATTCCGCCCTGATTTCCTTGATCCATTTGATGTCTGGATCCACTTTACTCATTATTTTCTCCAACCTTTCCTTACTATTGTCAAAATCCCGCCGCCACACATCCATCAACCAGTGATCATCCTTGTTGAATGCAAGCTCCTTTTCCCATGTGGCTTTTGGCAACTGAAAGATAGCCTCGATCTTTGGAAAGGTGGAGTCATATGTTGTAGGGAAGTTAGTGCAAAGTTTCCTCATGCTTTCCAAAGATAGCTGTAGATCCAAGAACTTGTTAGCTGTCTGAACAACCTGGCTAATACCCATGTTCCTGACATATAGGATCTGCCAAAACTAGCTCTCTGTAGTCTTTTCCAAGTTCTTTCTTCTCTCCATCTTATCAATCTGTTCTTTGGACAACAGCTGGGGTGGAGTCGTGGACGTGGTAGGAAGATCATCCACCAAAGACCATTGTTGGATGTAATCCATCAAAGTAGCTACTTGTGCTTTAAGCTCATCTTTCAAGACCTTGTCCCACTTTATTAGATGCACCACTATAGTCACTGACTCTTCAAGGTGTCCTACAAACTGTTCCCTAGTAGCGGTTCCTAGATCCATGGTGGAGATGTTGTAGGTTATTCCCTCCTGGCCTACCATAGTAATTGCTATTTGCACAGCTCAAGACCTAGAGGCATCCATCGTTATCTTGGATCTAATCTTAGGATTCTTCTCTTTTCTAGTTGTAATTTGTGCTTAGGCTAAGATAGCTTTATCCTCACTCTTGGGTCCTTTAGTACAGGAGTTTTCTTTTCAAGCTACCCCTCTAGCCATTCAGGCATAGCAGCCTTCTCTTTAGGTGATTCATGATCACCTTCGCCCCCCTTGGCTAAGGTTTTTGTTTTCTTATCTTTTGGGGCCCTTTCTTCCTCCTTAGTAGTATCTCCTTCTTCATCGGAGTCCTAGATGAATGCAAGGTGCTTAATAGGAGGCTTGGTAGATAATTGCTGCCTGGGACTTTCTTTCTTTTCCATTTCCTTCCCCTCCTTTCCTTTGGTTTGCTCAACCTCGTGTGTGTGCTCCTCGGGCTGCTCAATTTCGAGGCTCTTGACAGCTTGAGCCTCACCCTTAGGTTTATCTTCCTGTTGCTGTCCTTCTCTAAGGGGTGACCTTTCTGCCTCTTCTTTAGTACCCCTCGGCTGCCGGGCCATTTCTTCCTCAAGGTCATCATCGAAAGCCTGCATGATGACCATACCACCGGCATCCTCCTCCTCATCCCCACTCTCGAAAGAGCTTGTTCCTTCTTCCTCGTAGGCCACCCTGTCGATTATGCAGTGTTCATACTTGGGGTGCTCATGGTATTCATCGGCCTCCTCCTTAAATGACCTCAAGGATTCCTGCTCTCGTTTCTCCCATTCCTCAGAGATTAACATGGTTGCCTCCATAGTCTATGGCCCCGTCAGAGGTTGCGAATGTTTGGCAGTAGCAAGGACCTGCGCAAGGGTAGCTTGAAGAGTGTAATCCATAAAGATCTAGGAGAGCTCAGAGGGGAGATTCTGCATATATCTTGAGAGGGCCTCAGGCACGGTGGGAGTAGGTATTGGTGCTGGCATTGCAACTAATGGGAGTGACGTAGTGGGTGACATGGCAATGGAGGAAGGAGGAGTAGTCACAGTGGAGGAAGAGTCAATTACTATCAAAAGCTCGGTCGGAGGTGAAGGGGCAAGATGGACAAAGATGTCCATCGCCGGTGGGGATGTGGTGACCATGGCTAGGGAGGTAGATAATGGGGCAATCAAAGCAAGGAGAGCCAAAAGAGGTTTTAACTGTTCTGCAACTTTTGCTTCTTCCTCTTGGATTAAGGGTTGCTCCACCATGCCCCCTGTTTGCCTAAGCCTCTTGGAAGGTGAGCCTCCTAGATCCTTCCTTGTATAAACCTTGGGGTCAGGAGACTGCTTTATTTATGTCTCTTTCCTCTTCTTGGATCTGGTAATCAGAAGAGACTTAGATGTCTCGCCCGTTGAAGTTGTAGTGGAAACATCCTCCGTGGCACTTGGCTCACTCTTGAGTCCTTCATATGTCAGGACCACCCCTTGCTATTTTAATCGGGCCACTTGTCCATCAACCCACTTCTTAGTACGGACCAAGATTGGCTGGGTAATAATATCGAGGTCATCGACCTCTTACTCATCCCAGTCTATTGTTGGTATTGGAGAATTGGTGACTGCGGGGTACCTAGGGTCCATTATGGTGCTTTCATCCTCTTCAACTTGATCTGGTATGGGAAATGGCTACAACTTTCTTATAAAATGCACAGTCATCCACATATAGTTCCTTGCATGCACTTCCTTATCATCCTGAAAAATCCCCCCAAACGTCTTCAATGTGGTGCAGATGAGCGAACCCCGATCCTAGTGCCTTCCTTACATGCCCATATGGGTCCATTCGCGGGTGAGCAGTGTGCAAGTGAAAATGATAATCTTTCAGTTCTTTCTTAGAGTTACCAGTGCACTGGGAAGTTTGTAATTTATACATGCCCTGACCAAGAGTCAAGGGATAAGAGATTCCTGCTACATGTTTGCCATTGAAGACCACCTGTATGTGTTGGAGCTGCCGAGAAAGCTCCAATAGGATGATCCGGTCATTGGGGTATCAAGGCAACTTGTTTGGCCTTTCAGTGAAGCCTTGGGCATGGATGTATGTGAACTTTGGATATTGAATGAAGGGGAAGGCATACTGCTTCAAGAATTCCTGAGCACTGTGGGAAACCCTTCTCTCAAAGTCCCCAACAATCATTATGATGATATGGCCAATGAAGGTGTCATTTACCCTACAATTTTCGTTCTTGAAGTTTCAGTACTGGAGCTGGGGGTACCTATCATAGGCCTTCAATCTTTGACCCTACTCCTCATCGGGTGCCACAAACAACCCGTTGTACTATCTCTGATCTGCCAAGGAGTAGATGAGATATGAATTCATGTAGAACTTGGAACTCTTCATCACATTGACGAACTACTCATGGAAGCAATCGCTTATTATACCTCTCCAGTAGAACAAGGACTTTGTGGTGACATCCTCATTCCCATGAAGGATCTGTTCAGTGAAGTACACCATCCACTCCTGAAAGAAGGCAGTCGTAGGAAGACCCATAACCCTGCTTAGCATTGTGACCAAGTCATAGTAATCCTCATGGAAATCACTGCGGAAGAGTTTGTGAGGAACCTTTGCAACGCTGCCCTATTTTTCTTTAAGACAATGCTGATTTATTAACCTTTTGTAGCCTGCCAGATTACCATCCCGTGCTTCTTGGCATTCCTCTATGGTAGGTGTTTCCATTTCTTGAAAAGTGGGAATATGGAAGGTCTTTGTGATTCATTCAACCGACATGTTGGCAAGAATGTTACCATCTCTTTCAACAATTGTCCTCATATCTGGTTGATAAGCCTGTCGACAAGCCATGACTAGCTCAGGGGCCACGAGGGATAGAGGGAAGCCAATAGTTTTTGCAATTCCACTTTATCTGATCAACCTTGCATTCCTATTCGTCATATTTTTGGTGATTTCTTTCCAATCCATGGCAACCTTTGAGTGCAGAGGTTCACCTTGGAACTGGTACTTCATTTGGTCCTTGTCCTCTTTTCCTTGAGGAGTTTTGCCTAACTTCTTTCCTTTGTCCTTTTCCATAGCTGCCCCCGAAGGTCCTGCACTCGATTCCATATATCCTGCAAGCAACGGCGCAGTCAGTGCAACTGATCATGAAAGTCTTAATGTTAGTCAAAATCCCATGGTTGAAATCAACTTTAAATAATTTATCGTTCATAAAATGATACTTCTACTTCTCGATGTCATTAGTCTTTTAATTGAGTGCTCTCAAACAATTTGGGCCCCGAGGTCCGGACTTCCCTGGCAGGAATGTTGTTTTGAAAGGGAAAATGGGACAAAGCGACTCGGGAGATCTTTCCTAAACAAAATTTGATGGTTCAAAGGCTTGTAGCGAAGAGGGTCAAAATTAAGCATGTGGGTCGAGATCAGATTTCAAATTTGAGCTCATTTGGATCAATTTGGGAGCAACCAGAGGTACAAGGCCAGAAAGCTATCCAAAGTTAGCCATTTGGAATGCCTGAGCAAAAACAAAGTTTCGGGGGCAGAACTCCGGGGTCCAGGACCCGACAGGTCTAAGGTCGGCTGGTAGTTTTGCAATTTAAAGTGCTTGGGCCTAAGGGGCTAGGATGTTGTCATGCCTTCACCGTTCGAGACGGTGAGCAGGGAGGCAGAGCACAAAATTTGGAAGGGCAAGCACAAATTTCCCTTTCGGAACGACGAAGGAGGGACAGAGTCCTGAGGGCCAAAGCCCAAAATGGGCGAGGATGTTTAAAGTTCAATGAAAAAACTCCAAGCAACGAATGGAGGCTCGGGGCCCAAAAGGCGGAAGGTCGCCGAAGACTCGCCATTCAGAATAGCGAAGATGGGACAGAAGTCCGCGAAGCAGACTGGGTCCCGGGAGGGCGATGAAAAGTTGAGTTTAAATGCAAAGCAGACGGTAAAAGGAAAGGCAAGATTCAGAGCTCGGGTGGATGGGGTGACTCCGCCATTTGGAATGGTGGCATCTTCGTAGACTTTTGGACACAAAAGTCCAGGTGTTCAGGCCCAAGGAGCCAAAACGGCACGCAAGTTTGGATTTTAAGTTTTCAATCTCAACGGCAAAGGGACAATGGAGGTCTGAGGAGCCGGGGCTAAGGGGTCAAATAGTCGTTTTGGAAAATGTTCATTGTTTTTTGTTTTCAACCACCAAGAGGAGACCCAGACCTGGAGGGCATGAACAATCGCTACGAGGTGATGTTTTGATCGTGAATTCGAGGATAGTTTGGAGGTTTTTTGAAGAATCAAAAACATGGGTTTTGTGCATTTCATCGTGTTTTATCAATCACATGTCTTTTTAACCCTTGTTCATTTTTAAGCTTTAAAATCATGAAAAATTGCTCAGGAGGGCAAACGGTAAACTTACCTCGGACACCCAATGCGGCAAGGCATGAAATCGACTAACGATCAACAAGTGATGACAACAGGTGTGAGGGAGATGATCAACGAAGACAGGTATCCTCTCTGGAAATTTCCTTGACCTCTCTCTACAGCCTTGACAAGTGAAAATGACAGGTTACTCAAGATATTTATACTCCCACCACCATTAATGGCCGTATTAAATGCAAGTATGGTGAACAATTGGGTTGGTGGATTTTGAATTTGTGGATGGCGGCGAGAGGTCCAAGGCCCGGAGGTCGGAAAGATGCGAGGCAGTGGCCATCTTGGAAAATTCTGCTAGAAATCACCAGCGAAAAAGGGGAAGTCAGGGCCCAGAGGGCAGAATTCTGCCACTAGTTTGCTGTCGGGAACAATGAAGTCCTCATGGAACTCCAGAAGCAGAAGTTTGGAGGTTCAGGCCTAGCAGGTTCGAAGGCAGTCAAGAAACTTTACAATTTTCACCAGACAGAGAACAAGGATCCAGGACCCGAGGCTTGGGAAGGTGGAATCCATCCACTATTCGGGACGGCGGACACGACAAGGAAACCCAGCTAGGGAAACTCGAAGGGACGGGCCCGACTAGGCCTAAGGCCACTGACAAAGGTAAACTACCAGAGAGACCCTGCAAGGCACCAGAACTTGACAAAATTAAAAGGGAGAAGTATGATCAACTTATGATGAGACTTTGGAGGTATGCTGACCACCTAGGACACCAAAACGGGGCATGCAAAATGAGGTGGCATCAAAAATGACCTGACAAGGTGAAAGAAAAAGAGGGTCCCCATTCCGAATGAGGCGTGTGTGTTGAAGGCACAACAATATGTAATCTCAACTATTTATTTAATTATGCTAATTCCCTCCAGCTAAGGATACATACCTGTTTTTAAGGAAATTTAAAAGGAATGCTTTTTGGAGAATATTTGAGAGATTTGATTTAATGCGCATTAACTGCCTATTTACTCTCACACACTTTGTGGGTAGTAAAAGATATTAATATTTTATTCTCCTTAGCTGTCCACCATAGTTTTTGGTTTTAATTCTTTTTTGTGATCATTTTGCATAATGCAAGAAATAGGAAAGAGAGCAACGTAGCTCTGCAGAATATGGTGTAAAGAAGAACAAGGCATCGAAGCTCTCCATATTAATGAATATATATAAATCTGATTGCTATCTATTTTGTGTTGTGTTTCAATTGTGTTTTTTTTAGCAGCTCTTAATTGCATTTGAATGTGCTTATTTTACTGTTGTATATGATCTTTATTTGCTGCTCTATTTTATTTCTACTCCTCTGTCGCTTGGCCCACAAGAAGTGCTTCTAATTTTGTTGGAGCAACCTACAAATAAATGCATAGAAATATCAAATTATCATAACAAGTCAATTTTATTAAATACATAAAATTTGCATAGTTTGTCATAGATTAGTTTGATAGTTTCTAGATTTGATCATGTAAACAATTTTTCATCAATGTTTTGAATCATGTTCCATGATCCATTATAAAAATGTGTTGAATAGAAAAAATAATTATTTACATAATCAAATTCAAAAACTATCAAACTAAATCAATTTTATCGAAACAAATAAAGCTTAATACCTAATAACCTTTGTATTTTATCAGTTCTTTCAGCCTATCTACTACAAAGACATACCCTTCAATATCAATGTAACAGAGTTCGCCTGTATGTAGCCAACCATTTTCCTCCATAGCTGAACTCATAGCTTCTAGATTGCTAAAGTAGCCTGCGATTGAATGCAACAGGTTATAGGTTTAGTGATCATCTTCTAATGGGAATCTTTTGGTGATGTATAGAAAATGAATTTTTAGCGAGAACCCATATCTGCAAGAAATTTCAATGCACAGAAATTGAGACTTTCACAACATTTGAGCTGAGTTGATTTTTGGGGTTAGCACTAGAATAAGTTTGTGAGCTTGGCAACACTTGACCTTGTAAAAAAAATCAAAACAACATATAGCAATGCAAAAATAAATTGAAAATACTTTGAGACTAGAAAGAAATGTTTAATCAGAAGAAATACAAGAGATATTTAAGCAAATGACATTGTGCATTGCATCTGATGATTGTCGTTTCTCCTTTCCCCATTCTATGAACTAAACATTACTGCTATGCTACTTTGCATATAAACTTTTCATTATACATTTGTATTTTTTATATTTTGAATTCTATAATCTTAAATGTCAGATAAGCTTTGTATATTTTTATGTTTAATAAGTCTGATGTGGCTGATTCTATTAGTGATTGTAGATAGGGAAAAATCAACAGGTTTAATGTTGTTGAAAACAATAAACTAATTGAATCCTATCAAGCACCACGAAGCACAAACTAGAATGAAAATGCAAATAAACAAAAGATATGCAAACCAATTCTCAAACTAGACCTGATTGACCTCCATGGCTCTTCTCCACCTGCATGAGAATGCGAGATTTTGAAGGTTGGTTATTGAAGGAATGTTGGTTGCTCAATACTGCAGCATAACGACTTGATGAAGATGATAGATGGAGATGAATGGAAGATAAAAAATGATTTTGACAACATAAGGATTTCTAAAGATTCAATACCAAATGACCTGTGAAAGGTTAGATTTATAGAGTTTTTGAAGGCAAAACCTTAGTTGGAAAAGATCAATAGTTGAGATTCAGTCTGGTACGATGAACGGTAAGACATGGAGAAGTTGGAGAAAAAGATGGAAGTTAGAGAAAAAGAATGAAGATGTTTCCTTCCCACAAAACCTTTCACTCAAAAATGAAGGCAACTTGCCATTTGTCAAGTTTAGTTATGAGTTTGTTTTGTAGTTGAAGATAATTCATTAATTAAATAATAAAATTATTTAATTTCATGTGACATGTGGTTTTGGAAGTTTCTAATTAAATATTGAAAAATATTTAATTATGTGTGAGATGGCTTTTTAAAAGATTTTAAAGATGATTTCATGATTTTGGAAAAAAGAAGAATATTTAGAAGATTTAAGGATGATTTTATGATTTTGGAAAAAAGAAAAATATTTACTTTATTTAAAATAAAGCAATGTGATTTTTAGAAGATTTAAAGATGATTTCATGATTTTGGAAAGAAAGAAGAATATTTACTTTATTCAAAATAAAGCAATGTGATCATTAAATTAAATAAATTGTAAAGCTTATTTAATTTAATTAAGAAGAATTAGAAAAGTAATTAAATTAAATAAGTAATTAAATTTATTTAAGATAGAAGAATTAGAAAATGAACAATATAAATAAATAATTAAATTTACTTATATGTAGATTGAATTAGAGATTTAACTAAATAACTTGTATTTAATTAATTACCAGACTTATTATAATGTGACCATTTTTAGGTGTATACATTTTGCCCGTCTTTGAGATGATGTTCAAGATGATAAGATTTGCGTCGAGTAACATCATTTCAAAGAAGTTAAGGTATGGATAGAGGAAAATGATTACTGATAGAAAGATAGGATGATGGAATGATGATGCCCCCTCGAGAGGATAGGCAGCTTGAACAAACACGAGTATGCTTTCGAAATGAAATGATAAGGATAGACAAGATGAATGATGTAAGATAGAAAGTGGATGAAGGAGATGAATGATATGTTATGCTGCAATGAAGGTGAGCAACAATGATGTTTGATATAGCACTAGACATTATGCACCAAGATATAAGGACCAAGGTGATGATGTGTCTCGTGCCCCAGCGTAATACAATCTTGTCTAGACATATGAGGAAGTAAATTTAGAGCATTAAAGTCCTAATGCACAAAAGGTATGGTGTGACCTTAGATGCAAAGGATAGTGCAAAAAACTACTTCAACATATACAAAATACGAATATTAGCTAGAATGATACGGACTGGATACAAATGCAAGATAAAATGATAACACACATAAGCAAGAAAGAAAGCATGCACAAATGATACAAAAACAAACAAGGTATTGCCCTTCTCAAGCTATAAACCGTTGATTGATTGATTGATTGAAGATGATGATAGTGTTGTCATTGTTGGGAGCGACATATCCCTAGAGCAACACAAGGATGATGATAATTGATTGATTGATTGGTTGATTTGGTTTACGTCAAGATTAGGATCAAGACCAAAGGATGTGATTGGATAATTTGAAAAAATTGATTGACTTGATTGGTATGGATTAAGGATTGACTTGCATTTGGATTATGGCTTGGATTGATTTGATTGGATGAAATGGTTTTGATGAAGATGATTGATTTGGTTGAATGGTCCAATGATTGGATTGAGGTGATGGATTAAGTAGATGAAATTGGAAGAATTAATTGGATGGATTGATTTTATTGCGTGAATTTTTTGTTGGATATTTGATTTTTTTGTATTTTTGGGGATATTTTGATTTTTTTGGATTTTTGAAATGTGTTGATTTTTTTGGACTTATGAAATGTTTTGATTTTTTTTTGGATTTTTGAAATGTTTTGTTTTTTTTTTGGATTTTTGAAATTTTTTGATTTTTTTGTATTTTTGAAATGTTTTGAGGTGTCAAAGGATGAAAATTTGAGTATCCTTGGTGCTAGATACCAATGACAAGGGGAAAACCAAGTCTAGGTGCAAGGAGATAGATGGGATTGATGGATGAAAGGGTGGGTGATGGGATAAGGGATAAAAGGTGCATGGTATATGGATGGATGGAATGGATAGGTCATAGTGAATGAAATGGATGCATGCATCATAGGAGAGAAAGGATGTGATTTCCAAAGACTATGTCACATAGGAATAACATGCCCCATTTTAGGTACAATACTTAGGATTTTTCATGACAAAATTTATGACAATAGGATAATGATAGGCTTCTTTGGAAGGATGAGGTATATCAAGAGATACCCAAAAAACATGTTTCAACATTTTTCCCCTATGTATTCACCAAGATCAAAAGATGAAGGGTGGATGAATGGACTCAATATCATAGGTATGTATGAATAGACTCAATATGATGGCTAAAGATGGTAGTTAAGATGGAAATGATATGACATGAAAATGATAGGTTGGATAGATAAGACATTGTGCCCCCAAGTGTAAGTGGAATAGAAGATCAACCTACACATGACACCTATTTGCTAGGTTTTCATCATGGTACTTATCTAGGGCACCTGTTTACCAGGTTTTCACCGTTGGACGAAGGGATTTCTCTTTACTTTTTTTTTCTATGTTTCTTTTTTTTTTGGTTTTTGGATAGGAGAAGGGGAATATGGATGGGAGGGACTCAAGTTTCTAGTTCTGTGAAAGGTGATAGTCCCACTAGATATGGATGGCATTGCATGGACCATGTCAAATGTCATTATGCTCATAGATGTTGGTAAGGGATGACATGAAAGAGAAATGGAGTAGGTAGATAATGGATTATGATGTGGATTATGGAGGAAAATAGTGGATTATGATATGGATTATGTAGGGAAGATGATAGGGATTATATGGGACTTATGCAAAAGATGAATGGGGAGGCTTAGCCAAAAGCATGGACCATAGGAAGATGGTGGGGGAGATATGTAGGATAATGGGTGAAGGGTGGGGAGATGGAGGTATGTGGAAGTGTTGTGAAATGGAAGGGAACCATGACCAATGGTTGCACACATTGTGATAAACGCTGAATCTTTTGATGTGGATGGGGTGTGGGAAGCAATGGAGATGTTTTCTTAGGAGGTGGTGGATGAAGTGTTTTAAGTACCCACATAGACTTAGTATTTTTATGATTTTTGTTTGGCTTGTGGGTTTTAGGAATTTGAGATTTTTGAATAGAATGTGCATTTTGTAATGTATATTCCTCATTTGACTTGCTTTCTTTTTGCTTAGGTACCCAAACCAATTTAGTTTTGGCCTTTACTTTTGGAGGTATGGGCTTATATAACTTTTTGGATGTATTTTTCTTTGAATTTTTGTATTGATGTCCTAAGGCATGAGAACCCTTAGGATTTTTTACTTTATAGGTAGAGGCATTGAAATTCTTGATTTTGAATCCCATGGGTATGGTGGAATGGGTGGAAGCTTCATGTTTATACAATGTGTGCATTTGTTGGTCATGATTAGGAATGTTAGGGTATTTATGGATGGAGGGATAAGGGGATTGGATAATGGGGATATTAGGTGTTGGGAGAAGTGGAGGTAGATTAGATGGAGGGATATTAGGAGTTGGAAGCAATGGTGGTAGATTTGATGGTGGAAGGTGTATGGTCACATGCTTTTGACATTTGTAAGATGATGGAGGAGGGATGGAAACATATGTTTTAGGGATACGATAGGCTTTATGATGGAAAGTGGACTTGGGATGCATGGAGGAAGTACCAACATCTTTAGGTTGTTGTCCTTGGGGTGTAGGTCCAAGGCCATAAGAGCATGGAGGGACTTTGACATGGATGGGCTCAAAAATATCTTGTTCATGAAGGTCTATACCTTTACCTTGGTGGTTCATGTTTTGGAGTGTGCAATGGATAATGGGACTAGGTGTAGGCGGAACACTAGACATGAGTTCCTTATTGGATGGAGAAAATGACGCAAGGGAAGATAATGGTTTTTGTTGTTCTAGGGAGGAACATTCACGAATGAGGGTGGAAAGACCAATATGATATGATGGAGGACTTTCAATGGGGTCGATAGTGGGTGATGGGGGATCATTAGGATCTTGATTAGCATTGTGTTCACTTAGATCCAAGGTATTTGTTTGATCTTCTATGTTTGCTTTAGAGGCATATGTCTCATCAAGGGAAGTGAATATTGATGGATCATGGATAGGACTAGGTGGAGGTGAATTTGGAATATCTTTCTCATGGATGGGTACAGGATCAAGTTGCTCATAGATAGACTCTTCATCATTATGGATATCATCTTGATCATAAAAACAATATAGATTATGGATAGGTTGGATGAAAATGATTTGATCTTGATTAGGACTAGGGCTTGATGTTTCCACATGTTTGGGAGTAGACTCTTGATATAAATCTTGGGTTGCTTGGATGGAAGTGGAAGGAGATTTCTCATGGAGAGACTTGACATGTTCTTGATGGTCAACAACATAGGAGCATGAAAGAGGGTGACTTGAACTTATGACAGAAGACTCTTGAATGGGCTCAAGGGGTTGTGGATGACATGGTTGACTTGAATGACTTGGCATGATGTTTGAGGACTCTTTTGTATGTTCAAGTATATGTGTTGAATGACATGGCGACAGTTGATTCCTTGCTTGTAGCCCTTGGGTCAAATCCTTTGGAGGTGTAGGGGTGGAAGGTGTTGGCTTAGGATTTTTATTTTTATTGTATAGTGGTATGATATACTTCGAGAGTACATAACCTAGATTAGCATTCCCCTTCTAAATGGTTGCCTTATCTAGAACTTAAAGGCTCATGATTTTGTTGCCCAGGTGGACTTAAATTCACATGTGTTTGTCGTGATGTGGCATTGACATACGAAGAAGTGGATGGATTAGATTGGTATGAGGTGGAAGGGTGATAATGAATGGATAGGGGATGATGTTGTGGTTGCTGTATTTGACAAGTGGCCATGAGGTATTGGGCTTGTGCTATGAGTTTTTGAATTTGAGGTGGCTTGTTTGTTTGAAGTTTTTGTACTATGTCATGGAATTCGTGAATGAGTTGTTGGGGTAAAGGTGTTTGACTTGTTTTAACCATGTGAAGCATGTGAACAACCTTTTGTGCTATGTCTTCCAATGTTTTCATGGTGTAAAATGATATTGATTGGATTAAAGAGATGATGATGATTAGGATATGATATGGAATGACAAGATTGGATGATTTGGATGATGTGGGAAGTGTTTATTGGAATTTTGACTTGGGCACTATCAAACACAATATTTCACATGTAAATGCATGAACACACACACCAAACACAATGATAAATTTATCTTTGAAGATTAGATGTTATGATTAAGCAAACACTTGAATACACAACAAGCCCTATGACTAGTCAAGTGGGGTATGGCCAATTAGGTCTCAAGCTAGTTTGCACAAGGTTGACTAAGGAATGATTTGAAAGAAAAATCCTGCCACACAACCGGGAGAAAGGGGTAACCCACCCTTCACCTTCACTTCCCAAAGGTATAAATTTCTTTGGGGCTTAGCCAAGAGTGACAAGATTTTAACTTCCAAACAAGCATGTCTTTTGATTCACACTTTGATTGAGGTCATCCCCAGGGGTGATGAAATCCCCTAGCAGGCCTCCTATGAAGGGTTTGACAAAAACAAACCAAGTGAGGTGTTTGTTATCACACACGCACTTGATTCACACTCACAATGATTAATTTCCCTTAGATTAGAAATGAAATGTGTAAAATAGTTCAAGCACTTATTCTTTTTAGATCCCAAATCAAGATGTGATGGAAGACAATGGTTAATTTTAGCCTCGATTTTTGATATGTGATTGAAAACAAGATTCATTTTAAGAGCCCAAATCCAAATGTGTGACAAACAATGATTAAGAGATGGAGGATGAAACGAGTGCACCTGGTTATTTTCTCTTTCCAAATTGTTATATATGATTTATATTTCTGCTACTACAACTCTTTATGATCACCTACAAGATTAAAAAATAATATTATAATGTAGTCAAAGAAAAAAACAAGCTCATCAGAAAATTGCAATTTCATATACATGTTTTTGACATAGCCGAATTGGATTTTATTATTTGAAGATTTTATTGATCTAAAAAATGAAAACTCAAAGAAGAGATCCCTGCTAATTTTTTGAGAGCTTTCCAGAAATGTAAAGAAGTCAAAAAAATTCCCTGGTTTGCTCTCAAAAATGCAGATTTGTGAAAACCATAAAAAAAATGAAGATAAATTTTTTTTGCATTGTATTTGATCTCAACATTAATTCTGTAAAACATATATCCCCATTAGAATTTAAATATATTTCCAAAAATGTAAAAATTTCTGAAAAATTTGCCGATTTGCATCCAAAAAACAAATTTTATGAAAAAACATAAAAGTACAATAACTCCTACAAAAATGATGATAAACCATCAATATTTTTACTATAGCCTCTTGAGGTGATGCACAAGACTTTGTGTAAATCTTGTGGAAAAATTTGTATCTATGTAGAAGATATGAAGAAATTTGTAAAACCTGCAGTTTTGTCCAAAAATTGGTAGATCTGCAACAAAAAGTCAATAAAAATCAATAAAACCTGCAAGTAGATATTAAAAATGGGGCAAGGCCCCACGGTGGGCATCAAAATGTAGTTAGGGAAAAATCAATAGGTTTAATGTTGTTGAAAACAATAAACTAATTAAATCCTATCAAGCACCATGAAACACAAACTAGAATGAAAATGCAAATAAACAAAAGATATGCAAACCAATTCTCAAACTAGACTTGATTGACCTCCATGGCTCTTCTCCACCTGCATGAGAATGCGAGATTTTGATGGTTGATTGTTGAAGGAATGTTGGTTGCTCAATTCCGCAGCATAACGACCTGATGAAGATGATAGATGGAGATAGATGAAAGATAGAAAAATGATTTTGACAGCATAAGGATGTTTGAAGATTCGATACCAAATGACCTATGAAAGGTTAGATCTATAGATTTTTTGAAGACAAAAACTTAGTTGGAAAAGATCAACGGTTGAGATTCAGACGGTAAGATGAACGGTAAGAGATGGAGAAGTTGGAGAAAAAGATGGAAGGTAGAGAAAAAGAAGGAAGATGTTTCCTTCCCACAAAACCTTTCACTCAAAAATGAAGGCAACTTGTCATTTGTCAAGTTTAGTTATGAGTTGGTTTTGTAGTTGAAGATAATTCATTAATTAAATAATAAAATTATTTAATTTCATGTGACATGTGGTTTTGGAAGTTTCTAATTAAATATTGAAAAATATTTAATTATGTGTGAAATGTGGATAAGAAGTTTCTAATTAAATATTGAAAAATATTTAATTATGTGTGAGATGGCTTTTTAGAAGATTTTAAAGATGATTTCATGATTTTGGAAAAAAGAAGAATATTTAGAAGATTTAAGGATGATTTTATGATTTTGGAAAAAAGAAGAATATTTACTTTATTTAAAATCAAGCAATGTGATTTTTAGAAGATTTAAAGATGATTTCATGATTTTGGAAAGAAAGAAGAATATTTACTTTATTCAAAATAAAATAATGTGATCATTAAATTAAATAAATTGTAAAGCTTATTTAATTTAATTAAGAAGAATTATAAAATGAACAGTATAAATAAAAAATTAAATTTATTTATATGTAGATTGAATTAAAGATTTAACTAAATAACTTGTATTTAATTAATTACCAGACTTATTATAATGTGACCATTTTTAGGTGTATACAGTGATAGAAATTCTTTTTAAATATTATTTTGAGTTTTTTCTATTTTCAACCACGTTTTAAAGTATTTATCTTTTACATTTGCATAATTCATGTAAGTTGTAAAAGCATTTTCAATATGTCTATTTATATTCACACATGATTAAGAATGAATCAAGATAGATTCATTATTGAATTGAAGAATGGTTGAATTTTATCAATAGTGATTTTTTTACCATATTATCCAAAAAAATTCTTAATTAAAAATAATAAATATTGTCTTTGCTCTCTATTTGATCTATATCGCTTCAAACTCTATATGCAATACTATTATATAGATTTATCTAACTTCTTTTCTTTGCTAGAACACCCACCATTGTAGTAACTTTAGCTTGCTTCCTGTAAATATTGCTCGTCAGTTCTAAATTTTGTGAAGGTTCATGCTATTGCGTTTCATTTTTATTTTTATTTTTTTTCTACATAATGGGTGGCGATGATAGAAGTAAAAACTGGGTCACATTATTTTCATTCGACTGTTAAGCATGTGACGAATGCACCTCATTTTCATTCCATCACAAACTTACCAAATGTTCACTGCAATTTTGGGTAACCTTAATTAATTTCCATCACAAACTTACCGCATGTTCACAAGCAAAGGGCAGGAGGAAAAATTTCCACACCTTTCATAATTGTTGGGCCTCAAAGCCACAACTCTCCCCTTTGATTTGGAGGGAGAGCAAGGCCAGAATCAGGATCCACTATCTTTGCATCAGTATTTGGGGCCAACATGCCTGTTGTTTTGTAGTGTCTTCTCTCCTCTTGGGTGTCTGTGGATGCTCCTATTGCTATTGTTTCTATCAGCCCATAACCCTAGGAAAAAATGTTACCCCAATCAGGAAAGAAAAATAAGGCTTAAAGTATTAAGGCCTCCAATGTCGAAATGTTAAAAATAAAAACAAAACCTTTTTCTTCTAGAAAGTCATGTCATAATAATTTTTGAAAACATCCATATTTGATATCACCTTTTGTGATCTATGGTTTTCATGATGCATCATGAAGGGCAATCTAAATGATCAAAATATGATTTATAATCTTCATAATGATTCATGAAGGGTGGTCTAAAACATCAAGATGTAATGTATAATAATTTTTCAGAACTCTAAATATTTCTGAAACATCAAACATGTTATTCATTGAAACTATAGATATCTAATTAAATCTAAAAGTGATCCAAAGCATTGAAAATTTAGACAAATATTGTAAATTCCATGGATTTTGAAAGGTGATCTGAAACATGAATGATTTCAAACCTTGTTATCACATTATTTCATAATCTTTTCTTCTACCAAAAATGAGGTTAAGGAAAGACTAAAAATAAGGATGGCTAACTTACTTGCATTATTGTGATGAAGGGAAATCTAGAAATAAACTCTTTAGTTAACTCCTTGCTGAGGGGTGCCCCTCGAGGATTGTCTCAGGATAGGCCCAGTGCACAGCCGAATCCTATGCGGCATGGGAGATGACCTCTCGCTAGGCTGCCTTGTGAAAACATTTTTATGCTTATCGTTGCGAAGGAGAGTTCCGACATAGAGACATTGCAGGAGATCAACACTTTGACCCAGAGTGTAATCGATCATACTAGCCCTATTGTATAGTGCCATTCAGGGGAGTCTTCGAGTGGTGGCCTTTGAACCCATATGCATCAATCTTGTGGGGTGACTTGTTCATATGACCCCACTGACACTCAAGAGGCTGGTACGTAGGATTTGTATGCTGCTACACAGGGTCTATATGCTACTACATAGGATCTGTATGTTGCTACACAAGATCCGTATGCTGTTATGGGGATGGAGAGGATGGTTGACATTTTGCATCGTGCATATGACATTAATAGTCGGGTAAAATTTAACATGTTCATTGAATTTAATTTATTAAATTTTGATTCTAAAATGCATGATTAACTAATTTAGTTTTATTATTTTAATAAAATTGCAAGGTCACAGTGTTGAGACTAGATACACCGATCCTCCACCTACTTATTTCTGTAGTACACCTATTAGTGGGGTATGTAACTAGTAAACAATTATAAATTTATTACATGTTAATAGCATTGTTTTACGAATGGTATTTTAATACATGTGATTTTGGATGTTGAACAGGCTAATATTGGTGGTTTCAAGCAAACACCTCCTAGTGCCAGTAGATTCACTCAAATGTACACGAAGGTAATAGAATGAAGAGAACTTAACTATTGAATTCTACTTAATAGATTTGTGTAGTTTATATTCATATTGTTGGTTGTGTTGCATTACACATCATTCAAACTCAAAGCATTACTTCAAATTCCATAACTAATAACTAGATGTTGATAGATGACAAAATTTCAATTGTACAATATAGTTGTTAGAAAGTCAACATAAGTAGCACGATGCAATTACTTCACATGGAGGCATGTGCTTGCAAAGGTGCACTAGCACGACAAACTATGGATTCTTGGAAAAAATATATGAAACCATAATAGTAAGCAATAGCATACACAAGGTAGTTAGTGATGCAGAGCATCATATCAAAACACTCAATCATCAGGATACATCTAATGCAGAGCATCCAAAAAATGCCATCAACATCATTTCTTTAGGGGATTTCAATCCCAAATAGAATCAGGAGAAATCAAATATAATTTCATAAGAAATTTACTTTTCATTCAACCAAAATCCACTCAAATTCTCTTAGGCATTCCATAGGCCATCATTCATCATTCCACTAATCAGTATTCCAATTGACTCATTCAAAGGAAAAAACATATTAAAGAAAATTTTGACTTAATCAATTAGATTCATATCATTCTCAACCACCATAAAAACAACATAAACCTGATTATTGACACTTGAACAATTCATCCTTTCATTTATTCACCAAGGAAACAAATCAACTAAACCATACCTCACTGTTATCAGTCCATTATCAAGCACTGTACTCACCATGTTTTGATTGCAGTAGTCTATTTATAGGTTACAAACTCATGCTATAATAGAATCTTGATTATCATTTTGTGGTTAATTACCAATTTGCTAAAAATGCTTCATAATACTCACCCATCCAACCATCAAAGTCACCAAACCTATCTTATACACCTTAACCAAATTTAGTAACATCAATCATATCATTAGTTTGATAGTAACCAAGCACTCAATATCATCCTTTCCACTATTTAAACAAACATCTTTGTTTTGATCAGATAATATCATATTCCTCTAGTAGGTCTGTCAACCATTGAATTGGGTAGTTACATTCCTATCTCAAAGCTTATTAAAAAAATCAATGCACATTTAGAAACACTTTCCAGCACATCACAACATATCAAAGTTCTTAGACGTTTGACATAAAGAAAATCATCAGATTTCAGACTGTCCTCTAAAGATAGCCTAGTAGATTAGGCTTGTTTTACAAAGGAGAACCCTTCAAAACCATTCCAAATCACTCAAAACCTCAAAAAAGTCTTCAATCATGTCTTATAACTCAATATTTCACCATTATAGGGATTGAAAACCATGAAAATGTTCTGATCCAATAAACCCTCATTTATAGGGTGTAAAAGCACAAATCAAGGAGGGTTTTGTGAAAAATACTCTTGCAAACCTCTATTTATCTACCCACCACCTAGAACATGATTGTTTATGTTTTCCAATACCTTCTACATCTTTTCCAAGCCTCTACATGCTTTATTTATTCATGAACCATGACTGTAGCATCACTTTGTGTAGGAAAATCCTCTATTTTCCAGTGTAGCAGCAACTCCACCATGGTATTCTTTCTTTTCCCTGCACTTAATGTGATATCCAAAATGTCTAACCCTTTCTAAGCAACTAAAATGCAATGGAAAAACATAAGGAAACACCTCAAGATTAGCCTAAGAAATTTGTAAATGCAAAGAGGAAAGTGTAAAATGATGTTAAATGGATATACCTTCCTTCTTGCAGCTGAAACTCTTTGATTGGCCCTTCATTTTAATTTGGTTTGTATGCTCCTTAATGGCTCTTGATATGGCTAAATGCAAGTCTTGACTATATGCTTGAATGTAGATGCAAATGGATGAATGTTGATGGCTAGATGAGTACACAAAATGGCAGCATTTAGTTGCAAAAATGACTAAGTCCTTCTAAATTCCTTAGAGGATGGGGTATTTATAGAGAAACATGAATTCTCTAGAGAATTCAATGGTTGGGATTTATCCAACAAATTCAAGATGAAGGGATAAGGTGAGTTGAGGACTCACAAGCCCTCACATTTTGACATGTGGAATGTGAAGTGGATAAAGGTAGGATGATGTGTAGGTGATGTGGAAGGGAGGTACATGATGTGGAGGAAGGGCAAGTACCTTCCAAGTACATTGGGAGATGAGAAGATTCCTTGGAGGAATAAATGTGAATTAAAAATTCACATGCTTGGGAGAATATAGTGGATAAGAGAAGGTCTCCAAAAATGTGGGAGTTTGTCACATGTGACTTGATGTGACAAGTCAAAGATTCTAGAAGATGCATGGGAAATGGGGATTCTAGAAGGAATAAAAGTGAATTAAAAATTCACATGGGGAAGAGAGGAGCCTTGGATGAATAAAAAGGAATTAAAAATTCCTTGGGGGATGGGGAGAGTTGACCAAGGTACTAATTAGTTTTAATTGATCAGTAATTAGAAGATAATTAGTGGTTAATAAGGATTATAAGCCAACTTGCAAAAGTTGGAGGATGTGACACATCCTAATCAAGGATTAGGCATAGCAATATTCTTAATGAAGAGATTAGGAGATGGATTAGGATTAGATGAAAATGACATGTGAGGAATTAAATAAATGTAATATTTATTTAATTCATTTGATGAAAAGAGGATTAAGGAGGGTAAGGTATTAATTAAATACCTTAGGGATTTGGTAGAATTAAGGATATTAATTAAATAATAGTAATGTTACTTAATTAACTTGGATAAGAGGTTGTTTAGATGAAAAATGGTAAATTTGGATAAATTAAGTGTCCAAATTTGGATGTCTACATTTTTCCCCTCTTTGACATGGTGTTACGAAGTAGCATCATTTCAAAGAATATTAAAACATAGAACCCAGAAGAAGATGGTTAGATTGGGAAGGATGTCCCAGTCATCAAAGGGATGACTAGGAAGAAAGATAATGGGGGTGAAGATGAAGAGTAGGGTTTGAGGATGCCCCCTTGAGAGGACATGCAGGTTCAAGAGAACATGGGTGTTCTCTCGAAATGGATGAGATGATGCAAGCGGAGATGAAGAAGATAATGCAAAGTGATGGATAAGATAGGAGGATAAGTGACAAGAGGTGGATGAAGCACGAATAGATTTGAGCACAAATATGAGGTTTCCCCAGTCAAGCTACAAGCAAAAATGGGTGGATGATGGATGGAGTGTCATCAATGAGGGAATGAGAGATCCCAAAACAACATGAGGATAGGGAAGGATACATCCCAAAACACCACTAAAGGATAGGGAAGAATACCTCCCAATGATGATGATGAAAGTGTTGTTGATGCAGGAAGGACACATCCCAAAACAACACCGAAGGGATATGGAAGAATACATATGGATGATGATGATGATGATGATTGGATCAAGGCTATAACAAGGTTAGGGACGGGACCAAGGGTGAGATTAGATGATTCAGGCTAAATGGAATGGATGGGGATTGGGTAGAGATGTGTGATGAGGATGAAGGAGGAATGGATGGGGGGGTTGATATATGCAAGACGATAGAATGGAAAATGAAATGCAATCCTAATGCAATTTGCCATCTTCGGAGCACTAATTTTTGCTATAGCATAAGACACCAAGTGCCAAGGTATGTGGAACCAAGGTGTAATAGTGTCTAATACATGAAATAAACACAATAGACAAGAAGGCTATCCCAACACCCCAAAGTCACAAAGACCTTGGTCGGGCCAGGTATTGAGATAACCACAAGCACAAAAGGATGCCCCAGTGTAACACAAGACTTCGGGGATCTTGGTGGGTACTACGTGGGATAACCAAGAAGAAAAAAATAGACATAAAAAGATCAAGATATGCCCCTATGTTGACCAACAAAAACACACCATAATATGATGGATCATGGCCTTGACAAGTGATGATAGGAAGCTCAAATGATAAACAAAGGCCAAACGTATCAAAATATCACAATCGAGTTCAAATGTCCTTTGCCATAGGATCAAAAGGGATGGATGGGGTTGATGAGGTCTATTAGGAAGGATGCATCCTGTTGAGACCAAAGATGATGGATACTAAACTAAAATATTGTTATGATGTGGGATGTTCAAAATCGATTGGATCTCATGATACAAGTGGATCTAATTTTTG
>VDFB02058242.1:639233454-639259013 GCA_007258455.2 Sequoia sempervirens | reverse complement strand
TAATTGCACTTCTGCAGTGATCAGGAGGGCGCAATTGCACTTTTGCAGTGAACAGGAGGACACAATTGCACTTTTGTAGAAAAGTGTTAGTACAAAAAATTTAACCAAGGGGCGTAGTCGCCCTTTGCAGAAAATGAGGGTGCAATTGCACTTTTGCGGAAAAGTGTTAGTACAAAAAATTTAACCAAGGGGCATAGTCGCCCTTCTAAAGAAAATGAGAGGATGCAGTTGCACTTCTACAGTGAAAAGGAGGGCACAATTGCACTTCTGCAGAAAAAGTGTTAGTACAAAAAAATTAACCAAGGGGCGTAGTCACCCTTATGCAAAAAATGAGGGCGCAATTGCACTTCTGCGGAAAAGTGCTAGTACAAAAAATTTAACCAAGGGGCATAGTCGCCCTTCTGTAGAAAAATGTTAGCACAAAAAATTTGGAGCTAGGGGGCGTAGTCGCCCTTTTGCAGAAAAGTGTTAGCACAAAAATTTCAGCCCAGGGGGCGTAGTCGCCCTTCTGCAGTAAAGTGTTAGCACAAAAATTTAGGAGCCAAGGGGCATAGTCGCCCTTCTGCAGAAAAGTGTTAGCATAAAAATTTCAGCCCAGGGGGCATAGTTTCCCTTCTACAGAAAAGTGTTAGCACAAAAAATTTGGACCCAGGAGGCATAGTCGCCCTTCTATGGAAAATCAGGGGCGTAGTCGCCCTTCTGCCGAAAATTAGGGGCGTAATCGCCCTTCTATGGAAAATCAGGGGCGTAGTCGCCCTTTTGCAGAAAATCAGGGGTGTAATCACCCTTCTGCAGAAAATTAGGGGCGTAATCACCCTTTTGCAGAAAATCAGGGGCGTAATCGCCCTTCTGCAGTAACTAGGAGGGTGTAATCACCCTTTTGCAGCGTGTTCCTACAAAAAACTCAACAACAACAAATATGAAATTGAGCAAACCACTTGCGGGTCCCACCGGGTGTGCTAGAAATGTGATATCCAAAATGTCTACCCCTTTCTATGCAACTAAAATGCAATGGAAAAACATAAGGAAACACCTCAAGATTAGCCTAAGAAATTTGTAAATGCAAAGAGGAAAGTGTAAAATGATGTTAAATGGATATACCTTCCTTCTTGCAGCTGAAACTCCTTGGTTGGCCCTTGATTTTAATTTGGTTTGTATGCTCCTTGATGGCTATTGATATGGCTAAATGCAAGTCTTGACTATATGCTTGAATGTAGATGGTGAAGGAGCTCCTACTTGAGTACAAACATAAATCTTGAAGTGTTATTTTAAATCTATTTTATTTTTGCTGTGCAAGATTCTAATGCCTTTTAGGATGTATAAGGGGACCTTTTAAGATTTTTGGTTTAAATTTGAATAAGTTAGGAAGCCATGTGTGGTTGTTTCCTAAGATTTTAGTTATGTTTGCAAAACATAGTGTGTTTTCAAACGTAGGTTGTTTGGTCATTTTTAAGACCAAAACTGAAAAAGTAACAGTTTCTTTGTGATGGAAAAGAAAGCCTCGACCATTTTGAAGGGTTGAATGTCTTTTGATGGTGGCAATTTCTAGAGAATAAGAAAAAAATTAGTTTTTAGAGTGCATTTACTAGTTTTCCCTGTTTTCTTTTATTGCGTTCTGCAAGAAATGTATTGACTATTAGTCTTTAATTATTTAGCACGTAATGAGGTTGTTTTAAAACACTGTATTAGCGTAGGAACTATATTATATTCATTTCAGAGTTAGTATTTGTTGTGTCTTTCCTTAAATTTTAGTTTTGACTAGTAAAAGAAAGAACAATGGAGTTTTAGCTGCATTGCCTTTGTACTCAGCACGAGTTCATTGGAAATGGAGCTAGACTCAACTGTTGTACATAGAATAGGCATAGGAATCTGTAGGTATTTAAAAGACATGCAAAAAGTCTAGTTCCTAGGTGAGCAATCAATGCTCGGTTAGGATAAGACAAAAATTTTGTGCAGTCCCAACGCAGTGGTGAATGAAATCTATTCAGTGCATGGTAGATGAAGATTGCAGGGACCTTTTTAAGGGTCTAGCAGGAGGTTTGAGTCTTTAACATTTCTTTTGGTGGCTGGAGGATTGAGGTCAGTTCTTTGAATGTCCAAGAAAAGGCTTGAAAGCTCTAAAATACCTTGAAATCAGCATTAACCCTGTATATGGCAGAAAGGGTTAGAATTCATGAAAATCTTGGAGTGCTCCATATTTGAGCCAAGGTGTTGTCTTTGTGCTTTTGGTATCCACCAAGTTGAAGGGTGAAATAACCCCAGACCCTGATTAAAAGGCCTAATAGTGCTCATGGCTACAAACCCTCCTAAAATCCTAGGGTTTTGAGGCAGCTATAGAGGAAAGAGTGGTTGTGCAAGGACAAGAACTCTTCCTAGACTATTGGCAGTGATTTTATGACAACTAAACTAATTCACACCCCTACAACAAGGTTGGGCAGAATGGAAGATTGACTGGTATTTAGAGGAATAAGGGCTAGTTGGTGCATGTGGAGAAAGAGCATCAAGAAATGCTTGGTTAAGACATTATGCATGTTTTGGAATATTGATAGCAGGGTTGGTAGCAAAGACCAGGGGTGCCTAATTGATTTGGGAACCTATAGGTTTGGTGGAGGGATTAACATCAGGGTTAGCTAAAGTGAGACCCAAACCATTGAGTTAGGGAATGATTCAATCCAACCCTCATTCTATCAGATTGGTATCTGAGCAGTGAAAGATTTGGGAAGCAACAGCTTATATGTCAGAGGAAGTTGAATCAAGTGAACTGCCCAAGATGGTGACAAACGCACAGTTAGCCAAGATGGTTGAAGAGAAAGAAGAGGATAACAAATCTCTAAAGGAAAGAATAGAACAGCTGGAAGAAGCACTGAACAAGGTTAAGTTGGAAGGAAAAGTGCCAAAAGAAGAAGAGTTTGTAGAGGAAGACAAAGTCCCTGAACCTGACCCTATTCTCGAGGAGGAACCTTTCTTGAAGGCATTAAAAGCCCTGAGTGGAAAAGGACTTGAGGGTGTACCACTATTCCATGGAAAGATGGATCCTGATCTGGTCTTGGACTAGATAGATGGAATGGAGAATCACTTTGAATGTGATGGAGTTACAGAAGCATAGAAGGTGAAGGTTGCAAAGTCAAGGTTGAGAGGATCAGCCTTAACTTGGTGGAAATTTGTCCAGATTGAAAGGGAGAAACAAGGCAAGCAGCCTATATCAACCTGGAAAGGAATGGTTGCTAAAGTGAAAGAAGCCTATATGCTGGATGATTACAAAATCCAACTCCACAAGAAGAGGCAGAGTTTAAGACAAAAAGATCAAGATGTCAACACCTACACTGAAGAATTTCAGAAACTTTGTTTGAGATCAGATGTGGCAGAAGATGAGAGCCTAAAAGGGGCTAGATACCTCAATGGTTTGAAGTGGAATATACAGGAAGAGATGGATTTGCTCAGCCCCAAGACAGTCCACCAATGCTATCAACTAGCTATCAAGATTGAAGAAAGGAATAAAAGGAAGCATGATCAGTACTCTAAGGGCAGAGGAAGAGGTAGAGATCAAAAAGGACAGCGTGGAGGTTACCAAGGAAGAGGTGGTGACCAAAGAAGCCAAGGAGAATCCAATCTTATGGAGCATGGAGGTGAAACCTCATCAAGAGGAGGATTTAATAGAGGAAGAGGACCTCAAGGGGGTTCAAACAGAGGTAGAGGAGCAGGCAGAGGTAACTCTTACTTTGCCACCATGAAATGTTATAACTGCAATCAGCTAGGCCATCCAGCTTATAGGTGCCCAGAAAAAGCTTCATCTAGCAATGAGAAAAGAGTACCTTATGCACAAGAGGACACCATGAGTGTAAAGACACTTGAGATCAGTCATATAGAATCAGAAGTAGGTGAAAATCTGATGTTTAATAGAGTGTTGATCAGACAACCGGTCAAGGAAGAACCCAAGCAAAGGAGAGCTTTGTTTAGAGCAAGGTGCAAAATATTGGGAAAGGTATGTAAGGTCATTGTAGATTCTGGTTCTACGGAAAATATAATATCTGAGGAGGCAGTAAATAAGTTAAAATTGTAGAAGGTACCTCATGCCAATCCCTATAAAGTCACATGGTGGAACAAAGGGCAGAGTGTCTTAGTGAATGAGCAGGTTACAGTGGAATTTTCAATAGGAGGCTACAAAGACAAGCTGATTTGTGATGTACTGCCCATGGATGCATTCCATCTTCTTCTTGGCAGGCCATGGAAATATGATAGAGGTGTTGTATATCATGGAAAGGAGAATACCATAGAATTCAAGAAGGATGGGAAAACTTTCAAGCTGCAATCATTGGTTGAGGATGATGAAGGGCAGTCTAAGGTTTTGAATATCATGTTGAGCAGTGGCAAAGAGTTCATCAAGGATTTACACCAAGGGAATGAAGGGTATGTGATCATGATGCAGCCCAAAGAAGAGGAAAAGGCTGAAAGGACAATGTTACCAGCAGCAGTCCAAAACTTGCTTGACAAATACAAGAGCATAGTGAGTGATGGAACACCATCCACTCTACCACCCAAGAGAGCAATAAGTCATAAAATTGACTTTATACCTAGAGCCTCATTGCCTAACAAAGTAGCATAAAAATTGACCCCGAAGTAGAACCAAGAAGTGGCAAGGCAAGTGGAAGAGTTGCTGAATCAAGGTCTGATTCAAAAGACTATTAGTCCATGTGCAGTCCCAGTTGTTTTGGCAACTAAAAAAGGAGGTAAATGGAGACTTTGTATTGATTCTAGAGAAATTAATAGGATCACAATTAGGTATAGATTTCCAATACCTAGGATTGAAGATTTAATGGATTGCCTTGGAGGTGCAAAATTTTACACTAAGCTAGATCTTAAGAGCGGGTATCACCAAATCAGAATTAAGGAAGGTGATGAATGGAAGATAGCTTTTAAGACAAATGATGGATTATATGAGTGGAAAGTGATGCCATTTGGCCTCTCAAATGCCCCTAGCATGTTCATGAGACTAATGAATGAGGTGATTAAGGATTTCACAGGGATTTTTGTGGTAGTTTACTTGGATGACATACTGATTTTCAGTAAGACAGCAGAAGAACATTTGAAGCATGTGGAGATGGTACTCAAAAGGTTGCAAGAAGAATAGTTGGAAATCAACCTTGAGAAGTGTGAGTTCTTCAAAAAAGACCTTGTGTATCTAGGCTTTGTGGTATCTCAAGGAACACTGAAGATGGATCCAAGTAAGGTAGAAGCCATCCTAAACTGGCCTACACCAACCACAACAACTGAGGTAAGAAGTTTTCATGGTTTGGCTCAGTTTTATAGGAAGTTTATAAGGAATTTTAGTGGTAAATGTGTACTAGTGTTAGATACAATCAAGGGTGGTCAGAAAACAAAGTTTAAATGGACACTAGAGGCTAATAAAGGGTTTGAAAAGCTAAAACAAGAGGTAGCAACCCAACCTATACTTTTGTTGCCTAGTTTTGATAAGTTATTCATAATTGAGTGTGATGCAAGTGGAGTAGCAGTAGGAGGAGTCCTTAGTCAAGAAGGTAGACTTGTAGCCTTCTTTAGTGAAAAAATCAATGAAGCTAAACAAAAATACTCCACCTATGATTTGGAACTTTATGCTTTAGTGTAGTCCCTTAGGAAATGGAGGCATTATTTATTGCCCAAAGAGTTTGTGGTCTTTACGAATAACCAGGCACTCAATTATATCAACACCCAGGAGAAGTTAAGCAATAGACACTTGAAATGGATGGAGTAAATTCAAGCTTTCACATTTACCATTAAGCACAAGAAGGGACAGCAAAACAAAGTGGCAGATGCATTAAGCAGAAGGATGTTGATAGTCCAAGAGATACAACTGAAAAGCATTGGATTGGAAAGTTTTAAAGATATCTATGTTGATGATGAAGACTTTTTCGAAGCCTACAAGGTATGTTTAGACTTTGCAAATCATTTTCACAATCAATATGCTAAGTATACATTGCAAAATGGGTTGTTTCTCAAGGGCAATCTGTTATGTGTCCCAAGAGGATCAATGAGAGAAAATCTGATCCAAGAAAAACACAATGGCAGTCTTAGTGGGAATTTTGGTATTAACAAAACTTTAGAGCTAGTACAATGGTTTTATTATTGGCCTAAGTTAGCACAAGATGTCAGAAAGTATGTTGAACAGTGTGTTGTTTGCATGAGAGCCAAAGGGGGAGCTAGCAATGCTGGGTTATATCAGCCATTGCCTATTCCGAACAGACCATGGGAATGTGTGAGCATGGATTTTGTGGTGGGTCTTCCCAAGACTAAATCTAGTTTTGACAGTGTTTTTGTAGTTGTGGACAGATTTAGCAAGATGAGTCACTTTATTCCTTGCAAGACTACACATGATGCAAGCTATATTGCCCATCTCTTTTTCAGGGAAGTTGTGAGAATTCATGGATTGCCATTGAGCATTGTTTCTGATAGGGATGTGAAATTCATGAGCCATTTTTGGAAAACATTGTGGAGCAGATTGGGAACTAATTTGTCATTTGGATCAGCATACCATCCTCAGACCGATGGTCAAACAGAGGTGGTTAACAGAGTGTTAGGTAACCTATTGAGGTGCTTGACAAAGGAATATGGTGATTTCCCAAGAAGAATATGCATATAATGATAGTGTGAACAGAACTATAGGGAAAAGTCCATTTGAAGTTTTGTATGGGATGCACCTAAGAGGAGTTTGTGAGCTCAGAGACCTTGGAACAATGGAGAATAGGAGTGGACATGCAGAATACTTCACTCAAACCATGAAGGAAATTCATCAGTAGGTTAAGAGGACAATCACAGTAGCAACACAAAAATTGAAGGATAAAGTGGATGAGTCACGGAGAGATGTACAGTTTCAGGTGGGTGATTATGTGATGGTTCACCTCAAAAAATCTAGATTGCAGAAGGGGATGTCCACCAAGTTGCAAATGAAATGGGTAGGACCATGCAAGGTGATAGCTAAGTATGGAAAGAATGCATACAAGGTGGAACTTCCATCAGATTTGGGCATATCTCCAGTCTTCAACGTTGCTGATTTGATCAGATACAAAGGGACAGTCAATGATGAAGTTCAGAATAGTTAGGAAATCTTTCAGGATATCACTAATATACCCCTTCCAAGTCAAAAGAAAGCTCAGGCAGAGAAGGTCTTGGAGTCCAGGGTGAAGAAAGCAACAAGACATAAGGCATATATGGAACACCTTGTGAAGTGGAAGGGAAAACCTGAGTCTGAGGCTACCTGGTTTGAAGAAGCAGATTTCAAGAAGCAATGAATTGATCTATCACTGCTGACAACTCCAGTTCCTTGATTCTTGTGCTGAGAGGGGAAGAATGGTGCAGGAGCATCTACTTGAGTACAAACATAAATCTTGAAGTGTTATTTTAAATCTATTTTATTTTTGCTGTGCAAGGTTCTAATGCCTTTGAGGATGTATAAGGGGACCTTTTTAGAGTTTTGGTTTAAATTTGAATAAGTCAGGAAGCCATGTGTGGTTGTTTCCTAAGATTTTAGTTATGTTTGCAAAACATAGTGTGTTTTCAAACGTAGGTTGTTTGGTCATTTTTAAGCCCGAAACTGAAAAAGTAACGGTTTCTTTGTGATGGAAAAGAAAGCCTCGACCATTTTGAAGGGTTGAATGTCTTTTGATGGTGGCATTTTTTGGAGAATAAGAAAAAAATTAGTTTTTAGAGTGCATTTACCAGTTTTCCCTATTTTCTTTTATTGCGTTCTGCAAGAAATGTATTGACTATTAGTCTTTAATTGTTTAGCACATAATGAGGTTGTTTTAAAACACTGTATTAGTGTAGGAACTATATTATATTCATTGCAGAGTTAGTATTTGCTGTGTCTTTCCTTAAATTTTAGTTTTGACTAGTAAAAGAAAGAACAATGAAGTTTTAGCTGCATTGCCTTTGTACTCAACACGAGTTCATTGGAAATGGAGCTAGACTCCACTGTTGTACATAGAATAGGCATAGGAATCTGTAGGTATTTAAAATACATTCATAAATTCTAGTTCCTAGGCGAGCAATCAATGCCCGGTTAGGATAAGATAACTTTTTTGCAGTCCCAACACAAGGGTGAATGAAATCTCTTCACTGCGTGGTAGATGAAGATTACAGGGACCTTTTTAAGGGTCTGGTAGGAGGTTTGAGTCTTTAACATTTCTTCTGGTGGCTAGAGGATTGAGGTCAGTTCTTTGAATGTCCAAGAAAAGGCTTGAAAGCTCTAAAATACCTTGAAATCAACATTAACCCTGTATATGGCAGAAAGGGTCAGAATTCATGAAAATATTGGAGTGCTCCATATTTGAGCCAAGGTGTTGTCTTTGTGCTTTTGGTATCCACCGAGTTGAAGAGTGAAATAACCCTAGACCCCGGTTAAAAGGTCTAAAAGGGATCATGGCTACAAACCCTCCTAAAATCCTAGGGTTTTGAGGCAGCTATAGAGGAAAGAGTGGTTGTGCAAGGACAAGAACTCTTCCTAGACTATTGGCAGTGATTTTATGACAACTAAACTAATTCACACCCCTGCAACAAGGTTGGGCAGAATGGAAGATTGACTGGTCTTTAGAGGAATAAGGGCTAGTTGGTGCATGTGGAGAAAGAGCATCAAGAAATGCTTGGTTAAGACATTATGCATGTTTTGGAATATTGATAGCAGGGTTGGCAGCAAAGACCAGGGGTGCCTAATTGATTTGGGAACCTATAGGTTTGGTGGAGGCAGCAACACTAGGGCTAGCTAAAGTGAGACCCAGAGCATTGAGTCAAGGAATGATTCAATCCAACCCTCATTCTATTAGTAGATGCAAATGGATGAATGTTGATGGCTAGATGAGTGCACAAAATTGCAACATTTAGTTGCAAAAATGACTAAGTCCTTCTAAATGCCTTAGAGGATGGGGTATTTATAGAGAAACTTGAATTCTCTAGAGAATTCAATGGTTGGGATTTATCCAACAAAGTCAAGATGAAGGGCTAAGGTGAGTTGAGGACTCACAAGCCCTCACATTTTGACATGTGGAATGTGAAGTGGATAAATGTAGGATGATGTTTAGGTGATGTGGAAGGGAGGTACATGATGTGGAGGAAGGGCAAGTACCTTCCAAGTACATTGGGAGATGAGAAGATTCCTTGGAGGAATAAATGTGAATTAAAAATTCACATGCTTGGGAGAATCTAGTGTATAAGAGAGGGTCTCCAAAAATGTGGGAGTTTGTCACATGTGACTTGATGTGACAAGTCAAAGATTCTAGAAGATGCATGGGAAATGGGGATTCTAGAAGGAATAAAAGTGAATTAAAAATTCACATGGGGAAGAGAGGAGCCTTGGATGAATAAAAAGGAATTAAAAATTCCTTGGGGGATGGGGAGAGTTGACCAAGGTACTAATTAGTTTTAACTAATTAGTAATTAGAAGATAATTAGGGGTTAATGAGGATTAGAAGCCAACTTGCAAAAGTTGGAGGATGTGACACATCCTATTCAAGGATTAGGCATGTGGACATTCTTAATGAAGAGATTAGGAGATGGATTAGGTTTAGGTGAAAATGACATGTGAGGAATTAAATAAATGTAATATTTATTTAATTCATTTGATGAAAAGAGGATTAAGGAGGGTAAGGTATTTAATTATTAATTAAATACCTTGGGGATTTCACAGAATTAAGGATATTAATTAAATAATAGTAATATTACTTAATTAACTTGGATAAGAGGTTGTTTAGATGAAAAATGGTAAATTTGGATAAATTAAGTGTCCAAATCTGGATTTCTACACTTAAAATCATCAAAACAAGCAAAATATCCTAACATTAACCTACTCCACCAATTTACTTGACCTACATTGGTGGATTATTAAACAAAAACCCTATTGGGCTCTCAAACTTGCTTCTAAAAGGACTTTATCGGGCACTGAAAACTGCCTCTTATTCTTTTGTTTCCTAAAACTAACCAAGTCCAACTATTGAAATTGGAAACTAACTCCTCTTTACATGTATTCACACTATTATTTAACTTTGGGTGTTCCTAAATTACCAACACAAGAAAACAAAACAATCTAGAGTAATGCTGCAAACTCAGAGACAAGGAATTTTTATTTCAAAATCTAATTAGAAGAACAAATACTTCTACTTTTTCTTGCCTTTACATGCCTTTTAAAGATATTTCCTTTTCCATAACTGTCTTTCCATCTATTGAAACTACCCCTTTTAACCCTTAATATGCCTAATTTCCTTGTTTTTGTTAATTTAACAACTTTTAACAATATTACATTATTGCATTGTTTGCATTTTCCCACTTTGACCACCTAGAACTTACCCATAACCTTAAATACATTCAAATAAGACCTCATATGACCTTGAACATGCTTTACATCATTTTTCCATGACCTTTTGTGATTGACTGAATACAAATTTGAACACTCATCCCTTTTGCAAAATTGAAAAGTATTTGATGACCTAGGTGCTCTTGCACCAACATCTGACCCAATTGAATCAGAAGATCAAATTGAATAAGAAATTAAAATTTCTCTCTTTTCATCAAAAATCACATTGTTTCATTTGCAAACCAGAAGGTAGCAACAAGCCAACTCATTTCAATACTTCTTCTTATCATCCTCAAGCTTCAAACATCTTTTTTATCAGCAAAAATGATTGATTTGTGCACAAGAAACCTAATTAGAGTCACTAAACAATCCACTCTTTCATCATTCACTAAGGCACCCTTCCACTCAATTTGTTTTACCTAGGAAAAATAACCAAAAACCAATCTTTCATGTTACAACCTATATCCATCAAATCCTAACACACCTTTGTCATCATCAATTTATATGAATTCAAAGAAAAAACCTAATAAAGAGCTCTGAATCTTTCAATTCCTTTAACAACTCACAAATTTTCACTTTTACCAACTAGTTCCTCAAGACCAAGATACTAAAATCAACCATTTACACCTCAATCATTTCATCTGACTTCCAAGACATTACTCACATCATGTTTATTGACTAAGCTTATTCTATGCACAAATCAAGCCCTACAAAGGAGGGTTTATTGAATAAGGTACTTACAAACCTTAAATACACCTTCCACCACCACAAACACCATGGAAATATCCTGCATAAGCTTTATAAATGATGTAGAGTGGAAGGGAAGGAAAACTCACAATCACAAATGGCAAAGTCAATCCACTGTATGCTTCTCTCAAATACTCTCATGAGTCCTAAACTCCACTATTCTTTAAGAGATTAACCCCACACATGTAGTGCTCACAACTCAGACCACTCACAAAGCTTGAAAAAAATTGGATCATGTCTCATTAAGTCAAAACAAGGTTTAACAACCCTCTAGCATTTAGGTTTCAACAAACACCCATCACTATGGTGACTTAGACCTCACTCTCTCTTAAGGCTTGCAGCCCTTGCCTAGTAGGATATTCAGAATAAAAAACACAAGGAAGAATATTAAGACACCAAACCTATGGATTCATACCCCTAAGATGGACCCCTACAAGGTTCCAAAACCCTTCCTCTTGACTGTCAAAACATCACTCACAATGGCCCTTTCTACCGTTACTCCAAAAGGCCTAATTCACATACCTACACCTAGGTTTTGACTATCTATGCTCTCCCCTTCACCCCAAAGAAAAAATTCAGACTCCTACAGGTTCTCCACACCTATTTCCACCATTCCTAAGTGCCTCTTAAATAGCTTCTTCAAAATCAAGAAAAAAACTCATTTTTTTGCTTGTCAATTATGCTTGCCACATAGAGATGTAAAGCCAAAATTCATGCACAACTTCCAACAATGAGCCTTCCATTCTCCAAAACATTGAGGAAATGATAGTACAGCCTTATATCTTCCATCCCATCGAGATTTAGCAATTTTACAATGTGGGAATGGAAAAAATATACATTTTTCACCCAAAACCTTGATTTTAAGGGTTTTCAGACCACCTGATAGAGAAATTGGAATATTTCCCTTGATACTCAATGAAATCTTACCACTCCATTTCCAAAGTAAATATTACTCAATTACCTATCCAACCATTATGGGCTTGGAGCATGAAAGTGAACATACAGTTCATACCAAGTACGAGATCAGCAAATTCTTCAGAAAAACACAAGAAAAACAACAAACTTCTTATTGAAACTTCAAAACATCAACTTCAACCTTGCCTCAACCAAGAGAGGCATATTTGAAGTCTTACAAACTCCCTCAAACTTCTTGCAACTATCTTTTGAAAAGAGAGACGTTGGAAAACAACTAATCTCATGCTTTGACTTCTAATTGCCTAGTTAAGGCAATGTGAGCAACTTCTACCAACTCCACCAAAAAGAGCCTTCCAAAATATGTCAAAGTCATTTAAAACCTTGTCAAAAAGTAAGGTGACTCCCCTCGAGTGTCTAGATATAGCAAGGAATCCTTTTTCCTTATTTTTCCAAGATGCACTAGACTTACAAAGGAGGATGGAGACCTTGTTGTACAAAGAAGTTGGTCATTGAGACCAAAAACTCAACCAAAAACCTAGAAGACCTACTACAAAGAATTGAAATGGTCCATAAGACCTTATCCCATCCATAAACCAAGAAAAAAAACATGAAAAATTATTCTAGGTCCTTTAGACCCATGGGTGCTCCTGCACCATACTCCCAAGCAAGAAAAAGATCTCAAGTCCTCTTTGAGATCAGGTCTTCTACAATAGTTCCATGTTGTTTAATATCATTTTCTAACATCCATGTTGCATCCTCTTTAGGTAGACCTTTCCATTTGACCAGGTATTCCTTGTAAACCTTCCTTCTAGTCTTCTTTGTCTCCTTGGTGTCTAGGATGCATTCAAGAGTCATAGGTTGGTTGTGGGGTAGTTCCTTTACCCAATCTTCATCCTCCATTGCTTTTGTACCTGATCCATCACCTACATTCACAAAAGCTTTGAAAGGATACAAGTCAAAAATGTTGAAGATAGGAGATATTACCACCCTAGGAGGTAGCTTTATTTCATAAGGATTTTGGCCAAACTTGTGGACCACCTTGCAAGGTCCTATCTTCTTCATCATGAGTTTGGTATACTTTCCTTTTGTAAGTCTCTCCTTCTTCAAGTGTGCCATCACCAAGTCTCCAACCTTGAATTGGACATTCCTCTTCTTTAAATATGCCTTTTCCTTATACTTCTCAACATTCTTTTGAAGGGTTTCCTTCACTTGTTGATGAATATCCCTGATTGTAACAGCAAAGTCCTCACATTGAGCACTTCTCTTAGCAACTCCTTGTAGATCTCCTATTTCATAGACCTGTCTAGGGTGCATTCCATAGACTAATTCAAAATGGATTCTACCAATGCTCCTATTCATGGAGTCATTATATGCAAATTCAACTTGAGGTAAAATTAGATCCCAAGCTTGTCCATGCTCCTTGGTAAGGTATCTTAAGAGGTTTCCCAATGATCTATTCACCACTTTAGTTTTTCCATTCGTTTGTGGATGGTATGCTTAACTAAAGAACATAATTTTTTCCTTGAGTTTCTTCCACAAGATCCTCCAAAAGTTACCAATGAATTTAGAATCCCTGTCAGAAACAATGCTTAAAGGCAGCCCATGTATCCTAACAACCTCCTTAAAGAAGAGACCTGCTATATGAGATGCATCATTGGTGCATTTGCAAGGAAGAAAATGTGCCATCTTACTAAATCTATCAACTACCACAAAGATACTATCAAAACCTATTTGGGTTCTAGGAAACCCCAAGACAAAGTCCATACTTACACACTCCTAAGGCCTATTGGGAATGGTCAGTCGTTAATAGAGTCTTGCATTTGATGAAGTTCCCTTTTCCCTTTGACTTATTGTACAACCTTCCACATACCTTCTCACAACCACCTACAAATTTTTCCAATAGTAAAATCTCCTAACTTGTTCCAAGGTCTTGTCAAGGCCAAAGTGACCTCCAAGACTCCCACTGAGTTTCTCCTTTATGATATTCTCCCTCATTGAGCATTTATGGACACACAATTGGCTTCCTTTGAAGAGAAAACCATTCTGCAATAAAAATTCAGAGAATTCACCATGAAAAGAATTCAAATGTTGCTCATAAACATTGTATACCTCCTTGAAATCTGAATCTTTATGATACATATCCTTCAATGCTTCAACCCCCATGCTTTGGATTTGGATCTCTTGCACTACAAGTGCCCTTCTACTGAGAGCATCTGCCACCTTATTTTCTTGGCCCTTCTTATGCTTTATTGTGAAAGTATAGGCTTTCAAAGAATCTACCCACTTCATGTGCCTATGATTGAGCTTGTCCTGTGCATTCAAAAAACTCAAGGCATGATTATTATTATAAACAACAAATTCTTTAGGTAACAACTAGTGCCTCCAATTTTTGAGGGCTTGGACCATAGCATACAATTCCAAATCATAGGAAGAATACTTGCTCTTTGCTTCATTTAGCCTCTCACTACAAAATGACACCGGTCTGCCTTCTTGGCTCAAAATAGCCCCTATAGCTTGATTGCTAGCATCACACTCAATGGTGAAAACTTTATCAAAATCAGGAAGCACAAGTATAGGCTATTGTGCTACTCTCATTTTTAGATATTCAAACCCTTTATCACCCTCATTGGTCCAAGAAAACTTACCTTTGTTACCTCCTTTGATGGTGTCCAAGATTGGTGCACAAATTTGGCTAAAGTTCTTGATGAACTTTCTATAAAAGCTTGCAAGTCCATGGAAGCTTCTCACATCTCCCATGGATTTTGGTGTTGTTCAAGTAAGAATAGCATCCACCTTTGAAGGATCCATCTTCAAACTTCCCTTGGAGATGACAAAACCAAGGTAGACTAGTTCTTCCTTCATGAATTCACACTTTTCCATGCTGATCAACAAATTCTCCTCTTGTAACCTCCTTAGTACCATGTCAAGGTGCTTTAAATGTTATTCTTTAGACCTACTAAACACAAGGATGTCATCTAAATAAACTACAAGAAACTTTCCAATGAAAGGTCTTAATACCTCATTCATAAGGCACATAAATGTACTAGGGGAATTTGATAACCTAAAGGGCATCACCAACCACTCATAGAGCCCTTCATTAGTCTTAAAAGTTGTCTTCCATTCATCCCCCTCTCTAATCCTTATCTGATGGTAGCCGTTCTTTAGATTAATATTGGAAAAGTAAGATGCTCCTAATAGACAATCCATGAGGTCCTCCATTCTTTGCATCGGGAACCTATATCTGATTGTGATCCTATTAATGGCTCTTGAATTAGTGCAAAGCCTCCAATTCCCATCCTTCCTTGGTGCTAGGACATTAGGAACAACACATAGGCTCAAACTCTTCCTCACTAGCCCTTTATCCATCAACTCGTGCACTTTTCTTGCAATCTCCTCATTTTGAGCAGGTGTTATCTTGTATGCAGCCTTATTGGGAAATGTATCCCCTGGAATCAGATCAATATGGTGGCTTATATCGCTAATGGGAGGTAGGCAACTAGGTAATTCATTCATCATTATGTCCTTGTACCTTTCCAACAACTCTTGGACTTCCTTTGGTGCATCTTCCTTCTTCTTTGTGGGAAAATTTGCTTCACTTTTTGGCTTCATAATCAGGAAGAATCCTCTTCCTCCTCCTTCCTTCAAGGTCTTCATGAATTCCTTCTCACCCACCATCAAAACACTAGGCCCTTCATGCTTTGCCTTGTCTTCTTCTAGGAGAGGTGAAAGGTTGTAAGTCTTCCCATCCTTCACAATGGAGTATGTGTTCTTCTCCCCATCATGCTTGGTATTCCTATCAAACTTCCAAGGCCTACCATAAATATATAGTTTAATACTTGTACTAAAAAAAAAAAATCATTAGATCTCATACATTATAAGTCATGACGTGGATCGCTATTGTAACTTTTTTGTGATTGAATAATTTGTTGTTTTATTTTCAGATGTTGGTTGTGGAAACACCTCCAAATGTTATAAGGGAAATGGATATCAGCATTCCATCCGCTATACAATCCTCCATGGCTCTGATAGAGGAGGTATGAGGCAAATTACTAAATTTCAATTTACATTTGTTGTTATAGATGTTAGTTCTAGTGAAAAATCAAACCATTATTGATTCACAGTTTAATTCCTATTTGGATGGTTTATACAGGGCTTGAGCATGCTTGAGCATCGGCATGCAAATATTTCCATCATGGAGAGTGATCATGAGAAGTCCCTAAGTGATTATTTTGTTAAATATATCATTTATTATAATGTAATTTCTATATATATTAATGTCTTTATTTCTTATTGTAACAATTAAAACTTCACCAGGAGCTAAACTGTAGGAGCAACAGGAGCACTCCTCGAGCACAACAAAAATGAGTGATAGAATTATCTCCCTCGGATCACCAAAAAAAGGGAAAGAATTTATTTCCAGAGCATGGAGAGAAATGAATTTTGATTCCAGAGCCCTTTGTTGTATGCCTAGACATGGCAATTTTGTACATATCTTGTATTGGATATATTTGACATTGTATGGCTATATGGCATTCTCATAAGCCTATGGCTATTTGGTAACTATATTTTATACTTATATCGACATATATTGATGTATGTGTACATGGCTATTTGGTTAATACAAATCTCTTATTATCGATGGTGTCCATATTTTCTCTTTTTGACAATGTCAAAAGCATGGTTGCATACAGATTAGGAAAAATACTTTTCCTTTTAGATTAGCAATGCATGGAAGTTTCAAAAAGTATCCTTGATATTACAAAAAGATATGTGTTTATACCATAGCAACAAAAATCTTTTGGGGAAAAATTTGGCAAACCAAAAGTATAATATTTTTTGAAAAAAATCGGGAACAAGTCTACAAAAAATTTAAAAAAAAAATAGATTTAAAAAAAAAACGTAAAAAAAAGTAGAAGAGATAATTTTTTTTAAAAAAAATTTAAAGGAATTTCCATCGCATAGAGATATAGAGAGAAAATAAAATAAAGAGTTTAACTAATAAATTGTAAAAAATAGATTTGTGTAGTTTATATTCATATCGTTGATTACATTGCATTGCACATATTTAAAACTCAAAGCATTGCTTCACATTGCATAACTAATAACTAGATGTTGATAGATGACAAATTTCAACTACAATATAGTTTTTACAAAGTCAACCTAAGCAGTTATGCAATTACTTCACATTGCATAACTAATAACTAGGAACAGCTCCCAATTACATTTGCTTGTCATGGCATTCTATGAGACCACACTTCTTTGAGGCATTTTTTCAAACAATTCATTGTCTTGTCTATACTACCACATTTTTGATATATGTCTACCAAAGAATTTTGTCAAATAGTTCACTACCTTGTTGCTATGGTTGAAAGCCTAAAACAAGTGCTTTCAAACAAGCTATGGATGCTTGGAAAAAATCTATGAAAATCATAATAGTAAGCACTATCATAGACAAGGCAATGAACTCTTTGAAAAAATGCCTCAAAGAAATGAGGTCTCATGGTGATGGAATGCCATGATAATAAAAAGAATTTGATTGTCATGGCATTCCATCACCATGAGGCATTTTTTTAAAAAGTTCACTGCCTTGTATATGCTACCACATTTTTCATACATGTTTACCAAAGAATTTTATCAAATAGTTCACCTCCTTGCTGCTATGGCTAAAAGCCTAAAATATGTGCTTCCAAACAAGATATGGATGCTTGGAAAAAATCTATCAAAGCATAATAATAAGCAATAGCATAGACAAGGCAACGAACTGTTTAAATAAAAGCCTCAAAGAAATGTGGTCTCAATGCTGGTGGAATGCCATGACAATCCATAGCAATTTTCTTGTCATAGCATTTGTCATGCCATTTCATCACCATGAGACCACATTTCCTTGAGGCATTTTTTCAAACAGTTCACTGCCTTGTCTATGCTACCACATTTTTCATACATGTTTACCAAAGCATTTTATCAAATAGTTCACCTCCTTGTTGCTATGGCTAAAATCCTAAAATAGGTGCTTCCAAACAAGCTATGGATGCTTGGAAAAAATCTATCAAAGCATAATAATAAGCAATAGCATAGACAAGCCTGCAGACTGTTTGAAAAAAAGCCTCAAAGAAATGTGGTCTCAATGGTGGTGGAATGCTATGACAATCCATAGCAATTTCTTGTCATGGAATTTTTCATGTCATTCCATCACCACGAAACCACATTTTTGTGAGGCATTTTTTCAAACAGTTCACTGCCTTGTCTATGCTACCACATTTTTCATACATGTCTACCAAAGCATTTTATCAAACAATTCACTGCCTTGCTACTATGGCTAAAATCCTAAAAAAGGTACTTCCGAACAAGCTATGGATGCTTGGAAAAAATCTATCAAAGCATAATAGTAAGCAACAAGCTATGGTCTCATGGTTTTTTTTCATGTGAAAATCAGTGTGATTTTATTCACATTTTTTTCAGGTTATAAACACTTTTTTTTGCCAATTTTGTTGTTTTAAATGACATTCAAGTTTATGGTTGTTTTGTTTTTTATATGATGATATGTGATATTCTAATCCTAATTCATGCTTCTAGGTTGTATAGATATATTTTTTTTCACATGTTTTTTGTACCATCGAAACCAAAACAAATTGAACCCCCCTCCAAAAAATTCTAGTTGAACGTAGCTCAGAGCAATTCCACGTGTTTGGGTGTGAAAGAGGACCATGCCTAGCATAAACATGCCTATTTAGATGCATTGGAATAGTTCATTTGATCACACGAGTTGCAGAATAAGAGTTGCACCACTTTGCAACTTTCCACTACTTCCATTTGACACTTTTTTCATCAACTGAAAATTGGACACCATGGGAAAACCACTCTGAGATAATGAAAACCAAGAGAGGTTATTGTAGAGGGGCCCAACATGATCCCATTGGACCAGACGAGAAGTCTCTAAGCATCATGGTGTCTGATTAACCTCATGCTGAAGTTTGCAACCATTTTCCCCTTTGGACCCTTAAGGGATCGATCCGATTGAACGTAACTCAGAGCGATTCCATGTGTTTGGGTGTGAAAGAGGACCATTCCTAGCATAAAAATGCCTATTTGGATTCCTTGGAATAGTCTATTTGGTCACACGGGTTGTAGAAAAAAATTTGCACCACTTTGCAACTTTCACTGCTTCCATTTGACACTTTTTTCATCAACTAAAAACTGGACACCATGGGAAAACCACTCCAAGATAATGAAAAATAAGAGAGGTTATTGTAGAGGGGCCCAATTTGATCCCATTGGACTAGACGAGAAGTTTCTAAGGATCACGGTGTCTGAGTAACCTCATGCTGAAGTTTTTAGCCATTTTTCCCTTTTGACCCATAAGGGATCGATCTGGTTGAATGTAGCTCGGAGCGATTCCATGTGTTTGGGTGAAAAAGAGGACCATTCCTAGTGTAAACATTCCTATTCAGATGCATTGGAATAGTCTGTTTGGTCACACGAGTTGCAGAACAAAAGTTGTACCACTTTGCAACTTTCCACTGCTTCCATTTGACATTTTTTTCATCAACTGAAAATTTTACACCACGGAAAAACCACTTTAAGATAATGAAAACTGAGAGAGGTTATTGTAGAGGGGCCCAACTTGATCCCATCAGATTAGATGAGAAGGTTCTAAGCATCACAGTGTCTGAGTAACCTCATGTTGAGGTTTGCAACCATTTTTCCCTTTGGACCCTTAAGGGATTGATCCAGTTGAACATAGTTTGGAGCGATTCCGTATGTTTGGGTGTGAAAGAGAACCATTTATAGCATAAAAATTCCTATTTGGATGTATTGGAATATTTTGTTTGGTCACACGAGTTGCAGAACAAAAGTTGCACCACTCTGCAACTTTTCACTGCTTCCATTTGACACTTTTTTCATCAACTAAAAACTGGACACCACGGGAAAACCACTTTGAGATAATGAAAACTAAGAGAGGTTATTGTAGAGGGGCCCAACATGATCCAATTGGACTAGACAATAATTTTCTACGAATCACGGTGTCTGAGTAACCTCATGTTGAAGTTTGTAGACATTTTTCACTTTGGACCCTTAAGGGATCGATCTGGTTGAACGTAGCTCAAAGAAATTACACGTATTTGGGTATGAAAGAGGACCATTCATAGTGTAAAAATTCCTATTTGGATGCATTAGAACAGTTCGTTTGGTCACACGAGTTGTAGAATGAAAGTTGCACCACTTTGCAACTTTCCACTACTTCCATTTGACACTTTTTTCATCAACTAAAAACTGGACACCATGGGAAAACCACTCTGAGATAATGAAAATCAAGAGAGGTTATTTTAGAGGGGCCCAACATGATCTCATCGAATCAGATGAGAAGGTTCTAAGCACCACGATCTTCGAGTAACCTCATTTTGAAATTTGCAGCCATTTTTCCCTTTGGACCCTTAAGGGATCGATTCGGTTGAACAAAGAGTCTATACTCTAAACTTATCCAAACCTTACCAACTCTTGAGGCAGAAATTCTAAGGTGTCAAAACTTCAAAATATGCAATTAGATCTCAGTTATACCACTGTACAATGGGTAAACCACAAAACCCTCTATTGTAGCCTAAACCCTAGGGGTTTATTGAAAATGATACTTCCAAAGCTAACCACAACCTAAAAATTACTCAAAAAAGTTTGTGACACCCTACACAAGCTCAAACAATCATAAAATAATTCTTCCCTACACAAAAACACAATTTAACTCTTCAAAACCACCATTTTTCTTAAAGAAAACTCATTTTTACACACATGGGTTTCACACCCATCTCACTTTCAGACCTCCCCAACACTAACACATCATTCCCACACCTTAATAATGTTAGTGTAGACCCATTCCTCAAGTTACAAAGGCTACAAAAAGAGGAATGGGTCAAAAAGCCATTTTTATTGACTCAAAACCTTCAAATGTACAAGTTCGGGCTGGTTTTAGTAAATTGATGATATTCTACTCCTTATTTGCCTTGATGAACAAAACCTATTGAATGGTGCTCCTGCACCAATCATACATTGACCTTCATGTCGCTCCTAAAGTTTGGACCACATCCATTACCTCCACATAAAACTCGGCATCCTTGGTTCTCATGCCTTGATATGGTTATTCAAATGAAAATGAAGCAAAGTAATCATCTCCTTCTCCGTTGGCTGGAAGAATGCATGCTTAATGTTTTGATACATGATATCAGCTCTCTCATCTACTCTCATGGTTGAATACTGAAATCTAGTATGGTGGGCCTCCAAACTTCCAGTCATCTTTCTTCCTCTTCCACCAAATGTTGGCTTGATCCACACACCTGCCAACCTAATTGACTTTATTTTTGAAAGCTAAAGTTTCTCCTGAGTCACCAGTGTTGCTCTATTTTCCTTTTCAGACTCTTTCATTGCTACAAATTGTCTCTAGGATTTAATCATTTGTACCACATGTGGTTGATGTGCTTTGAATCCTTGCATCTACAGGAAATTTCCTCAACATAAATACTCTCTCAAGGTTAACAATCATGCATTGACCTTCTTTCCCATCTTAAAGTTTGGACCACATCCATTACCTCCACATAAAACTCGACATCCTTGGTCTTCTTGGTTCCCACACCTTCATATGGTTATGCAAATGAAAATGAAGCAAAGTAATCACCTACTTCTCTGTTGGCTAGAAGAATGCATGCTTAATGTTTTGATACATGATATAAACTGGACATTCTGGGTCTTCTTGGTTCCCATGCCTTGATATGCTTATGCAAATGAAAATGAAGCAAAGTAATCAGACTCCTTCATTGGTTAGAATAATGCATGCTTAATGTTTTAATCAATTATGGCTTAGAGGTTGAGTGCTTTTATAAAACCTAGGGTATTGGGAGTTTTGTGACCTATTTGATGACTATCCAAGAGCTTGTAGGGTTAGAAGAAGTTTAAAGAGCAGTTTGTTTGTAAAATAGGGCTAATTTTGTAGCCTTTTTGTAGGGCAGTTTGAAGGATCTCCAAGAAATTGCAAAGAAACCTTGTATGTTTGGCTTGAGAATGGTGTTGGTGGTTTGAGTAGATGCTATATTGATGATGAGATGATCCTTGAAAGGAATTATCTAAAATTTAAGCCAAATTGTTGAGTTTCAAAGCCTTTTTGTTGGTAGTTGTTCCAAGATGGCCAAATGAAATAACAAAGGTTGTTGATTTACTAAAATATGATTTGTTTGAGTCTTCTCCACCTTGACTCTGCATCACTAAAGTTTCTCCTAAGTCACTAGTGTAGCTCTCTTTTCCTTTTTAGACTCTTTCATTGACACATATCATCTCTGGGAATTAATCATTTGTACCACATGGTTGATGTGCTTTAAATCCTTGCATCTAAAGGAAATTTCATCAACATAAATACTTCTACTCTGTGAAGGTTAACAATCTCAATCTCACTAATAGTACATTTACAACCATATTCAATGATTTTCCCTCAAAATGCTACAAATTCAAATATTGACTTAAATATCCTTCAAGAGGCTTTAAATAGCCTTTACAAATGATTCTACATCTTTCCAATCATGCCTAATTCTTCTTTTTGTAACTAACATGACTTATTACATTATAAATCAATTATGGATGTGTTATGACCTTATTCAATTGACAAAACTCATAACACAAAACTAACTTAAAATATTTCCGTGAACCAAATTTGCTCAATAACCTTGGTGTCCCTACACCAAATTTCATTATTTCAGTAAATGTCATTACAAGTAAATCTCATTACAATGCCTTAGGTACTTTGTTCTCACGGATATTTTACAATGTCACTCATACATTTGAGATTCTCTTATAATGTCTATATCATAGGTTCTCATTTAGAGGTTAACTTCAAATGAGAAACTTGAGATTCCCTCACAAAGCTTCACACACTCTTTTATAATGGCTTGAAATCAAAATTGAGATTTGTCAAGATCATCAAAATAAGGATGTTGCATTGCTTTTTTGGCTGACATTCTCTTTGATGGCTCCAAAATCAGCATTTTCTGCAAGGAGAGACCAATCATTTTTTACTAGTTTAGTTACAGATAGGAAAAGTAAAAGAATAAAAAGAAACAACTCATGTCCAAAATGGAAATGAAATGAAAATAGATGGAAGGCACTTATAGATAGGCATGGCAGTCTCTCAACTAAGTCACTCCTGCTCATACATCTTCACTACGAGTTCCAAGATACCTATTGCACACAACACCTCTCATGAATCTAGAATATCTTGAAATTCAAGATGCTCCTATAATGTCTACATCATAGGTGCTCACGATAAGGTTAACTTCAAATGAATAACTTGAAATTCCCTCACCAAGCTTCGCACACACTTTTGTAATGGCTGAAAATCATAATTAAGATTTGGATTCATAATCAAAATAGGGATGTTGCATTGCTTTTACACCTGAGATTCTCTTGGATGGCTCATAAATCTGCATTTTCTGCAAGGGGACACCATTCAATGTTTATCGGGTTACTTACAGATACAAAAAGTAAAATAAGACATGATAGCATTGGCATCAAACAAATTGATGTGGACATCAAACAAATTGATGTGGATACAAGTATAAATTAATAAGAACCATTGTGCATATACTTACAAATTAATCCAATGAACCGTTTAGATCTTCTCTACTCTTTATTGTTTCAAGTATTGCCTCATGGTTAGACTCACGGACCTTCCACAAGGTCTTGTTCAAAGGTCTACCCCCATATTTTCTCAAATGAACATTGGATGCTACAACAAGGTTCGAGCAATGAAGAATCTTACAATGCGTGTCAAAGTCTTCAAATAGCCAATGTTTAACACTCTTATGTGGGTACCTTCTAAGCCATGTTCCAGTAACAACAATTGATCCTGTAGGGTATTCGATGTTTTCTCCATCTATAACTGGGGCTTTCAATTTCTTTTTAGCCTCAACACAATGACACAAGTATCAGTGTGTTCCCTCTTCATTTTCTTCATCTACAATAACTGCATAAACATGCCCTGCATTGATATGTGCATAAAATCACTCGAAATTAGTCAACATTACGAATACAGTACAAAGTAAGAAAATAATATGGAATTTGAAAAACTAAGCAAGTAGATATATTACCTGGTTGAACTAGATTTGATACGTGGTCAAAGTCGACCGATGATTCCATCTGTGTTAGTTCTAATGCCATCGGAGGGTGATATGTGTGAAGTGGGGTAAGATAACTTGTCGACCATTTTTCAACCCACTCCCCTCACTCACAATCATTCTAGGCTTGCATTGTACATGAAGAATAAAAGAATGCCATCTTACGTGTATCGATACTCCATGAACCTGCATTTGAGCTAAGAAAAGAGTGTAGCTCACTCGATCCTGTTAGTGTACAACAATCCTCATATGGTGCAATGTTAGTATCATCCATCAACCAAAAAAATCTATGAACTAAAGACATACCTTCATTACTTGGACCCATCGAAGCATTACACCACTCGACAATTGAACCTGCATCAGTCAACTTTGCATTATCTTTATACTTTAACTCTTCTCATGCTAATGCTCTTTTCACGCATGCTCCTGCACCATCATGCTCCCCTTTTCCATGTCCGGCCTCACAAAAGTTTCACATATGTTAAACACTTGTAGTGAGATGCATCCTGCACAACCGGTAGAACATGCATGCGTTCTTGAACTGTGCTACACAGTTATCCGACCATATTATATGCCGACCATATGCTATGCCCCTCTAAGCCAAATCACTATAGAACATCTAGAAGCAACCTTGCATGAAATCTGGAGAATGTGTGCGATCATCACTAATATAAAAGTGATACTCCCTCAATACCTTCTTTTGGTCCTTTGTACTATCAACTGCATGAATGAATGCTATGTGCACAAATACCACAATTAAAGCTTTGGAAGCATACACAAAGAAATTCAATTGTTAAATTTAACAAAATTCCTGAAAGAGACGTGGTTTAAAAATGTAATAGGAAAGTGTATAGAGTTGTGTAATTTAAAATGTCCATTGACAACCTAAGCTTGTAACATGACAATCAAAAAATTTGATCAACATGGAATAAGAAAAACAACAAAAATGAAAGCAAGCCATAATAGAATGAAAGAAAATGTACAAAGACTTCACATACCTAAAAAACCAAAGTTTCAAATGGAGTTCTACCCAATTATGTAGCCTTTGCTTCTTCTTTCCTCAAATTCCTCAAAAATTTGACTTTTTCAAAAGCTTGTTCCCCTCCAAACTTTAATTGTATATCAGTTATCACTGCAATTCAAACTTGAATTCATATTACATTCCTTTCAACGTGAAAACTCTGCTATTTCATGCAAAGGTGATGGAAATATCATGAAAAAGGTGGTGGAATCTAAAAATCATGCATGCACACTTTATTCAATCACCAAAAAGCTACTTTTTGTTGGAGCATGTGCAGAACCAGGAGAATATGCAAAATGTGGGCCGACATCACAGGTATATTGTGTTTTTTAACCATTTTTAGTGCAAGAAATAACATGCATGCATTATTTCTTGCTAAACAGACATCTCTCTA
>VDFB02058242.1:639149126-639233354 GCA_007258455.2 Sequoia sempervirens | reverse complement strand
AAACACAAAACCTCATGAACATACACAAACATGCAAGGAAAAAACCATTCTATACACAAAACTCAGATAAAGCATAGAATATACTATGCAAGGCTATTGATCCTCATAAACTCATTCTATACATAAACCACCATCTCAAAATGAATACTCAACATATCCATCAAATAGAAAACTCCCCCTAGCCTTAAGAAGACTTCCAATATCCACCTCATACAGTGAGTTAAACATTTGAACAATAATACCGTAACCCATTTTACGTGCTATTTGCTACTATTGGGTTCTCTTGTGTGTTAGCGTGATACTGATTGTGATGGTGATTAGTTCACTGGTGTGTGTGGATGCGTAGTTTAGTTAATTGTTGCGTGTGACATTATTAGTATGATTTATGATGCTCTATGTGTTGTTTGTATTATTTGTTTATTTAAATGATTTGTCATTAATGTTTATATGTCAATGTGATGATTCTATGGTGATGTTATTTAATTCAGTATCATTTTATAATGCGATGGTTTAATAATTAGTTATGATGTAGTAGTTAAGTAATCATGTTATCTTATGATCAATTTGGTTAGAAATATTAGTTCGTCATTGATATTGTAATTGTTAGAATAGATTAGGTGAGAGGACAGTGTAGCATCACTCGTTCACGAGTGCCCTGCTACCTTTGCAATTACTCTCCGCGATAGAATGTTTGATTATATATATATACATGTGCTACTTGACGTTTATTTGGATGCAGGATTGTAGGATTAAGTCTCGATTCCACCTGCTTCGGCAGGACAGGGCGAGCAATAAATTAACCCAACGGGTAAAAATGTTGAAAAAGGGAGTAGGTTTGGAAGCGTCCCCGTCCCAAGTCCGTCGTCCTGTTGTACGTTATTGTGTCATGACTGAAGTGTTTGTTCTCATTGATCGTGTAGTTTGATTGTTGAAGTATTCATTTTATTTATGGTTCATGTTTATTTAATTAACCTTATTTTATAAGATAATTGATTAAAGTTGTCTAGTTGTCTAGTTGTTTTGATTTAATTGTGTGTTAGTTGAATGTTAAATTTAAATATATAGCAAATTAAAAAGTGATTTAATTTATTAAAAGAGTAAATAATTATTTAAAATTAATATTGTTGATAATAATTAAATTAAATGAATATTGATAAGGATAATTTAAATATTATCTTTTTATTAATATTAAATTAGAAAATCATGTGGAGATAATATCTTGATTAAATAAATTATTTTAATTAAAATTGTAGATAAGTGTGCTTTTAAAAGCTGGAAAAAGGACCAATTAGAAGAGGGGATTTTTGAGAAAAGAAAACAGAAGAGCTTTATTGATCTTTATTTTGATTTATTATTTTGAAGAGGGGATTATTCACACACAGAAGTTTTTTTGGGCTCTGTTGTTTTGGATCTAGAAAAGAAAAATAAAATAAAAAAAGATAGTTTTTGGTTGCGTGTTTTCTGGGTAAAGTTAGTGTGGTTTTGAAAGAAAAGAGAGATTCAGAAGAACGTTGAAGGCAGAAGATCAAGAAAAGAGCGGAAGGCAAGAAGTCGAGAAGAGGATTCAAAAAGGTTTCTTCACCAAAGGAAGGACTCCAGGTTTTCTTCTGTTATTTATTATTATTTTTGTTGTGCTTTAAACAATATCTGTTGGCTGTGTTTTGAAAAATTTATAGAAAGAAGTTTTGTGATTTGAAAATTCATTCGCATGAAACCCTTGTATCTTCTGTTGAAAACATTAGTAAACTTTTTTTTGAAATTTTATAGTTTCGTAGTGAAATCTTTTGTTTTGGAATAAAATTCATCTTAAATTGAAGGTCAAGATTTCAAGGCAGATCTTTTAGGAGTTTATTGAAAAATATTTTGGAAAATCCTCATAAAAACCTAATAATGGAAACAATTGTTGTGAAGAGAAAATTATTTATTTATTTATTTATTTTGGTTGGGGTTCATATGTACAGATTATTGTAAGTCTGTTGAGAAATCAAATTATTTATATAAATTTATTTTTGGAATCTCTTGATAAATATATATATATAACTTTCTGGTTCTTAAAATTATATATATTTATATATAAATTTTGAATTTGGAATGCTATGTAGAAAATAAATTTTATTTAAGTATATTTTTATATAGAGTTCATATTCCGAGAAAACGAAATTTATTATTTTATATTTCTGTTATTTTATATCCGTGTTTATTTATTGTATAAATTTTCGTGCCTATTGTGAGACGAAAATATGGCATCTTCTGTATATAAGGATAAAATAAAAAAATTAAAAATAAAATAAAAAAATTAAATTAAATTTTTATATATGGGGTGGACGGCTCTGGCTTACTGCACTGCCCATGGGGTCTCTGAAGTGGTGGTCATCGTATCGGTGAGCTACCACCTGACTGGCCAAGACAATACCTGGTGCAGCATTTACAGACTCTTATCCCATTTCCTCTCACGTTATTATTAGGACGTGGGCTTTCCCCCCAATGGGGACCAAAGGGGGAAAGGTTATTTAAATTCATTTTTTATTATTATTACTTTAATAATTTTTTATTAATTTTAATTGCTTTTATTTTTATTTTTATTATTTAATACAAATTTTAATACTAATTTCAATTGCTTTTATTTATTTATTTTAACATGAATTTTAATAATTTCACCTGCTTTTTTTTTAAACTTTAGTGTGATTTGACTTTGCTTTTTATATTTATATATTTATTATATATTATTTAATATATATATATATTTATTGAGTTTTTTTTTTTAATTCGATTTTTATTTTTATATTATTCGAATATGATTAAATTCGAATTGGTCTTAAAAAATAATTTTTGTAATATGATTATATTAATTTTATTAAATGATTATTTTTTTTATATAAATGGATATTTGTGTAATAGAGTTGTTTTGTTGTAAATATGATTTTATATATAATAAGAATAGGAGAAATTTCAACGTCTAATGTAGTTGTGCAAATTAGGAATATATCGTGTGAGTTGAATTAAATCGGATTCTTTTTGAGCTAATGATTTATTTATTGGTAAAATTGATTATGTTTGAAATTAATTGTGTAACATTGTTTGCTTATTCTTGAGTCTTCATCGAATCTATTGTGATTTTCTTTTGATTGAGTTATGTCTCGTAGGAAAACTCTAGAATTAGCTTGTCCAATTATAGGAATCTAAGATGTGTTTAGGACTTCCAGAGGTGTGGTTACTGTTATCTTTATTCAATCTTGTGGTTTGATATTGTTCTTATGATTGGCCTTGGATGTGATGTTAATGTACATTTGGATTGTACCGTTGTGAACGTTATATGTATGATTTTGGGCGAGAGGGTTATGCCTCACGGTTGATCCATTGTTGGTTTAGTTTTTCCTTATTGATACAATCCTGTTCAGTTGTATAATCTTGTGCTTGAGTGTCTAGAGAGAGTGGCTCTAGTGGGGGCCGGCACACAAAGGGGCTGTTAGGGTAACCCACATAGAGTTAGATTAATTAGTGATAACTTAAGAAATAAATCACGGGTGGCGATTAAACACTAACAAGATAATTGTGAAGCCTCATCCGCCTAATGGTGCTATCACAGACTAAAGGGGACTCAGAAGGTCGTGGTTGGCAAGGTCATTGCCTTGTCTTCACGAAAGGTTAATGACTCCGCATGAGTAACCCTATGGAGCGGCGCCTTGAGATAGGCTGTCAGGAGAACCATAGATGGAGGCGACACCTTAACTTGGTTGTCTGGAGAATCCATGTAGAGATGGAGGTGACACCTTGTGATAGGTTGTCAGGATAATCCATGTGAAACCATGCGATGACACTCTCTTCTAAACATTCTGTTTGTGTTACTTTATCGAAGTCCTCTGGAAGTGATTTGTTGATTTGTCATTGGTTAGTTTTGGAAGTTATCTTTGATATTATGTCTTGAGTTTCATTGATGTTGTGTTTGTGACTTGTTGTTATGTTCTGAAGTGGTTTGTTGTTGTGCCTTTTGGATTTGTCGTTGTTGAGTTTCTAAGTGGTCTTTGATGTTAAGTTGTCTGTCTGGAGTTAGTTTTGTGTTATTGTTAGACGTGCTTGGTCGGGGACCCTTCCTTGTCTACTCCCAGCACGGGGGTGGTTGGGTGGAACGTGTTTCGCACCCCGTTGGGTTCCCTTTCTGTTGCAGATGTATCTTTTATTTGCAGGGCTTTTTGGTGGATGTTGATGATCCAGTAATTTTTTGTACCAGATGTATGTTATACTTCAGATGTAATGTATTCATTGATGTATTGTCTCCCACGTGTGTTGGGATGACCTTGTTGTAAATTGTATATGTGGTTATTGAGATGTATGTTCAGACAGTTGTATTTTACTATCATTTGGATGTACGGTATATCCAGGCTATGTATTTATTCAGGAACGATCATTTGTAATAGTTGTGTTAAGTTGTGTTATATCGGTGGTAATATCACTGCTTCATACCTCTATGGTATCTTTCGTTGTCATATGTATTTATGTTATGAATATGGTTATTGTTTAATGGATATTTAAATGATGAAATGGGGATGAATAGATTTATGTAATTATTTAATGAATATTATCTTATTGTCGTTGTTATGGGTTAGTATAGTAATGTCACCTCGTGTACCCCAATGGAACTAGTCATGTAACTTAATACATTGTTATTGGAATACTTAAGTATGTTTATTATGTTCTTTTAAAAAAAAAAAAATTGTTCCGTTGTTGTTAGTTCCTTTGGGGTTCGCACGGCGGGGCATTACAGCTTGGTATCAGAGCCAAGGTTGCTAACGCTGGGTCCTCTGGGTAGTTTGTGTCCGTTAGGCAACCTTTGTGTAATTCTTGATATTACATAACTTTAATCGTTGTGCAGGATCATGCCTCGAGGTAGAGGTCATGGCCAAAGAAGAGGCCAAGGTGGTGGTCATAGAGTCAGTCGCCGAAGTCCATCACCGCCAAGCATTCATGGTTCAGTGCACAAGGAACAACTAAGTCCTCAACGCAATGCATCAGGCGGTGGACAGAATCAGGGACAACTTGGTTTGGATGGACAATTGCAGCACATTCTTGGAGAGATTCTTGGTCGTTTGGGACCCAGGCCAGATGAGGTGCAACAGGTTGAGAGTGAAAGAGAGAGGTCACCGAGGCGCAGGGATACAGAAGTGGTTCAGGATGCAGTCATAGCAGCCCATATGAGAGATCTGATGCGAGCACACCCTCCTACTTTTGATGGTTCTGGAGGAGGTTTGGAAGCCGAGACATGGTTAATTGACTTAGAGCGATGCTTCGCAATGCACCCCTATGGTAGCAATACCAAGGCTCGGTGCGCAGTTATGCACCTGCGAGGTTTCGCTTCTACTTGGTGGCGTCTTGAAGAACAAAAGTTACACCTTGATATCAGTATGGTCACATGGGAGTTGTTTCTAGACAGGTTCAGGGCTCGTTTCCTCTCAGATCATTGGAGGCAACGCAGGGCTGATGAGTTCCATGACCTTAGGCAGTTGTCGATGTCAGTAGAGCAGTATGAGCGATGCTTCTATGAGTTGAAGCAGTATGCAGGTATCAGTCACGATGAAGGGTTGTTAGTACAACATTTTGTTCGGGGCTTAAATGCCCAAATTAGTGGTGGCGTGAGAGTCTTCCAGCCGAAGACAATGGAGGTAGCGGTCGAGAAGGCTCGGTTGGTTGAAGAAAATCTAGCTATGGCACTAGGAGGACATATAGGAGTTCAAGTCGGCAATGCACCGTCTTTGGGTGTTGGTTCTCATGGAGGTCCGATCTTGGCTGCAGGGTCCTCTAAAGGCCAACAAGAACCCACTAAGGGTGAGCAACAACAACGCTCTCAGTCTCAACAGGGAAATAGATCGCAGAGCAGGAAGTTTCAGAGTTGGCAGCGTAATAGACCTGATCATTTTGTGCAGCCGGCACAAAGTATACATTCAGCACCGTCACGAGGTAGCTTTCAACAATCGAGTGCACCAGTTGGAGTCAGAGGCTTTGGGTGGAGTACAGGTTGCTTCTCATGTGGGCAGCAGGGTCATATTGCGAGGAAGTGCCCTCAAGGGAACACTACAGGTTTTAGTCAGGCACCAGCCGCTTCTGAGCCGACGGTAGGCGATGCGGGTAGAGCTTATCATGTGTTTGCGGGTTCTGCAGGACCCAAATGATGAAACTTTGGTGGCATGATATAATGCATTCCATTTTAGTGAGGATTATCTATTTTGTTTAGTTACTGGCTTCCAGGAGTAAGCCATCTTCTAGGGGGGGAGGATGTAATACCCCCATGTTTCTGATACTATCTACTACTATTGGTTGCGTTTATATATTAGTGTGATACTGAATTGTGATGGTGATTGATTCATCGATTTGGTGTGCGTGGTTGCGTAGTTTAGTTGATTGCTACAATTGATATTATTATTATGATTTATGATACTTTTTATGTAGGGTTTGGATTATTTTATTATGCAATGCTTTCTCTCTAATGTTTTATATGTCGATGTGATAATCCTATGGTGATCATGTTATTTGAATTCAGTATTATTTTATAATGCAATGGTTTAGTAATTAGTTATGATGCAGTAGTTAAGTATCACGTTATCTTATGATTAATTTGGTTAGAAATGGGCATTTGTTATCGATGATATATTGTAATTGTTAGAATAGATTAGGTGAGAGGACGCAGCATCACTGCTCACGAAAGCCCCATAACGCAAATTCCTTCCCTACCTATAGAATGCTTGATTATATATATACATGTGCTACTTGACGTTTATTTGGATGCAAGATTGGAAGAATAAGTCTCGATTCCACCTGCTTCGGTAGGACAGGGTGAGCAATAAATTAACCCAACGGGTAAAAATGTTAAAAAAGGGAGTAGGTTTGGAAGTGTCCCTGTCCCAAGTCCGTCGTCCTGTTGTACATTGTTGTGACATGATTGAAGTTTTTGTTCTCATTGATTGTGTAGTTTGATTGTTGAAGTATTCATTTTATTTATGGTTCATGTTTATTTAATTAACCTTATTTTATAAGATAATTGATTAAAGTTGTCTAGTTGTTTTGATTTAATTGTGAGTTAGTAGAATGTTAACTTTAAATATATAGTAAATTAAAAAGTGATTTAATTTATTAAAAGAGTAAATAATTAAATTTTAAATTAATATTGTTGATAATAATTAAATTAAATGAATATTGATAAGGATAATTAAATATTATCTTTTTATTAATATTAAATTAGAAAATTATGTGGAGATAATATCTTGATTAAATAAATTATTTTAATTAAAATTGTAGATAAGTGTGCTTTTAAAAGCTGGAAAAAGGACCAATAAGAGAGAGGCTTTTTGAGAAAAGAAAGCAAAAGAGCTTTATTGATCTTTATTTTGAATTTTTATTTTTTTTTATGAGTTTTTCACACACACGTAAGTTTTTGGGCCCAGAGCTTGGATCCCAAGAAAATAAAACAAAAAAAGGATAGTTTGCTGGGTGTTTTATGGGTAAAGTTAGTGTGGTTTTGAAAAGAAAAGAGATCTCGTAAGAACGCGAAGGCGTATAAGAGATCAAGAAAAGAGCCAAGGCAAGAAGTCGAAGAGGATTCAAAAGGTTTCTTCTCCAAAGGTGGACTCGTGTTTTCTCTCACATATTTGCCATTATTTTGCTTGTGCTTAAACAATATCCGGCATATCGCGGTTTTGAAAAATTAGTAGAAAGAAGTTTTGTGATTTAAAATCTTGCCTCGTGATGAAACCTTGATTCTCTATGAAATGATTAGTAAATCCTTTTTTGAAATTTTATATTTCAGAGGTGAAATCTTTTGTTTGAATACCAAATTTTCATCTTAAATTGAAGGTCAGAGATTTCACAAGTGCATCTTTTTAGGAGCTATTGAAAAATATTTTGAAAACCTTCAAAACCTAATAATGGGAAACAAACTGCTAGAAGAGGTACTATTATTTCTATTTATTTGGCTATTTTATGGCTAGGGGTTCATATGTACGCATTTTCTTACATTGTAAGTCTCCATGGAGAAATCAAATTATTTATATAAATTTATTTTGGAATCTCTGATAAATATATATGGGTGAGCATAACTTTCGTTCTTAAAATTATATATATTTATATATAAATTTTGAATTTGGAATTATGTAGAAAATAAATTCATTTTGCTATTTTTATAGAGTTCATATTTTGAGAAAGCTAAATTCTATTATTTTATATTTGCTATTTTATCCGTGGTCATTTTATTACATAAATTTCCGTGGCTCGGCCAGAGAGACGAAAATATGGCATCTTCTGTATATAAGGATAAAATAAAAAAATTAAAAATAAAATAAAAAAATTAAATTAAATTTTTATATATGGGGGGTGGACGGCCGGTCGCGGCCGTACCGTCCACGGGCCCCAAGTGGTGGTCAGACGGTACCACTCAATCGCATCGCTTCATGCCACCAATGGGTTGCAGCCAAGTTGTCAAGGCACTTTCAGCTTCTACATAGGTACTCGTGGGCTCGCTATGCGGGGACCGGGGAAAGGTTATTTTAAATTCGTTTTTATTTATTTATTTATTTATTATTTTAATACGAATTTTAATAATTTTAATTCGTTTTTATTTTATTTTATTATTTTAATACGAATTTTAATAATTTCAATTCGTTTTTATTTATTTATTATTTTAACACGAATTTTAATAATTTCAATTCATTTTTTTTTTTTAAACTTTAGTGTGATTTGACTTATTTTTATATTTATATATATATTATATATATAACATATATTTATTATATATTATTTAATATATATATATTTATCGAAGTTTTTTTACGGGATGATATATATTCAAATATGATTAAATTGAATTGGTTTTAAAAATAATTTTGTAATATGATTATATTAATTTTATTAAATGATTATTTTTTTTATATAAATGGATATTTGTGTAATAGAGTTGTTTTGTTGTAAATATGATTTTATATATAATAAGAATAGGAGAAATTTCAACGTCTAATGTAGTTGTTAAAATTAGGAATATATCGTGTGAGTTGAATTAAATCGGATTCTTTTTTAGCTAATGATTTATTTATTGGTAAAATTGATTATGTTTGAAATTAATTGTGTAACATTGTTTGCTTATTCTTGAGTCTTCATCGAATTTATTGTGATTTTCTTTTGATTGAGTTATGTCTCGTAGGAAAACTCTAGAATTAGCTTGTCCAATTATAGGAATCTAAGATGTGTTTAGGACTTCCAGAGGTGTGGTTACTGTTATCTTTATTCAATCTTGTGGTTTGATGTTGTTCTTATGATTGGCCTTGGATGTGATGTTAATGTACATTTGGACTGTACCATTGTGAACGTTATATGTATGATTTTGGGCGAGAGGGTTATGCCTCGCGGTTGATCCATTGTTGGTTAAGTTTTTTTTCCTTGTTGATACAATCCTGTTCAGTTGGATATTCTTGTGCTTGAGTGTCTAGAGAGAGTGGCTCTAGTGGGGCCTGTGACACAAGGGGGCTATAGGGTAACCCACATAGAGTTAGATTAATCATGATAACTTCTAAGAAACAAATCACTCTGTGGGGACAAACACCAATGCATCTACCAGAAGCCCTCATTCCGCCTAATGGTGCTATCACGCACTGTGGGACCTGAGAAGGTCGTATTGGCAAGGCCATTGCCTGCTCTAAAGCCACAATGACTCCATGAGTAACCCTATGGAGATGCTTTGGAGAGCAGGTGGGTCACGTGAGAACCAGATGGAGGCTGCACTCCAATCCTGGCTAACTGGAGAACCATGTAGAGACATGGAGTACGTGAGCAGGCTGTCGGACAATCCTGTCCATGCCATGACACTCTTCAAACATTCTCGCTTGGTGTTACTCACCGTCGTCCGGAAGGATTTGTTGATTTGGCTTCATTGGTTATTTTAAAGTTACTTTTGATATTATGTCTGGAGTTTCATTGATGTTGTGATTGTGACTTGTTGTTATGTTTTGAAGTGGTTTGTTGTTGTGCCTTTTGGATTTGTCGTTGTTGAGTTCTAAGTGGTCTTTGATGTTAAGTCGTCTGTCTGGAGTTAGTCTCGTGTTATTGTTAGACGTGCTTGGTCGGGACCTCTTCTCAAGTCTACTCCAACACGGGTGTGGTTGGTGGAACGTACCGTTCCGCTGAGTTCTTTTGGCTGTAGCATGCATCTTTATTTGCGTGGCTTTTGTGGATGTTGATGATCCAAAGAATTTCTTTGTACCAGACATGTATGTTATAATTTCGAGCGTAATGTATTCATTGATGTATTGTCTCCCACGTGTGTTGGGATGACCTTGTTGTAAATTGTATATGTGGTTATTGAGATGTATGTTCAGACAGTTGTATTTTACTATCATTTGGATGTACGATATATCCAGGCCATGTATTTATTTAGGAACGATCATTTGTAATAGTTGTGTTAAGTTGTGTTATATCGGTGGTAATATCACTGCTTCATACCTCTATGGTATCTTTCGTTGTCATATGTATTTATGTTATGAATATGGTTATTGTTTAATGGATATTTAAATGATGAAATGGGGATGAATAGATTTATGTAATTGTTTAATGAATATTATCTTATTGTCATTGTTATGGATTAGTATAGTAATGTCACCTTGTGTACCCCAATGGAACTAGTCGTGTAACTTAATACATTGTTATTGGAATACTTAAGTATGTTTATTATGTTCTTTTAAAAAAAAAAAAAAATTGTTTCGTTGTTGTTAGTTCCTTTGGGGTTCGCACGGCGGGGCGTTACAGCTATGCCATGTATAAAGTTAAAACATATAGCTTCAATCTGTTGTTCAAAAAGAGAGCAAATATATATATTGATATACCTGTAAATGTGAGAGGAAACCCAATTTCTACATTTTGTTCTACATATGAAAGAAAAAGAAAAGCCGGGGTTTTATACAGAAAAAAAGAAAAGAAAAAACTAAGTAGATCTCAATCTCGGTACAATAGAAAAACAAAATATATGCATACCCAACAACCTTCTCTGCCAACTAAACCAGGAGAGTTTTATTGGGAAATGGACAGAGTTATTCAGAACAGTAATAACAATAAAAAAATAAATACACATAGGAACAAATGAATTCCTATGAGCAGTGCAATACAACCCCTGAGTTGCTAAATTTAAAATAATAATAATAATAATAACATAGAATAACTAGGAGAGCAAAGGGGAAGCCACTCTACAATAGTCTTGATTATAACTAATCAGCCACCACCCTCCTTATGCTCTCCACTTCTCTCTAGCATTTCTCATGGTATAGAGGTCAAACAGTTACAAAAAAGAACAGGAAATTTCTAGCCATCAATACTTCCATATTTGGGCATCGTTTTCTCTCTTTCCATTGAGTAGGTTTCTAATGCAAAAGGGAGTCAGATCTAGCGGTTATAGAGAGGTTGAGCAGCTTACTATCCTGGTTTTGTGTTGTTATAAGGAGACGGTGGTGATTATTTTCCTATGCTCCACCAACAGTCTTAATTATCTTAGCAAAATGGGCTTCACATGTTAAGATCTTTCACAATAATCAATGGGCAGATTTTTTGCATCGTGATTTATGGGCCTGTCGATTTAATAATTTCTAGCTGTATTTGTCGCATTATAGTGTCTGACATGAATTAGGTGAAGGTCAGGAGCATCGAGATCAAACCTCACCTTAGTAAATCCCTCTTTATTACTTCAGGGAAGTGGCTTGGTTTTGTAACAACAACAAACCTACCCTATACTTAAAATGGCGTGATATGTGTGAAGGTGTTTATCCCTTAAGCAATGTCCTAGCATTAATTACTCAATAAATTGACTTATAGTTGTTGGCGGACTAGACCATTTGGTCTGCTGTGAGATTCTTAATGGGATGAGATAAGCATCTATCCTATCTAGCATCATGTCAACCAGTGGCTCTTGTAGGCAGGGATCCTTCAGGTATTCTCTGTATCCCATAAATTGCGTGACAGTCACCTCGAGTTGGGTCAGCGCGCTCGGGGTAACGTGGAAGCGGCGTTAAGTGTGATTGTTAAAAGGATGAAATGAGTGGGGGGAGGGGGAAGTGAAGATAAGTTTATTTCAAATAGATCACAATCATGGAACAATGGTTTGTCTAATGAGTAGATTAATAACAATAAAATTAGATTTTATAATGATGTTTCTCGGGATCAATTAATGTGAAATTACCCTCTTATTAAAGATTGGATTTTGTTTTAAAAGGAGAAACTATCATGGGGCCATCTCAACGATTAGATGAAAACAATTCTATTATGAGTTAGTTGATCAGAAGTAGATCTTCAACCATCACTGTTCAGGAAAGAATAAAGATACAAAAAAATTAAATTAAATACACTCTTCATTTAATCTCTTGCTCTTTCCTTGTTCTACATAAATCGTGAGGTATTATGTCAGTCCTTATTTGATTTACATAAATGTAAAATGCTCCGTGTTATACATCAAGGGACTCTTTACAGCTGGGATAAATTATTAAAATTTAGCTTCCATAATATACAGTTTTAAATATGGTGGTAATGGGTAGCTAATAGTAATAGAATTTTTCAAATCAAAGTATAGGGTTTTGCATTTAGAAAACCAATAGCCTCTGATAAATGAAATAAATGGTTTATGATATTAACTATTCTTCTAAAAAAAATTTAATGCTTTGAGACTTTTACTGAGGAATAATAAATGAAATCAAGTGTATGTTCATCTTGTGTCCTAACTGGGCAAGCTTAGAAAATCAACGCTTAAATGACAAATGATTTAAATGTTGATATTCATAAATTCCGTTTTCATTAACTATTCGTCATCTTCATGTTTGCTAAATATATTTGCCTAAAATCGTGCAGCAATACTTTATTAATACATTAACACTTATTACTTTTCCTTACCTCTTCGTAACCCGCAAGCAGTAAAACCAAAGAAGTTAGAGTAAAATAAAATAGGTTAGAATAGAGCTCGTGCCCATATGATGTTACTAGGATTTTCACTTTTAGTTATTTTGTTATTAATGTGGCTGTCATAAAGCTTGGTTTTATATAAGTAAAATGTGACCAAGTCAACATATAAACCACCTATGCACCTTGAAAGAAAAAAATTTAAAATAAAATTGAGTACTTTAAGGTATTTCATTAAGAGCCTTTTTATCCTATGGATTCGTGTGAAAATCTTTATTTAAATGTTCCTTTTCATGAGAAGGAAGTATTTTAATTAATAAAAAGGAAATACTAGATACTATTAGTATTATTTTAAAGGAAGTTTAAAAAGAAGAAGAGAAGATTAGATATTAGTAGCATATCATTTTTAAAAAAATTGACTTTTAAGGAAAATAAAAGGTCTAGGAGATAGGGGATGACACCTTTTTGAAACCCTAGCGCGTGATTACGCCTATCTATCAGTTTTTCGATGTCATTTTTTGGTTTTACGTGAAATGTCGGCTTTTCTCTTCTCTTTTTCGAAGAGATCTATCCGGTGTTAAGAAACCTCTTTGTCGTTTTTCTTCGGGCATCTGCTTTCTTTGCTAGGAGCCTGAGAGTTGTGATGGAAGCGCCTCCCTATATGCGCTTTGTTGGGTGTGCTTGGTAGGCTTTCTACTCATATTTTAGTGGCTTCCCAATGAGACTTAAAGGGGAGGCAAAGAAATACTAGTGGGGCTTTCCACTGTGAGTGGTGGTAGGAGTCCAGCTGATGAAACAAAACATCTTTGCATTTGATACCAATGAAGGGAGCTTGCTACCATTAATCACGGAAGAAGGAAGTTCTGAAGGCAAAGGTAGTAGGGTAATGGAGGAGCCCATTAAAGAAAAGGTAAAACACAGAATTTCTACTCCCCGGATGATGTTATGAAATTTGCATTCTTGAGTGCAGAAGCCGAAATAAAGCCCGATTACGTTTCTTTCTAAGAGGCATCCCATCGAAATAGGGGTTTTCAAAATGGACTAAATTAAATTAGGAGGCTTGTGGATGGGAAGTGTGAATCTATGAGAGGTTTAGGAAGGGGTATGTTTCTTGCTCATTTCATCTGTTGAACATGCTCGAGGGCTATTTTTACGATTATGGGACTTGGGTCATATGTGGTCATATATGTTACCTGCAAGCATGGACTCTTGAATTTCATCCAGAGGGCCCATCCAGGTCCCAATATCCTATGTGAGTTAAACTCCCCTTTTTTCGCTTGGCTTTTAGACCTTTCCTTCATGAAATTGTGTCACAACTTGGTAGGGTTATTTGGTGTAAGAATAACTTAGAAAAATTCTCTAGCCTAAGGGTGCATCCCAGGGTTTGTGTAGAAATAGACTTGAACTAGCCTTTGCCGGAAACTATTAAACTCATTGGCCCAGGGTTTGAATTTTATCAACCTGTTGTTTATTTGAACAAACCTAATGCATGTTTTTATTGCCGCCAAGAAGGTCATTTGATCAGAGATTGTCCTGCTAGAAAGAATAAAATCTTATAGCCCCCCGTTGACATGCCACCTAAACAGTTGCAAACCAATAGCAAGGTGCCTTCTCCTACTCATAAAGGCCCAGTTCAAGCAAAAATGAATGACCCGCCCTTAGCAACTAAAAAAACTAATAGTCTGAGTTTAAGCAATTCTGATTCAATAGATGAAGAGATGCATGAGGGATGGAAAATTGTAAGAAAGTGGAAAGAACCTTCTAGTCTACTTACAAGTCGAAATGGTGAAGTAGTATCTAATGGGGAAAGTGCAATTTCAAGCCCCCAACCTTCTTCCTCTCATCGCAGCCATAAATCTGGAAATGAGGCTGCTAATTCCCCTCCTCCTTCTATGAGACAAAGATCTAGGTCCCCACCTCCTATGACTAAATATTTGGGTAATTCTGAGTCTACAATTGGATTAGTTAACCAGTTTGAAGCATTTCCACAAGAGGAGGAACTTGCTATCTCTTCGTTGACATGAATTACAAAATCTTGTCTTGGAATGTAAGAGGGATGTCTCTCCCCCACCATAAATATGGTGTAAAAGATGTCATTGGAAAGTGGAAACCTGATATTGCTTTCTTTTAGAAGGTTAAAATTAATGGTCTTCATCTTGCTTCTTCTCTATCTGATGTATGGAGAGATGCTTCTTTTCTTTATACTTCACATAGAGAAGATAGGGGGGGCAGTGATTGGTTTTGCCTCATGGGTCTATAAGTTTGTCATTGATAAAGCTGAAGACCCTTCGCATAGTTGCGTGTGGGCCTTGACCTTTATCAATGGCCAACCTATCAGCTTTTACTCAGTTTATGCTGCTAACTCTCCTAGAGAGAACTAAATTGTGGGATTGGATGGAAAAACACCTCCCTAATGCAGATTGGGTTATAGGGGGTGATTTCAATATGGTAGAACACCATAGTGATCACAGTTGGCTCAGTCATTACAAGCTGAATAATGAAGAATTTGACAAATGGTTGTTTTGTCGTAATACTTTAGGTGTGGTTGACCCAATTCATAACAAAAAGGGTAGTCAGGATTTTAACTAGTTCACCTGGTCTAACTGCAAATTTGGTGAGGATAGGAAGCTGAGCAGACTTGATAGATTTTATATCTCTTCAAATCTGTTTGTTACCCAAGAGTCCTCGGGGTTGGTGGTTTGTGTTGACTATTCTGCCACTCTTTCTGACCACTACCCTATCATCTGTAATGTCTTTGGAGCTGATAATAGTAATGTGAATTTTGAGTTACCTTTTAAGCTGAATGTGTCTCATTTAAAAAATCCTTCTTGTGTTGGAGTGTTCGTGGGCCTATGGAATTCATTCCCAAAACCTAATGAAGGGGAATCTTATAGACAATGGTGGCATAATGCTATTACTAAATGTGCTGAATTCCTCCGTGCCTTTGGTAGAAGACTTGCTTGGAAACGAAAAGGAAAATTAAAATCTCTTCAAGGAAAGTTAGAACACAACAGAAAATTACTGAATAATGACCCTTATAATTGTAACTTACAAACTTTGGTGGTAGTTTTGGAAACTCAAATTCGTAGAATGGATAATTACAAGGGGCAAGGAGCTAAAATTAGAGCAAGATTACATTGGATTAAAGAGGAGAATCGAGGTTCTAAATATTTCTTTAAATACCTTAATTATAAGCATAGGAAAGAATTCATTGGTGTCATTCAAGATGAGGCTGGTTTGGTTCATACTAAACAGGTTGAGATTAAAGGGTTGTTTCAAAAATACTATGAAGAGCCATTCAAAGAAGATCCACATTGGCAGGATGCTCAAGCTATCTTGGAAGATATGCTTCAAGATATCATTCCTAAGAGGGTGGACCCTGAATATAGCAATTTCATTGATCGTATACTTTCTCTTGAGGACTTAGAGCATGCTGTGTTTTCCATGCCTTCGTACAAAAGCCCTGGTGTGGATGGGTTACCAGTTGAATTTTACCAAACAATGTGGCCCCACATTAAAGATGATTTCTACTTGGTTTACCTGGAAGCCTTGGAGCATGGTTCTCTTGGTTCATATATAAATCAAGGTCTAATCAAACTCCTTCCAAAGGGGAAAAATGAAGATACTATTTCAGGTTGGTGTCCAATCACTCTGCTTAATACTTCATATAAGATTATTGCCAAGGCTGTAGCTACAAGAATCAAACCAGTTGTAAAAGAAATAGTAAGACCTGAACAAACCGGGTTTCTTAGTGGGAGATTCATCTTGGACAACTTGATCCTTGCTTGGGAAACGTTGGAATGGGCTCAACAATCTGGTCAACAAGGCCTTTTGGTCAAACTGGACTTTGACAAATCATATGATAGAATGTAATGGGGCTTCATAATTAAGATGTTACAATGGTTGGGTTTTGGACCTAAACTTTGTAATCACATTCAGATATTTTTTAATGATGCTAATGCTCAATTAGTGATTAATAAAGAGCTAACTAATGTCTTCCCCTTGCAACATTCAATAAGATAAGGTTGTCCTTTGTCCCCATTCCTATATGTGCTAGCTGCTGATACGCTTGGGTACTTCCTGCAAAAGTATAATCAATTGGATTTAATTAAGGGTCTTTCTATCCCCTATAATTCTGTGGTTATTAACTCACACTTTGCAGATGACAGTATGTTGTTTATCCAAAATTCAGAGGTTGAGATCAATAATGTACTGGAAGTCCTTAATCTATATTGTGAAGTGTCAGGATCTAAACTTGCTCACCATAAGACTGAATATTTGATGGTTCAATCTAGTCCACCACCATGGTGGATTCCTAAAGGATGGAAGCAAATTAAACATGGGTAGATTACATGATATCTTGGCATTCCTTTTAGAATGGGGGTCTCTATTTCTGAGATGTGGAATTGGTACTTACAGAAACTTAGGAGTAAATTGTGTACGTGGGGAAATAAATTTTTGTCTCTTGCTGGAAGAATTCAAGTGGTGAATCGAATTTTTTTGGCCTCACATGTTTACTATTTGTCTTGTTGGATGCCATCCAAAAAAGGTTATGAGGATCTTGTTAAAATGGTTTGCAGCTTCTTATGGGCTGGTTGGGGTAGCAAAGCAGGTTTTAAATCTGCCTCGTGGCTCCATTGTATACAACCCAAAGCCAAAGGTGGGTTGGGCCTTTTGGATCCTAGGATGCAAGGGATTTGCCTGGCAGCGAAATGGATTGTTAGATCTGTGAATGGAGATGTGCCTTGGAAAAATTCGGTCCGCTTTCGGATTTCTCAAGCCTCAGTCAAAGGTAAATGGCAGGATGCCAGCTGGGAAGATAAAATTTTAATGGCTCCTTTCTTCTGCATCAAGGCTTCCTTTCCCCTTCTTTCAATCTGGAAGGCATGGCAGCAAGTCAGTCATCTTTTGGACTGGAAGAGCACCCTCCAACATGGTTTTAGCTTCGGTTTTTCATCAATTTGGTGGAATAAATTTTTATAGTACCATGGTCAGCCTCTCGTGGTTGCCTTTCCTAGGATAGCTTATTCATTATTTAGGAAAGGAGTCCAAAATTTTGGGGACTTGTGGGACTTTTCTGCTCATGAGTGGATCAACTGGCAAGTTCTCAAGACTAACCTGGGTCTAAATTGCAACCAGAAAAGTTTTATTATTTTTGTCAAGTCTTTGGTTTCCTTTGAGCTGGTCATGAAAATCTGTACTCCCCTTCATTGCAATCCTTTCAAGGATTGGTGGTGGATGTCCAAGTTTCAGTTTTCTTTGTTTCTGCTTTAAAAAGTCTACTTAAATCTACTCCCTCATTTGCCATTAAATCCCAGGCTGAATCTGAAATGGAGTTGCAAGCTCCATGAAACTACATGGAACAAGCTGAGTCTTCAAATATGGCATTCTCAAACAGAGGCGAATGTTCAACTATTTGTATGGAAACTTTTACATTGCAAGTTACCAATTGGTGATCGTCTGCATTATATGCATATTCATGATGTTAAATGCCCCTTTTGTAAATGTATTGAAAACTTGAAACATATCTTTTGGGACTGTTTTGTGGTTAAGAGGAAACAGAGGGCTGTTTTTGCTTACCTCCCTTCAATTTTTGGGCATATCTTGAGCTGGAAAGAAGCGATTTTGGGTGTTGGGCTGCATAATAACATTGTTGCTGATTCTGTACGGCAGATTGTGCTTTTTAATTTGTGGAAAAATAGATGTTTGGCTATTTTTGCAGAGCATAATGTTAATCTGGAATTAGGAATGCTATGGTTTTACTCTGACATCATTTTGCAAATCATTTTCTTATGTTCTCAATTGCAGGGAGGCGATAAGGTGAGTATGAAGTGAAGCAATCATTTGGATATGATCAAATGGCAGATTTTGCAGCTTCATAAAAATGATGTTTACTGTTCAAATTAGCTTCAGAAATTGTTGAAGTTTAGAATTGGATAGTGGCAGTTTTTGCTGCTTGTCTGGGTGTATCAGTTTCAGCTACAATTCAGATTTAATGTCTGGTTGTTACTGCTTTTAGTGGCTGTATGTAACTATTTTGTTCACTATTAGCTGGTGGTTGATGGATGTGTTGTCTCTTCCTTCTCTCTCTTGGAAATCTTTGTTGCCTCTTTGTAATTTTTAGCATTGTTTCAATAAAAAATAAAAAAAGAATGAGATTACATATTGTTGGGTGGGTATCCACAAATTTGAAAAAGTGTTTTAAATATTGTTCGGTTGGGTTAGAGTGTAAAGGTAAAGATGGTACCTACCATTTTTTATTCTTATAAATTATGACGTGGAAGAAACTTTTAAGCACTCATCATTGAAGGCTTGGAATAAAGCAAAAGATGGGAGCATATGTTCTTACGATAAAAGAACTCGAATACCTAGAACTAAAATAATAATAAAAAATTGTGGGGAATAATGGGTTGGTTGTTTTTAATTATTCCCTACATCGCCCACCCCAAGTTCTTGTCATGTTTCGCATATGTCTGTCATTGTATGCAAGATATAGTAGGAGTCAACACATGTTAATGTTTGCTATATTTGTTAATTTTTATTGGAAAAGCAACATATTAATATATTTAGATCAAACTAGTATTGTATATAAAGCAACATATTAAACTGGACTTTGATAAGGCTTATGACAGAATTCGTTGGAGCTTTATTGTTAAAATGCTACAATGGTTGGGTTTCGGGCCTAAAATCCGATCTCACATTCAAATGCTTTTCCAAGATGCTAATGCTCGCATTATCATCAATAACATGATGTCTGATCCTTTTTTATTACAGTGGTCTATTCGCCAAGGATGCCCTCTAGTGCCTTACCTTTATGCTCTTACAGCTGATGCTTTGGGTTATCTTCTTGAGAGTGCTAGTAAGTAGTAACTCATAGCTAGAGTTTCCATCCCTCACAATATTGTTGTTATTAACTCTCATTATGTTGATGACAACTTACTTTTTTTATGAAATTTTGAAAAGGATATCTCCAATCTGATGGAAATTTTGGAGCTTTATTGTGAAATTTTAGGTTCTAAACTTGCTCATAACAAGACAGAATTCTTAATGATCCAAGCTGGTGATGCTCCTTAGTGGATTCCCAAAGAGTGGAAACATATAAAACATGGAGAAATTATGAGGTATCTTGGTATCCCCTTTGGTATTGGGGTTTCTTTAGTGATATGTGGAATTGGTTCCTTGATAGACTTAAGCAAAAAATCTTTAACTGGGGGTATAAATTTCTTTCCATGGCTGGGAAAATTCAAGTTGTTAACAAGATTTTCCTTGCTTCACATGTCTATTATTCTTCATGTTGGATGCCTTCTAAGAAAGGGTATGAAGATCTTATCAAAATTATACGCAGATTTCTATGGGCAAAGTGGGATGGTCACCTAGGATTTATATCCACTTCATGGTCTTATTGTACTCAGCCAAAACATAAAGGAGGATTAGGCCTCATAGACTCAAGAACTCAGTGGATTTGTTTGGCTGCTAAATGGATTATTAGAGCAGTTAAAGGGGATGAACCATGGAAGATCCTCATTCGATATTGGATTAATCAAGCTTCAGTTAAAGGCAAATGGCAGCAAGTGGGCTGGTTAGACAAAATTATTTATGCTTCATTTTTCTCTCTAAAGGCTTCTCTTCCCTTGCAGTCTATCTGGAAGGCTTGGAAAAATGTTTGTCACTTCTTAAATTGGAGAGGAGCAGATTCCTTGCAGCTTGGTTTCAATTTTTCTACTTCTTCTATTTGGTGGAACAAGCATATCCTTTATCATGGACAACCCCTTGCTTTAAGTTTTCCAAAACATGCTTATTCTTTGTTAAAAAGGGGGTCTGTAATGTTGGAAATTTGTGGGACTTCAACTCAATGGGTTGGTCATCATGGAATGAGGTTAAAAATCAGTGTTCCATTAGCAACAAACATAAAGCTTTTTTGATGTTTGTGCAATCCTTGGTGCCAGTAGAGTTGTCTATGAAACTTTGTACTCCACTGCAATGCAATTTTTTTAAGGACTGGTCATGGTTACCTTCATACTCCTTCTTATTCTTCCCTCTTAAAAAGATATATTTGCAGTGGCTTCCTAAACTATCCTTGAAGTCACGGTTGAATGTTAAATGGAAATGCAGGTTCAGTGAGAAGTTTTGGTTAAAGTTATCTGCTCAAATTTGGAAATCTAAAGTCAATACGGATGCTTAGTTAATTGCCTGGAAGATACTACACTTTAAACTACCTGTTGGGGATAGGCTAAAATGTATTATGATCCAACCAACTAACTATCCATTTTGTCACAGGCATGAAGATATGATGCATATTTTTTGGACATGCCAGCTGGTTAAAAAGCTATGGATTTCTGTGTTCATTGATTTTTCTACTATTTTCACTCATAAGTTATGCTGGAAAGAAGCTCTTCTGGGGGTTGGCCTTTATAATAATCCAATTGCTGATGGTGTGAGACATGTTAAACTGTTACATATATGGAGAAATAGATGCAAAGCTATTTTTACTATCAATGATGTTCATCAGGAAGCTATATTTTTAAGGCTTTACTCTGATATATTTTTTTGTCTTGCTGCCTTGTTTCCTTTGTTTCAGAATGACGCCTTGAAGAGCTATTAGACTGGTCAAATCAAGCTGCAAGTTGGACAGTTGTTGAGTAAAAAGGGAGTTTGTTTTGGCCAGAATCTTGGTTCTCTCTTTCAAGATGTTTAATGCTCATGTTCTTTGTCATTGTTGTAATTTTTCAGCATAGTGGAATAGTTTTAGTTGTTGCTGTGCATATTTTTTTTGTCTGTTTGAACTGTGGTAGTGTGTACAACTCTCTGATGTAATGGTTCTTTTCTGTGTACAGTCTCTTCTTGCAGTTTTTTAACTGCTCTTCATTCTTTGTATTGCTTTCCTCAATATAAAAAAAAACTAGTATTGTATATATAATTTGTTGGGTAGATTCCTTATTTTTATTATTATTTATAGAATATTAAGATTTTATAGATTCACTTTGTATTTTATAATAGTTCATTTCGAGTTTTTAGTTGGTGAATGTATTTGGATGTTATTATCAATTTTTTCTTCTTTGTTAAGTCATGATGTTTTACTTGTGTCATCAACATTTCTATCTATAGATCTTTTGTATTATTTTTTGTGTCACAAGTTGATCTACCCACTGCTAGGTATGCTTATGCACTAGGTTTGATCTCTCACATGATTGTGTAGTTACATAATTTTGGATGCAACTCCCTACATCACAAGTAGAGCTCGAATATGATGGCCACCTCTACCTGTCATATAGAAATTTTGTGATAGTTTGATCATTTAAATGTCTTTCATTTGACACATTATGAAAAATATAAATTGTCAAAAAAATATTTAATTGTGATTTTTTATATAAAATATTTTATAGTAAAACATTTATATTGATTTTATTAATCATACATATTCAAAATACACGAATTCAAAATAACTTATCATTAGGAAAAAGAAAGATAAACATTAAATTTTGAAACATTAGATATATAAGCAAATGCAAAGTGCATATCATTGAAAATAAATGTTCACCAATAAAACACGAATGTTCTATCTTGAAAAAATTGAAAGCTTACCAGTCCACAAATTGTGTATCTTGAAAAAAAATTTAAAAAATCATGTTATGTCATTAGTCATATGGATATGCTATATATATTTAAAAAATAAAGTAAAATTATAAAACATTGATAATTAGAAATAAATGCAAAAATCTGAAATTTGTTGTTACAATTAACACAATGTTTCTAAATTCATATTAAAAATATTCTAAAAGTTAAATAACAATTATATTCTATTTTGAAAAGATTTTGAACTAATATATATTTTTATAATAAATATTATAAATCATATATATTAATATAAAGCAATGAAAACTATTAGTGAAAATGTCAAAATCTGAAATTTATTGTTAAAAATATTTTAAAAATTATAAAGAATAAATAAATATATATATATATATATATGATAAATTATATAATATATTATATTTGTCTAGATAATAATTTTTTACGATTTAATAATAATTTAAAGTATCATATATACGGTTAAATAAAAAATATAGCAAGTCAAATTATATGGTCTCATAAATTTCAAAGTTGTAATATATGATCTAAAATGTTAAAAATGACCACATAGACCATCAAATTCTAGGCTTGATCACATGATATTCACACAACATTAGTAACGATATTGCAATCTATTTGCAACACAAGTAACTATGTCGCACACATACAAGTACTATTACAAACCAAGTCAATGTGCTTGTATTTAACTCCCCACATCATGTGTAACTAAAGTAGAATCATATTGCACAATCTTGTAGAACTTCTAACTGCATATACCACTCATGTAATCCTAGGAACCATGTTGCATGAACTAAAACACATCCTACATCTCTTGCACAACCCCTTGCACTATGCACTATTTACGTAATGTCAAAGATTGTGTTGAATCTAGTTCCATAAATGATGTATATTATTTTTCACTACATCTAAACATGTTTGTGCTACCACACAAGCAACATAGTCTAAAATTCAACATAGTACCTCAAATCAAGTAAGTTGCAACCCAACACAACTAGAGTAGTTCAATGATAAGACACATATCAATACAACATGCAACTAGAATCCAAATAGTTAGATGTCAAATATAAACATATGCAAGAGCTCAACCACCTTGACTATTTTAACTTATATAACAATGTTTACCTTATCAACTATGTAATCTACAAGTGTATATGTAACGTCAATAAGTAGGAAAAAATAACATAAATAGAAGAAAAAATATAACCATACATCTCCCTTAAGACAATGCCATGTACAAAATACATAGATTGATAAAAAAAAATATATGCAATTTCTGATTTTTTTTCTATTTGAACCATGTTTCTTCATTTATTTTTGTATGTACACAACACTTATATATCCTCATTTAGAGCATATCCTTTAGACCTTAGATCTTGACCATTGGTACTCAAATAGTTCATTTTTTATTTATCATATCAAATGAGATCAAGCATTTGACGATTCATGTCAAGTCATAAGAGTCATCATATTATCTCATAAGGTGATTTAATCAAGTTGATATGGAAGAAGTGACAAATGTTCATAATGATCAAAGATCAAATTATAAAGGATCTTGAAGAACATAAACATGTTTTTCAACCTATATCTACACCTAAATAAAGTCACTTTCACCACCATCATCTCATCATAGTCCACTAGTAAACATTATCACTTGATCACCCATTCATCGCCTAAGACCCCTAACACTTAATAATTTAATTAAATAAGTCCTAGTTATCTAATTACATTAGGCTAATATAATTTATTAATTTAATAAATTATTATATATAATTATACATTATATTCATTCATTTATTTATGCATACTTATCTACACATTTATTCAGTTATTTATTTATTTTATTCATTATCCATTAATAAATTAATTAATATAAATTTACACATAATATGCACCTATAATTCATTTAATTAATCAATAAATCATTAAAATCTACTTCACCTAGTTGACTATCTAGTCTAATCAGTTCACTCATATTTACTCCTAGTCCCACTCACCAATCTAATTCACTTCACTCACTCATGCAATCAGTTAGCTATTTCATGTAGATAGTCAACTCCCCTTAATCCTCTCATGCACTCAATTAACTACTTAATACAAATAGTTAACTCATCTATCATATTTGTCATCTCCCTAGTAAATTTCAAGTTGAGTAATAATAATTATTTTAACTAAAATTAGAATATTGTGCAACTCTTTTATGCTTATCACCTCTCTCTTCATTAGTTCCCCTAATCATGGATTAGACTTGAGATTATAGATTGAATCTTAGCCATTAATTTTATTCTACTAAATTATAAATCAAATCCATTATTCATCATTTTACAATCACTCATTCTTATATCCATATTCTATCAATTTGGTATCCAAAGAATGCAGTTGTGATGCTAGTGAATTGAGTACCCACATTCCAAAATGAGAAAAGCCTCATATTATGCTCTATTTGAGGTTTGCATGAGTAGAATTAATTGTTTTGATTGTATGATTTTGATGCTTATTTATTCATTCTACTTTGCATGCATCAATTTTAGTTAACCCAATGTGAACTAGACCAATTTTTACATATTGTTTTGTGAATTTTTAATTATAGGTTCTACTTCATTATTTTCTCCATTTAGTTTTGTAAGTTGAAGATCATTATTTTTCTAATCCTTTCCATTTAAGTCTGAATTACTTGTAGAGAGTTGTGTGCTTCATACAAGTCCTCAATAAGAGAGATTCTAGATTCATTAGAAATAACAGCTCGAGAGCTTTTTGAAAAGTGGTTACATTAAAGATTTGAATAAGTATCAAGGAAGATATGGTGATTTGAAGTTGTCCTTGCAATTCAGTTTTTCAAAAACAATTGACACGTGACTTTTGAAAAAAATCATATCTTGCAATCTAGATAAGGAAATTAAATTATTTTTTTTGGCGAGTGGATATAAATATTTTTTATATTATTAATTCTTCAATTTATAGAAGAAAATAATATTTCTTGAAAAAATATATCTAGTATTGCATGTTATAACAAAAAGATTGCATGTACTTGTAGAGGATTTTCAAGTTATTATACATTACAAATAAAAGCTTGAATAAGGTTGCATGTGATTGCATGTTACAATCAAAATATTGCATCTAGTTACATTTGATTGCATGTTCTATTATAAACCTTGCATGAAGTTTCATGTTTTTGCATGTAGTTGTGAAAGATTTATATGTGAATCCATGTTACAATTAAAATCTTGCATTAGGTTGAATGTTACAATAGAAAGCTTGTACAAGTTTGCAATTGATTGCATGCTATATTAGAAAGTTTGCATGAATTTGCATGTTTTTGCATGTGTTTGTAGAAGATTTACATGTGATTGTATGTTACATTAAGATGAAAAGTTATTAGAAAAAACAAGAGAAGACTATTAGGAATATGAAAAAATATAATTTCTCTAGAACATGGTTTTGGTCATACTTTTGCATAGATAATTAGATTTTCGATTTCAAATAGGTGTTGGAGATAATTGTATTGTACTACATAGTGGATCGTGTGTATATTTTCAGTTTAGTGTGTAGAGAGAGTTTGGTATTTGTTTGATCACTTGTAGAGGCTTGAGATTCGAGATGTGATTCTATGAGCATCTAGATGAGTACAGAGGTGAAAACTTGCGGGAGTGCATGTTTCTAGATAGGATATAGATGATGTTACAATATATTTTCAAATTTAGTATTTCTTGATATAGGTTTACAAGTTTTTCAGAGTTTGGACTTTGATGGCGATAGGTACATGTGCAGTTTTCGTACACACGCCCCACTAAAAGTAGGGACCCTCTTTTGCTCGGGTTCTTGATGCTTTGGCCCTTTTTTTTTGAGGTTTTGTTGCCTTAGCATGTGTTTGAATGATTATCTTATTCATGCCTATGCCCCCTTTGTAGGAAGCACTTTGAAAATCTGATGTTTTGTGCTCATTTCGGGTTTTTGGATCCTCAGGATTTTCCACCCCATCCGGATTTTCTTGGATTTCACTCGAATCCTAGCAACTGAGGTTTTGCATTGTTTCCAGAGATTTTGGTCCTTCGCGGAATTCTGTGGTGACCATATTTTTCCAAAATTCCTCTAGGCCCTCGGATCTCCGAGCTTGTTGTCATATGAACTCTGCAACTCATGTCAGTCGCATCTCTCTTGAATTGTTCTTCATTTACGGTATGTACGCAGTGCCCTTGTCTCAATTGATGAGTATAAATGGTTTTATGATGTCTAGGTCTTGAGTTAGGGTTTGGCGAGCTTTGCTTGCCCTTGGTAAATTTATCATGATTTGGTGAAATGAATGTAGATTGAGGTCAATTTTGTGCATTCATAGTGAAATTTTAGGGTTTCAACTTTGGAGCCATCGCCAATACCGATCGAATTGCCCTTGAGTGAATTTTGAGTCTGGATCCATCCATGAATGATTTAGTGTTTGAGCCCAAGTCCTCAAATTTTTGATCTTCAATCAATTTGAGTGAAATCATGTGAAAATGTTGAAGTTCGGGTTTTTTGTCGGGTACGGGATTTTCTTGTGCTGGCGGATTTTCCCAATTTTCCTTGATTGCTCCATTTTCCTAAAATCTGGAGTTTTGTCTGCTTCGCAGATTTTCGCTCCCTCCAGATTTCCTAGAATTCTTGTTATCTCATATTATGGATTGATTATGGATTATTTTTTCCAGATTCCGCCTGACTCATATTTTTTCGAATTTTCCCTCTAGCTTGGATTCCACGAAGGGCTTGAAATCCCAAACTATGAAGAATGATGTTAGCGATATTTTTGGATTGATTTTGATCTTTGTTTGAATTTATTTGAATGATGAATATATTATTGGTGATGGGTTAATCTTGATCCTCATGTTAAAATGGATATTACTGATGATGGTTTTTGTTGAGTGCAGGCTGGATTTAACTGGGTCGTCAAGGAGGTTTTGGAGGAGATTAATTCAATTGATGGATGGTTTAAAGCATTTATTACTTCACCTTTGGCCGACCTGAAGAGTATTTTTCTTAAGATTCTAGATAAATTAGATCGAGATAAGGACAAAAGGGCCAGTTAATGATTAATGGCATTGGGAATTGTGTTTTCTTGTTTATCTTGAGCTTGTTTTACCTTGCTTTCCATCCTTCACATGCATTGGATCGAGTTGCATTGTAAATACCAGGCTGACCTAGATGAGTTCATGTATTTAATGTATATTTTGTCTTCTTTTGAATTCTTCTTGGCTGACCTATTTTATGGCCATCTATTATTATTGTAAATCTAATTAGGCCAACATGCCTTGGGGAGTTTTCTATAAATAGGGCATTTCACCTCATTTGTAAAGGAGTAGTAGTAGTAGAAGTAACTGGAGATAGTTCTGGGCTTAGAAGCAATTAGGATAGTAAAGTAAGAATTTTAGTTAGAAGTTAGTCGATTCTAGAAGAAGTGCTGTAACACAAAACATTATAATTGTTGCTGAAATTCGGTGATTCAATACAATTGAAGGGCATTGTGATTTTCTGGTGATCTCTTTTGTGTTCGCTTATCTTGCATGGTTCTTGTGATTCTATCTTTTGAATTGCTCAAGGTTATTAGATGTATGTTAGATTTAGATTTAGATCTGATTCAATGGTGTTTATGATTTGATGCTTGAAGTGTTTGTAGCAATTCCTGGTCCATACTTTTCATAGCTAGCTGATTGTTAGTTGCTTTGCAAAGTTAGCCTAGACCTTACATTTATTGTGCTTAGTTCAATTGTGGAGATTTATTCATTTCAATTGTAATTGGGTTGTCTTGGATGAATGTTCATGATCTAAAAATATTAATACCTTAGAAGATTGCACTGTTTTTGTGAGATTGTAGGTTCATCTGGGTTAAGCAGGAATTAGTTTATGAGGGATTGGTCCATTTCAAGTATTTTATCATTTGCATTGTTAATCTTAGGAGTAGTTTTAATCTTAGATATCTCTTTGAAAACCTTGTCTTTTGTTATTTATTTTATCATTGGGTTAGATTTAGGATTGAAGTATCATCATATTGTTAGATCTGATAGATTCAAGATTCAGTATCTGCTTGTAGTAAGGTCCCTTTGTGATTACCAACATTTTCACATTTATCACTGAGTTGTTTATGCATTGTCAAGACCTGACATTAGAGACCTTGGGGTTATCTCTTGAGGCTTGCTGATAGAGATTTACCTTTCAAGAGAGATAGGATTTCATATTCTGTCTGAGTTATTGTTGTGCAGAAAACATCATCAACAGTACACAAGTTATGTTTTGGTTTGACGATATATATTGATATGCATAAAGACTAGGAGTCTCATTTTGGTGAGAGTTGGGTATAGGTACAATGATAGTGATGATTATAGTGCCATATAAATGTAGGCATATTTGAGCATTGGAATGACACGATCATGTATGTGGTTGATTGGTGGTGGTGTGATTTGGTGTTAGGAGTTTTCTCTCATCTCTTAGATGCTTGTTTGGTTCCTTGAATATGGTTATACAAGGTTCCAATCCAAACACCCTTATCAAGAACTATATATCCTCTAGTCATCTTATATCCACCACTAGAGAAAACAACCTACACTCCCACATTACTCAGCTTACTTACTAAAAGTATGTTCCATGCCAAACAAGGGAAATGTAGTACACCATCAATCCCCTCCACTCTACCATCATGGAATCAAATCTTGAATCTTCCATGATCAACAATTTTTAGATGAGTCATCACCTAGGTACACCTTCCCACCATCATACTCTTCATACTTTGAGAACCAACCTCTGTGAGAGGTCATGTGGAAAAAGGCACCCAAGGAAATCAACCACACATCTTTTAATGCATGCATTACCAAGGCCGTGAAAAATGCATTTGTATCTTCATAAGATGATTTAGAATCAGATTCAAAATCAGAGAATTTATAGTTTTTCTTCTTTTTCTCCTCTTTACAATATCTCTAGAAATAACTAGATTTGCCATAGTTCCAGCATTTGGCCTTGGAATTTTTACCAGGAGACTTAGATCTTCCTAGAGATTTGGACTTATATGCATGTCCTTTTCCTTGTCTTTCTCCTTTGATCTTCCACAAAAAGGTAGGTCCTCCTTGGCCATCTTAGAAGATTTCCTCTACATCTCTTTAGACAATGGTGAAGCAACCAAATCTTCCATCTTGAAAGTGGTTTTTGTACTTCCAATAGCCATCACTAGGTGGTCTCACAAGTCTAACAAAGAACATAGTAATAACATGCAATGGTCCTCGTCATTAATCTTCACACCAACAAAACCTAGTTGAGCAACAAGCATATTACATGCATTTAGGTGATCAACAACTAATCCTCCTTCCTCCTTCCTCCATCCTCAAAGAATACAAATTATTTCTTGAGAATAGTCTATTTACCAAGGATTTTTCCTAATAAATATCACCAAGCTTCTTCCAAAGCTCAACTGTAGTCTTCTCCTCATGGACATTTAGGAGTACAAAATCATCCAAATAGAGTCTTATTACACTATTGGCTTTTCAATCCATTAGGTTCCAATCCTCTTGTGAGGTTGTTGTTGGCTTTGTATTGAATATTGCAGCCCATAGATCTTTATCTGTGAGCATAACCTCCATTTTGAGTTTCCACAACTCAAAATTGTTTTCATTAAATTTCTCCATCTCTATTCTTCCAGATGTGCTTGCCATCTTAAAATTGTAACAAAATCACAAATTTCTCTTCGTAAGAACTCCCACTAAATCTAGATAAATACAAAAATCACTTCAAACCCAACAAGAATAACAAGGCTGGTCAAGCTCTGATACAAATTGAAAGGAAAGTAGAGTGCAAAAACACTTTCCTAATGTAAATTAATAAGAAAACAATTGCAAAATTTTGTTTCAAATCCTTTAAATTTTACAATTTTGGAACCTCTAAAAATGGTGGTGAGTTAATTAAATGCTATCACACCCACTTTCAAGCTATCACATTCAAGGATAACCCTAGATATCTCAATGCAAAAGAGAAAGAGATCTTGCAATAGGGCTATCCTAGGGGCTGAAAGTAGACTAATAAGGGGTTCATCACCAATTTTAGACTTGGAAAAGATAATAAAATGCAATATGCAACACTAAACCCTAATTCAATGCAATAACCTATAAAATGACCTAGAAAAGTAAATGAAAGAACACACACTATTGAATTTGACACCATTTTTCGATGGACATTCGTCAGCGGTTCGACAAATCTTTGTCAGAGTAGCGACGAAATGACGAAAACATTTTTGTTTCTATTTTTTCGTCACAATTTTAACGATGAATTAAACGTCGAAATAATGGCATAGATTCGTCGGTCGTCGGCATCATAAAATGGCTTGAATGTTGATCAGAATATCGAGAAAATGGGCATCAAAATAACACCAGAAGTTCGTCGCCCATTCGACGAAATGGGCAAGTATTTATGATGAAGCCTTCGTCACAGCTAAGCAACTTCGTCAGACCTTTTATGTGGTTTGTCAGTGACTTTCATCGAAATTGTGGCGAAAAGGGCAAGGAGTTACGATGAATCCTTCATCATAGCTATAGACATCTAAATTTGGACACTTAATTTATCCAAATTCATCCCCTTTCATCTTATTTTCGTTAATTAAGTAATACTGATATTATTTAATTAATATCTTTAATTCTGCCAAATCCCTAAGGTATTTAATCAATAATACTTTATCTCTTTAATCCTCCTTCCATCAATTGAATTAAATAAATATTCCATTTATTTAATTCCCTTCATATCACATCCTCCATCATTTTTATCTTATTCTAATCCATCTTCTAATCTCATCATTAAGGTGTGCACATGTCTAATTCTTGATTAGGATGTATCACATCCTCCAACTTTTGCAAGTTGGCCTCTAATCTCTCTTAGCCACCTAACCTTCCTCTAACCTCTCATCAACTTGTCTAATCACCCCCTTTAGTCAACTCTTCCCATCCTCCAAGGAATTTTTAATTCCTTTTGTCTTCCCAAAGTCCTTTGAGGAATTTTTAATTCCACTCTCATCTTCCAAGGAATATTAAATTCCTTTTCTCTTCCCCATGTCCTTTATGACATGTGTCCTTGGTCAACCCTATTAAAGGCTTTCTCCTTTTGGACAAGGCACTTCACTTCCCCTGTGAATTTTAATTCACATTTAATCCCCTAATGCATTTAAGGAATTTTAAATTCCTTCTCTCATCCCCATGAGAATTTTGGGAATTTTTAATTCCCCACGTCCTCTCCCCCACATGGGGACAGGACCTCCTTTATGAGGAGATCTTGTCCAATCCCAAGGTACTTTGTACCACCCTCCATGTCATTTCCTATCTTACCACCTCATCTCCACCTCATCTTTCTTAAGCCTCTCCCCTTGCCACATGTCAAGATGTGAGGGCTTGTGAGTTCTCAACTCACCATAGCCCTACATCTTGGCCATGTTGGGATCAATCTCAACCGTCCATTTCTTCTAGGAATTCTCAAAATTCCTATAAATACCCCCTCTTTTCTCTCATTTTGGGGAGAGATCATTTTGCTAGCCAAACTCTTGCAGTTTTATTTCTCAATCTACACTTAGCCATTTCCATGTTTTCATCTATTTCACCCCTCCTTTCCCCATTCTGAACTCTCGTTTTGTCATTTTGATCATCCGTTTACTCGTTCCAAGTAAATTTTCATCCATTTCACCCATCCTTTCATCATTCCAAACTCTCATTCTATCATTCCGATCATTCGTTTACTCGTTCCAAGTAAACATTCATCTATTTAACACATCCTTTCATCATTCTAAACCCTCGTTCTATCATTCTGATCATTTTTTTACTCGTTCTGAGTAATTGTTCCTCCGTCCTGATCAACCATTTGCTCATTTTGAGTATTTGTTCATCCATTTCTATCATCCCTTTCTCCAATCAAATCATCATTTTCCCCACCTGAATCCTCTGAACTTCGTCTCGGGTTATTATCCAAATTGACCGAAGTGTCTGATCTGATTGTCGTCATTAACATCCTCTTAGGATTGTCATCCATCCTAAATTAATCATCATCATTGGCCCAATCAATCCATTTTCAATCTCAAAGTGGATTTGGTGTTGCAATCATCCATTCATCCTTTAATCTGATTAATCAGCATCCTAAGTCATCTAAGATAATCTTTGAACGGGATTTTCTAGTCTCTTTCATCATCCATTAGTCGATCTTATCAATCAATCATCGATTGATCTTATCTAATCCAATCCAATCCAATCCAATTGTATCCCTATCCAATCACCTTCGAACCAATCAATCTACTTCCATCTCGAAGCAGATTTGGTGTCATAATCATCCTTTGATAATCCAATCCAATTGTTAGAATCAATCCCATCCAATCATCCATTCATCCTAATCTGAGCTTTAATCCAATCCCAATTTGAGCTTGTCCTAAATCCTGATTTGGGCTTTAGTCCATTTCCATCCAAAATCTTTATCCATCATCTTTATCCTTTCATCATCATGAATTCTTATCCTCCATCAATAGTGGTCAAGGGAAAACCTAATTACGTCAATGATGATAATGAAATTCTTGTTGATCAAGAGGTATACGACATAGATCCCCTTGACACTATCATTGCTAGTAAGCTTTCTCCACCCAAATTCCAAAATCCAATCACCCCATTGAGTTATCCCATCATGTCTTCATCTATTCCTAATCACACCCCTTATGCTACCTTTGACAAGGGATGTCCATCATATCCATCATATCCTTCATCTATGTCATCCCCTTATCCTAGTTTTCCGTCACAATACCCCTATCTTGATCCCCCATCCACATCCTCGTATTTCAATCCTCCATCCACATGTACCCACTACCCTAATCTCCCATACCAATCCACTCAGCCTAATCCTACATTCACATCTTCCTATCCTAGTCAAACACACCCACCAACTTACCCTAATCCAACATCCGCATCTCCCTATATTAATCCGCCACCTCAATCTACCCATCCTCATCCACCATCCCCATACCCTTACTACAATCCACCATCCACCTCCTTGTGTCCTAATTCACCATGCCAATACCCCTATCTTAACCCTTCACCTAATCCCCCATCTATTCCTAGTCTTGCATCCAATCCCATTCCCCTATCTAATCCTAGCCCACCAATCCCTAGTCCTAATCCACCACTAATCCATAAACCTTCATCCACTCCCACCTCACCATCTCAGCCTAGTGTATTCAAGTTTTGCCAAGGACTTATAACAAAGGAAACATCCCCCACTTCACACATTGTAGTCGTGGAACCATGCCATCCCAACCCATCATCCATGGTCATTAGTGACGAGACCCTTCTCCATCCAACACCTATCATTGATGATACCATCACATCCTCTAAATCCATTGAGTCCCCATCTCCTACCATCACATCCTCTGAATCCACTGAGTCCCCATCTCCTACCATCACATCTACCAAATCCATTGAACACCCACCCCCTACTCTAAGAGCCGTCGAACCTATCGACGACACCCAAATCCAACACTTCTTCCACTCCTAGTATCCATTCCCAGGAATATCTTGAATCCTCCATCCTTCCATCTTCCCCACTTGCAGAGTCCCCCCATGACTCCATTATCATACCTCCCGCACACGATGAGTCATGCCAAGAGCCTGATCCAACGCATGCCAACATATCCCCTCCTCTAGATCAAGATCCTACCATCCCATCTAGTCCATCTCAAGATCACAGTCCCCCATCAATTCCATCCCATGATCCTCTTGACATTCAAGATTCTACCGCTCCATTGCATGAGCTTGCTACCACAAAATCAGATCCTATCATATCCCCTAATCGCTCTGCTGATACCACCCATCCAAATGCTGCTATCCCATCATCTCCTAAAAATGCTATCCCCACACTTCTTGCATATCCCCTTGGTACTTTCACATTCTTCCATGGTGGCCTCATTGCAGAAGAAAAACACGGTGTATATACCACCCATCATCCCCCACCTAATAATGGACTTGCATCATGTTTTCAGAATAACAAAAATCCTATCATGGATCGAATGCTCAAGAACATGAACTATCAAGGAAAAGGTCTAGGCCCTCACGAGTAAGGCATTTTAGAGCCCATACAAGTCAAAGAACAAATTTGCATGCAAGGTCTTGGATCTATTCCCCAAGACTCACAATATAAACACATTGGTACAACCTCTAGATGTCCTCAACGAGCCTTTTCCAAAAGAAATGTCAGCTCTTCCCATCGCTCCACCAAGTCATATGCTTCCATCCCTCCTCCTCTATCGTATCACCTCAAAACAACTATCCATATTCCTCCTTCATCTGCTCCATCCATTTTGGGTCCTTACATCCCTCCATCCACAATCTCCCATCCTTCATCTACTGCATCCATCTTGGGTTCTTATGTCCCTCCACCCACTCTATCCATCTTGGGTCTGTATATCCCAAGATCACCTCCTCCATCTCATTTTCTCATTCATCCAACACCTATCCACGTCATTCATCATAAACATGCCTCTCGCGTGTCCCATAATCAGGATCAACAAAGGAACATACCTGCACATCCTCCATCTACACATAATCCCCATACTCCTACCTCCATTGCTCCACATCATCCATCCCCTCACACCCATCCCATTGCTAATAAATGCACTTCGGATGCTAACATAAAAATGCATAAATCCAAACATCCACATGAATCCAACGCTTCCCATGTCCCCTCTAAAAGACATGGTAAAGAAAAGAAAAACAAAATCCCAAATCAAAATCGAATCTATAGCTCGCAAAGAGCCAGCAAAGCAAAGATCAAAACCATGTGGATCCCAAGGAAAAAAGATGCAATGCCATCAAATGAAAAATCTGTAAGAGCATCCAAAGTTGCTAATCCAAAAGCTAACCATACCCACCTTTCATCTCCTAAGTCTGTTTTGGGTCCCTATGTCCCGAAATTCACTATTCCATCTCCTCCATTATCCCCACATTCTCCATCCATTAGTCCTCTTATCTTTTCACATCCATCACCACATGTGCCAATGTTGGTCCTGAACTCATCTCCCCATCACGTATCCACCCCATCATTCTATCCATACCATTTCCAACATCCCACCCATTATCCCCCGTATCTTCCCCATCAGATCCCTCTCATTCATCCCCTAGCATAATCCATTTATCCTAAGGTTGTACCAACATCCAATAGTCAGTTCGAACATGAGCTCTTAATACCTGATATAGAACTTGATGCTTGAGTCCTTCATCCATATCCTTATCGCATGTCTTCTAAATCAACTTATTCGCCTCCCTATCCTTATCCATCTCCTTCTGCATGCTCTGCAAAAAGTTCAAAAAAAAATAAAAAAATCAAAACAATCAAAAAATAAAATAGTAAAGAGAAATAATCCGTCCAATGGTGAAAACTTGGCAACCAAGCACCTTGGATAAGTACCATGATGAAAACCTGGCAAATAGGCATCATGCGTAAATCCCTACCTGCACTTGAGGGCAGCTTCTTGATATACATTCCCTCCATCCGCTATGCTTCCTGCTACGCTTTTGGCTATGCACCCATCTTCTTGCTATACATCATTTTCATCCATCCCCTCCATCGTATCCAGCTTACACATCCTGTTTGGCATATCTCATTTATCCCAATCCTTCCATCCTCATGATCTTGATAATAATGGGGCAAACATATAAACATGCTTTGGACACCTCTTAACATGCATTCCCCTCGTCCGCACACTATCCTAATCCTCATTCGCACTCGTCTATCTCCCTTATCCACTTGTCATGCTACCTTCCATATCCCTTCCTTATCCATGCATCCTATCTTCATCCATCTCACTCTTTTATCTTCCCATCATCCATCTCACTCTTTTATCTTCCCATCCACTTGTCTTCCATCCTTCATTCCTCCCCGCACATGACATATCTAGAGTGGGGGCATCTATCTTCCTTTGTGCTACAGTCCTTGGAGACATCATTCATTCCATCAAAACACTCCCTTTCATATCCCCATCTTTGTCTTCCTATCCATCCCTACCTCTATCCCCCATCCCTTTCATCCCCCATCCCTATCTCCCTACTTCATTTCTCTCTCCATCCCATTTCATCATCCCTTGTCATTGGGCCTCTGGTTATAGGTTTCTCCCCATCCTCATCCTCCTATCCATCCATCAAAACACTCCCTTTCATGTCCCCATCTTTGCCTTCCTACCAATCCCTTGTGTCTTCCCGTCCTCGTCTTCTTATTCATCCAAACCAACCTCATAGCATCTATCCATCTACCTAGCCAATCCCCTTTTTTCATCCTTCATCCTTCACCCCAGGCGGTCCCACCTGGTCGGCGGACCCGCCCCCGCGGTGGCGGACCTGTCCGCCCGGCCGGTGGACATCCCACCTAGCGGCGGACTTATGCGCGTGATTGAACTGTCTGCTTACGGCGGTGGACTGCGGCAGCGGACGTCGCCCTGGCGGCTGATGGACCCGATCCACCAGCGGCCCGTGACCCGTCGCTTAAAGGTGGACACAGCCAAAGCGCGTTAGTGGACCCATCCACCCAGCGGTGGCGAGACCCACGTCGCCCCGATGGCTCAGCGGCGGGCTTCGTCGCGCTGATGGGCCCGGACCAGCCCGTGGCGGACCGGAATCCGCGTGGCGGCTACTGATGTTCCCCACGGCGTAGAAATACAAAAAATCTTCAAAATCCGCCTCCGACCCATTTTCTAATTTCCCCCCGCCATCAAAACCCATGTGTTGAAATTTTCAAAATTTATTGAAAAACCATATTTTTGCGGGTTTTGATTTTTACACCAAAACTTCCGGAGGCCATAACTTTTGACTCGAGTGTCCGTTTGAGCTGAAATTTGACAGGTGGTTGCGTTAGGAGATAACGAGTGGATTCCCAACGTGTTTCTTTTAGAGTCGTTGGAACCCGTTTTGGCGCATTTTCGGGGCCTCAAACTTTCATCTTGGCCCTCAAAATCCCAATTTGGTGTTTTTTCCTAGCATTTTGACAAATTGTTTTCACTCATCACTCAAAATGCATATCTCGCATCTAGGATGTTAGTTGGAAATTCATCCTATCTCAATAATGGGTATTTCTTGGCAAAAATTTGGCCTCCCAAAAGTATATCCATGAGGTTTCCTAAAATGGCAAAATTTGACAATTTTTTAAAATTGCCAAATTTGGAAAAATCTGATTGTCAACACCTTACGTCCCTTAAATTCCATAACTTGGTGTAGAATCAATCCCATCACATCCTCCAATCATTATCATCTTCACTCCAACCCGGCTATGAGTTTTCATCTAATCCTAATCTGAGCTTAACCAAAACCCTAATCTGGGCTTTCATCCATCTGCAGTCAAGATCTTTGGATATCGAACAAAGTCTTAAGATCCCTCCCTTCCATTTCCCTATCCTTATCTCCTTATCGATATATCCATCTCCCCATCCTTATCTTTTATCCCTCCACACCATCCTTATATCCATCTTCCCATCCCTATCTTCCTATCCTTCCATCAAGGCATCCATTCTCATCTCTCCATCTGGTCACCTTTTCCTCATCCAAATCCTTATCCCTCTATCCATTTCATCATAGCACCCCTTCCATCCCCCCATCCTTATCTTCCAATCGCTCCACACAATCCTTTTAACCTCCCTATCCTTATCCCCATACCCATCCATCATAGCATCCCTTCCATCTCCCCATCATTATCTTCCTGTCCATTTATCTCTATCCACATCACATATCTTAATCCCTTGTCATTGGCTACTCCCCATACAATCCAACATCATCTATCTTATCACTTCATCATTCATCTATATGGCATGTCATCCGCCCACTTCATCTTTGATGATTTGGATAACTATCCCATCCCTGAGCTTTGTATAGTCACTATCATCCTATCTAATCCAATAAGTCTATCTTATCGCCATCACTTCTACTTCTGTTGCACATCTTTTCTATCATATCATCCTCCCAATTCATCCATCACTTGTCTTTGGCCTTTAATCGAACTATGTTGCCCCTGCACTTTCACGTAGGCAAGGTCGATCATTTGATCCACCCCCGGGGTTCCATCATCGATCTTCATTGTCCACTTTGTCCCTTTATCGCCTATCATCAATCTTTCTACTTTGTCCATCTTATCCTTTATCATCTATCATCAATCTTCTTATCTTATTCCTATTTGTCTGTCCCGTCTTTATCATCCATCGAGGTCTCCTATCTTGTGTCATGTCTCTCGTGTCGCGTCGTCAAGCTATGCCCATTATCTAGCTGGATCTTAACAAATGAGATTCACTTGTATCATCAAATCCAATCAGTTCTGAATATCCTGCGTCATATCAATCTTTTAATTTAGTATCCATCATCGGTCTCAACAGGATGCATCCTTCCTAACAGACCTCATCAATCCCATCCATCCCCTTGATTGATCCTATGACAAAGGACATTTGAAATTAATTGTGATCTTTTGATGCTTTTGGCTTTTGTTTATCATTTGAGCTCCCTATCATCACTTTTCATGGTCGCCTTGATCCATCATATCATGGTGTGCTTTGACTAGTCAACATAGGGGTGTATCTTGATCTTTTGTTTGTCTTCGGTTGTCCCACGTAGTACCCACCAAGATCCACGAGGTCTTGTGTTCGCATTGAGGGCATCCTTGTGTCTTGTAGTTATCCCAGCATCGCCGACCAAAGTCCACCGCTGACTTTAGGGTGTTGAAGGATACAGCCTTCCGATTATTATGTTTGTTTTAGCCATTTAGGCGCTAATCCGCCCGGGTGTCTTGTTATCTGCCAGCAAATCCGGTGCTTTCAGAGCGATTGCCGTGCATTTTAGTTTCATTTCCTCTTACCATCACTCTTTCGTCTATCAAAATCCCCATCGTTATCCTTCATCCTCCACCTCCCAATCTTCCATCCACATTGCATCATGTCTCATCCATTCGAGGGAGCCCACCGTGTTCTCTTGAACCGCGTATCCTCTCGAGGGCATCCTTCATCTAACTTTCATCTTCACCCCCATCATCTTCCTTCCTGGTCACTCCTTTGATGACTGGGGCATCTTTCCCAATCCAACCATCTTCTTCTGGGTTCTATGTTTTATTATTCTTTGAAATGATGCTACTTTCGTAACACCATCTCAAAGGGGGGAAAAATGTAGACACCTAAATTTGGACATAGTTTATCCAAGATTCTAATCCCCTTTTTGTCTTATTTTTGTTGAATTAAATCACTGTGTTGATTCGTATCTTTGAATACGCCAAATCCACAAGATTATTTGATAATAATACCTTATCTTTCAATCCACTCCTTCCGTGGTTGATTCAAATGATGTTCGTTTGGTTCCTTCATCGTCATCCATCATTTTTATCTTATCCTAATCCTTCTTTGTCCATCTTCTTCTAATCCCATCATTAGGATGTGCACATGCCTAATCCTTGATTAGGATGTGTCACATCCTCCAACTTTTGCAAATTGGCCTCTAATCTCTCTTAGCCACCTAACCATCCTCTAATCATTCACTAACTAGCCTAATCAACCTCTCAAGGAATTTTTAATTCCTTTTATCCTCCCAGGGAATATTAAATTCCTTTTTCTCTTCCCCATGTGATCTTTGACTTGTCACATCAAGTCACATGTGAGATCTAACCCTCTTCTAATCTTCATTAATTAATCTAATCAAGTACTTGCACAATCCTAATCACTTAATTGAGTCAACCCTATTAATGTTTTTTTTTTGACAAGGCATCTCCTTCCCATGTGAATTTTTAATTCCTTTTTTAATCCCCCAAGGCACTCAAAAGGAATTTTTAATTCCTTCACTTCTTCCCACATGTCCTTCACTTATTCTTTATTTTTCCCATCTCCCCATGAGAATATTTGAGGAATTTTTAATTCCTCACATGTCCTCTCACCCACATGGGGACAAGGACCTCCTTTATGAGGAGATCTTGTCCAATCCCAAGGTACTTTGTACCCCCCTCCATGTCATGTACTTCTCCTTCCATCTCATGTCCACTTCACCTTTTAGGGCTATATCACATGCCACATGTCAAGATGTGAGGGCTTGTGAGTTCTCAACTCACCTTAGCCCTACATCTTGATATTTGGTGGCTCAATCTTGACCATCCATCTCTTCTAGGAATTCTCAAAATTCTTATAAATACCCCCTCTTTTCTCTCATTTTGGGAGAGATCATTTTGCTAGCCAAACTCTTGAAGTTTTGTTTTTCAATCTACACTTAGCCATTTTCATGTTTTCATCCATTTGCACTCATCCTCACAACATCATTTAGCTTGCATCTTGTGCTATCCAAGGAGCATACACATCAAAGATCGAAGGGCCAACCAAAGGATCGATTCGACGCAAGCTATAGAGTTCCATTTTGTTGCTTTTATCTTGTGTTGTTTCCAACTTAGGCTAATCTTGAGGTGTAGGTTGTTTTGGTGTTTATTTGCACTCTTTTACTTGCTGCTCGTTTTCTAACGCTTATATTCGACCTATCACAAGATCCATTCAAGTATATATGGTCTATGAAGGTGACTTAATGCAAAATTTGGACATGTGCATAAGAGATTTCAATGCTAAATAAGACTACCACCTAAAATAGGGACTTCTATAAAAGATGAAAAATAATGTCCACCTAAAATTGCATGAGATAAAACCACAACCTAAAAGCGATTAAACACTTTGGAGTGGTAAAAAAATTAGCAAAATGCAAAGCTATGTCTATTGGACTAAGACACGAGATGAGGTTTCTAATTCCATAGTGATATGCATGTTATGTAGTATAAGTAAACCAAACAATAGAAATTTGAGGTTGTATATGTCATCACCAATTCCTTCTAATAAATGAAAGAGTATCTTCATAGATGTTGTGGGAAGGTTTTCTTTGTCAAAGAAAGGGTATGACCACCTTGTTATATTTGATTGACTTAGTAAAATGAGAATTATTATTTCATGTAAAAAACATCAAGGCTCATAAATCATCTAAATTAGTTTTCACTATTTGTTTGTGTGTATGCTATTTTTCATAACTCCATTATTTTTGGTAGAGATGCAATTTTTTTTGTAGGTTTTGGACCACTTTTTGGGAAAATATGTACATCAAGTTGAAGAGTTATACAATAGTTAATTAAAAAACCAATGGTCTTACCAAAGTTGTGAATATCACATTAGCACATCTCTTGATAGGTTATAATAGGGAGAATCCTAATATTTGGGACGCGAAATAATATATTCAAATATTTTTATAATAGGGTTATGCATACATCAACTATTAATTCTCCATTTAAGAAATTATTTAGGTATTTACTAGCTTATTATGCTGATGTTATGATGGGACAACCAAGAGGGAAAAATAAAGGGAAGATTTTAAAATTTAGGCAGTCCCAATGTTTAGTTAGAAAATGAGGCAAATCCACTTGGACATGTGCAAGATAAACTCAAGGAGTCATAATCAAGGTACAAGGAAAGAAAGGCATAATCAACATAGGATTGAGAATAATTTCTAAGATGGGGACCAATTATGCTTATATTTGAGAAAAGATAAACTCAAAGGATAGGCATGAAATCTTATACCATTATGATATGTTCCTTTGAGACTTACAGGTGAGTGAAAAATCTATAAAATTAGACTTGGATCCATTCATAAGGATGTATATCACTACTAACATAGAAATATAATTCTCTTTTGATCCATCTATTATATATGAAGAAGAAAATTCTTGTGCCATCAAAACTTGAGGAATTGTGACCTTATGCATTAGAAGAGTTGCAAGCTAAAATGGTGCTACAATATAAGGCAAGAAAAAATCTGATATGAGAATAGGAATATTGGTTAGATAAGAATTAGGCTTAGCTTCTTAGCAAACTCAAATAGTAATTGAAGGAAGAAATGGTATCTTGTGGGAAACTAATATTTTTGAGATAAAAAGCTTCTTAATTAAGTTGTGATCCAAATCAACTTTTAATGTAACTCATCACATTGTTAGTTTTATGTTTTTATAAGAATTTGTAGTGTCATATAACCATTAAAGGATCATCCTTATTTGGATCACTCCATGGCTTGTAATATGCTAAGATAAAGTTTCACATGTATATGGAATGTGTTGAAGTTTGTTGCAAAGTATTTAGAAAGGAGTAGAGAGTCATAAGAAAGCTTTCAAAAATATTTTTCCAAAGAAATCTTTAGGATAGGATCACATGAGACTAATCTTGACATAACAGATTTGTTCATGAGTAGAACTGATATGAAAAATCCATGCACATGATAGAGTTTATGTAGGAGTGAACTCATCATGATAACACCAATAATGGGTTCCTCTAGCTTGGAACATGGAATAATTAGTATGTCATTTGTTGGATTGGTATGTTGTTTGAAAGTTTTTTGTTTGTTGTAAATTGTTATACTACCATGAATTTTACTTTTAGAATAAAATTATAGTGAAATAACATAACCAATTAATATAGTACAAAAGAATAAAGAGAACAATAGACCCATTTCATAAAATAGTTTTAATAAATATTGTTGTTTAATATAGAGAGGACTTGCCACAATGGCACCCTTAGCTTGGTATTAGATAGACTATTTGTAAGACTAATGGTCATTTAAGGCATAATATTTCATAACTACAACCTGAGTTACACTACCCAAGATGGTGATTAATTTACAACATACCGAGTTAATTACAAAAAATAATATTTATTATTATTAATAGTCTACAATTCTACATTAATTTTCATCATGCTTTAGTTGGAAAGAAACTTAGAGGGGAACTAAATAGTTATATAAGATTTGAATTGAGTATTGTAGATCATATAGGATCAAGATAAACAAATAAAATAACAAGGAATACAAAACATGAAAGATGAATTGTTGGTTGTATGCCACAATCTTGTGAAGTTATAACCTTGAATTCATTGGTGATAGTGAATTGGAGGTGTAATCCTATTTTTTATATTTTCCCTAATTGATTTGCCGAGGTTAAATCTTATGTTGTTACTCTTATGTGTGTCATACATGTTTATTTTCATATTTACAAGTCTATTTTTTAGTTCTTCACATATTCATGCAATATGGCCACTCTAGGAATTTACGCAAATAGTCATAGTACTAAATAGATGTGCACAATCATGTTATACAATTAGGATAGTAAGATTTGTATAGAGAAACTTGCACTCTCAAATAAATATGCAATATGAGAGAGAGAGAGAGAGAGAGAGAGAGAGAGAGAGAGAGAGAGAGAGAGAGAGAGAGAGAGAGAGAGAGCTTACAATGATATCAAATTTCGAAGATTTCCAAGCTCCTTTGGTACAAGACCAGAAAAGTTATTAATGCTAAGGGCCCTGAAAAAGAAATATAAAATGATTTTTGTTTTGATTTTATGTGTTAAACTATCACAAACAAAACATTAGAGGAAGAAGAAGAGTCTCACAAGTATTGCATATTGATGAGGTTCCCCAAGAAAGTAGGTATGCGACCATTAAAACAATTCCGGCTTAGGTTCCTACCATCAATACCCACAATCCATCTCATAGGATAATAGAGAAAATAACAAAATTCTATCAAAGTATTACCAGATTTTAAGTGGCACCAAAAGAACAAGGTAATCTTTCTAAGACAATATAATCAAATTATGTTCTTTTTTTTTATAGGAGATTTTAATATAATATCCTTTAGTAAGTTAATATTTGCACATGGGTAATATAATTTTACTATCCAAACAAATGGAAGATACACATACTAACTAACAAGCTTTAAACTTACAGATCGTAGAGGTAAGTCAGTTTAGCTAGTTCTTCTTGAAGCTCTCCTATTTTGTTCAGCGCATAGACCTTCCTGAAAGAAGAAAGGTCATCAATGAATTAGTATTGAGCATACTTCAAAATTTTCATTCCATTTTGTAAAAGAGTTCTCAAGCTCCATCTAGAAACTGTTGGACAAATAACTACTTACTAACCATTAATCTTCACCTTTTACCTGTATAATGTTATGATGTTTATATTAGGATTCAACTACTTAATTTTTGAGTTAAACTTGTTGACCCATACTTGATGAGTAGAGTTCACACAAACCCATCTCTCATCATAATGAATTGCCCACTTAACACACATTGCATCTAGGTGATGCTCACATGAGTAAAGCATCATGACTTCCAAGGAGATCACCCATTCTAGCATTGGTGTAACCTTCAAAATGATACCTAAGCCTCCAATCACATTGTATTCAAGTTTTCCAATAAATTCCACCCCCAAATGATGTACGTGAATTGCTTGAATTCAAATTTATCAAAATTTTATGAGATGAGCTATTTATAAATTATCAAACTGTTAACTTCAAATTTATAACCAGATTTATTCATGAAATTAGAATCATGGATATAAAATTTAAATAACATATAAAACAAACAGAAAACAATTTGTTTTTCCACAAAGAAGTCTCAAGCACCAAGTTAGCCTATCCATTGGAAGCATCACCTAAAAACCTATCTTCACCTTTTTGTTTTACCACCTGAACCAAACCAAAATTTCTAAAAAAAAACTTATTAGGTGCATATCCTCTAATAGGAAAATAGCAGCTTTCTTGGAAAAACATTCCACACTTGGGACTGCTCAGGGACCAGTATGGCCTCATCTTACTAACAGGAGGCCCTAGTTTTGATTTTTAGTTGGGTCATGTAAAATAATAAATTGTAAACATAATTAACAATACAATCCATTAAACAACAAGGTTATTGCAAGCATTACATTTGTGTAACATGGCAGATGGTTCCATTGTTGTATGTGCAGTCACACTTGATGCCAGGATTTCCTATCTCTGCAGTAGAACTGGCCAGGCCAGAGCATGGATCTGTGAGGTTCCATGATGCAGATGAACCAATACTCCACTTCTCAGAAAGTGACCTTACTGCAGCAACTGTTACATTCAAACAACACAACATGGCAGAAAGTTAAGGAACAGTCAATAAACAACATGCTACTAAACAGAACAAAATCTTGCATAAACTGAACTTACCTTCAGTTGGATCTGTGACTGCTATCACTTGAGCTGCCTGTAGCAAACATCCAATACTGTAAACAGTACAGAGAAACCAAACTGATGAAGCTGGAACTTCAATCTTTGACATGATGGAGGCAAAATTATTGTTGGGTTTCAGTGCTTCCCAAGATATCAGAGCTCGTATAAACTACCCAAAACTTGAATTCATGAAGGGAAATGTAATTCAGATTTGCAAGCATGGCTGATCAATTAATTTGATTAAAAAGTGAAGAGAGATAAACAATACGCCGGCCCATGGTATCTCTTGCATACTGGGCAGGTGAAGTGTTCTACTCTGGACAGCGACTAAGTTGGAAATCTTACGCAAATGTATACCATTTGATTTTTATATTTTTAATTCATCTCTGTCTAGGCGGAGATTTTTGTTGCAATAATTGGTGTGTCATCAAATGTCATTTTTTATTGATAATGTTGATGCAAATGGAATTGCATTATTTCGATAAAAAGAGGCACTTAGCAATCGGGGAAGGTGCATATATATTAAAAAAGGTTGACATAAAAATATAAAAAACAGCATATAATCATTATACACCTAAACTTGGATAAAAAGTCAATCAACCAATCAAATGAATGAATTTTCTATCTAAAATTTGGACAATATTTTCTATTATTATTATTTTAAAAATATAAATATAGGTTGTTTCTCTCACATCATATTGACTTTGACTGAATGAAGTGAGAATAACGTCTTCTCCAATATCTATTTTTCATTAGTTTTAATTATTTTTTATAAAGATCAATGAAATGCAAGTAATTATTTATTATTTTTCTTTCAGTAAAGTTTACATCAGTGCAATGAATGGTCCTCAAATACCAACTCTCTCAATAATCCTTTTTTTTTGAAGAAGAAAATATTACAATATCAGTTCAAATCCATAGCAAAGAAGACAATCTAAAGGTAGTCTCTAAATGGGGACCATAGTAGTCAAAAAAGCTACAACTAGTAAACATTGGAACACACCTATAAAGTTATCAAAAAACTTAGATCCTCTATGTAACACCCGCCGTGCAAGCCCCAAAGATCATTCATAAACGAATGCAAATATTTTTTTTTTTAAGACAATAAAACAAATAATAAACATGTCCAAATATTAAATGATCATATACATACTCATATACTTTATTTCATTAAACATAAATAACATAATCGACTATGTTCTTTGGGGCACACGAGGTCACATCGAAATAGACATTGCTAAGCATCAACTCATAAGATATCAAAGGAACTAATAATGACAACATTAGATATGAATAAATACATAGATTCCATCACAAGATAAAACCATGAGAAATTACATAACCAAACAAGGATACAAAGTTGATAACTACATTACAACATCTTTCAAAGTTTACATCATATCAATATAGTTACATCATGATTCCCAATCATGTGGGATGAATACAATATACAAGATTATCAAATACAATGAGATCAACTAGAACAAATCTTCAACTGGATGAGACTAAAGCCAACGAACGCTGATGGGGAACCCAACGGTGTGCGGAGCACGTTCCACCCGACCACCCCCGTGCTAAGAGGTGACAAAGAAGTAACTCCGACCAAGAATGACAACAAGCATACCAAAAAGTATCAACATAGAACCATAACACAATACTCCAATTAAAATGAACAAACAATAACATCCTAACATAGTATCATAAAGATTTAAGATCGTAAAACATAAATGAGAACATACAAGACCACAAAGCATACTAAAGATGTATCAGAACAATAATCATAAATCAATTTAGATCAATTCAAACAACAATCTAAATCAACTCCCATAACCCCCTTCCAGAGGAACACAATAAGATAAAACACATGGGCAACTAGGGGAGAGTGTCATCGCATAGTCCTACATGGGTTATCCTAGCTCTTCCTCCCAACTGGAGGCGCCGGCCCATAGGGTGACTCATGCGGAGCCGTAGATCTCTCATGAAGACGAGGTCTCGACCTTGTCAACCACGGCCTTCTCAACCTTCCATTAGTCTGCGGAAGCACTAATGAAGACGAGACATCCATTTTTTTTAAATATTGTAATGATATTACTACCCAACCCTCCTAAGTTAATTATTAGGTTTTCACTTGTTTACTAACTCACTCGTGGGTTATTCTAAGCCCTTCCCCTTACGCGGGGCGTCGGCCCCCACGAGGAGCCACTTTCCCTAGAGACCCACCAAAGCCAAAAGAAAACAGGGGGTTGTACCATTCCAATCTTAACATCAAAATACAACAACAAAATATTACACGAGACATAACTCATCTCGCAACTTAAATACCACAAAATAATCTCAAAATTCGGTACACACCCACATATAACACATAACTTAACAGAACTCAAGATGAAAAGATATCAATTCAATAAAATCTTGATCCTCTGGAAGACTAAAGTATTAACACAAAAAGGGTTCCCACATCAATGAATTAACAATGTCTCCAACCCAACAATCCAACCAAACTCAATATCAAGAATAAAGATAAAAAAAATAAAAGAAACAACTTAGTTAATTTCAAAAATAGATTCCATAACAATTCCATTCATAAAATGCTGTCATATAATCATAAATTGATTTTCTTACTAAATTATCCCATCAAAGTTTGTAATTTAATAAATCAATAATAAAAACAAAAAAATAGATTTCTTTCTATATTAATATTATTTCCATTATAACAGATTCTGCTTTATTTTAATCAGAAAGAAACAGGATATTGACTGGCAAAGTTAAATGGTTACAGCGACTGTTATATCAGTGCAATCAGAATAAATGAATTAATAATTAAATATATAAACGAATTACAGCAACTGCTATATCATAGCAATCTAAATAAATGAATTGATAATTAAATATATATATGAATATAAATATACATATATATCTATATATATATATATAAACATACATATATATATACATATATCTATATATATATAAACATATATATATATATATATCTTTATTAAAGTAAATGTGCACAGCAAGTAGAAATTCGTGTTTTATTTTAAAAAAAAAAAATTAAATACATACAAATTTAAATGGGGAGTTTTAATCCCAATACACGAGCACGGGTGAATACGCCCGGCCGTGGGCAGTCTATGGACTGCCGTGGACAGTCTGCAGACTGTCACGGTATCGACCGGCGGTGTGGTGGGTACGGTCGAGGCCGAACCACCACACAGCCCCCAATATAATATATAACCCAAAATTAAATATCATACACAGTGCCGACAGAGCAATTTGACAATTAAAATTTTTATTCAAAAATTTTTATATGTATAAATATATGTGGATATATATATTTATATATATATATAAAATATATATACATATATATATGTATATATATATACACACTGGAATTTGTACATTTCAACAAACAGAAAAATATATATATTGTACATTTCACTGTGCATGATTGGAATAAATAGGAATGTTTTATAAGTATATGTATGGACCAGAATATCACAACCTAGATATTTATTGAAAGGAAATTGCCTTTAAATAAATATGCATATAAAAGAAAATGAAACAACAATTCTACTGTTCATTTCCAGATTGCAAAACAAAACCCCCTTTTTTTAATAACCAACAGCCTAGAACCCCACATAAAGAGAATTCCATTTTAACATATAACAATCCCGATTCCCAGATAGATTTCCATTGATTAAACCATAACCCAAAACATTTCTTTCCACAACTTTTGATTTCCCAACCCTAGAAGAGAATTTCACACACAGAGAGCAATTCCTATTTTAACAGAGAATAAACAATTAACAAGAAGAGAACCTGGCATCCTACGCTTGCAGAAAACTATAGAAGCCTTGTCCCTCTTGCTGCCGATCTTCCAACAACAGATCCAAATCTTTCTTCCTCTTTACTTATTTCTCCAAACAACATAAAAAGAACCCAAGGATAGAAAATGATTGAAAGTAAAATTTCTCCAGCATTCGAACCATCCCCCCGAACAAAGAAAACCCCTTCTTAAAATCAATATCCAGAAACCCTTTCAATTTCCTCTTCCCGTGAATACCAGAAGTCACATCTCCAGAAATAAATAAAAAATAATTATTAATCCCTATAATTCCTTTTTATGCATTTACATCTCATTTTCTTTTACGATGCACGTGATTAAAATTAAATAAATTTAAATTCACAAAAATGAACTTTTATTTATAATATATATATATATATGCATCATCTCCACACTACTTTATTAAATAATTACTTTCCTATTAAAATAATTAAAATCAACCATTGTAGGATAAATGTAATATTTTTATTACTACTAATCTTTATCCATTGCTTTAATTTATTTACTATATTATGATTTTTATTTTATTAATTGCTTAATTATTTAAATCACAACAATAAACCATACACCACATTAGATAAATCATAACATCACAATAACATACAAAGACCAATACAACAACCCAATGACTAAGACCAAGACGCACAAACCAAGAAGGTACAAGACTGTTGACACCTTGAAACGGAGTTACTTTTCATGTCACCTTTATTCAACTTCCTGCCATTGGGTTGGTTCAATGCTTGCCCATGCCTATCGAAATAGGTGGAATCGAGTCTTATTCCTGCAAATCCTGCATCCAACAAGGTGATATCCAATATACATACATAAAATCAATTACAAAGCATTGTGAGAAGGATTTACAGTGTAGCAGGGCGCTCGCGAACGAGTGATACTACCTGTCCCCTCACCAAAACATATCATCATATAAAGCATTATAAATTTACATTAATTTGCATTAATATCATCAACTACTATTTTCTAATCTACTGCATTCCAAATAATTTCATCAATCGATCATAATAAAATATCATCATAATATCCATGGCATCATAAGAGTATATAATCAGTAACAGTCTAAGCTACCACAGCATGATATCAACAATACCATCAAAACCACAATGTGCCAAACAAAAAACCACAGAGAATGTCAAGAATCAAACAGTAACATGAGGGGTATTACATCCTCCCCCCCTAAAATTCGGCTTACTCTTGGAAGCCAGTAAAAAGATAAGGATAAGAATCCTTGATACGAGAGGCATCCTCCCAAGTAGCTGAAACCTCATCATTCGGGTCCCACTGAACCCACACCTGATCAATCTCTCTGCCTCTGAGGGTAAGTCATCGACGCTGAAGCACGGCCATAGGCTCGAGTGCCAGCTACTCGTCCTCGACCTGAAGAGCATTCCATTCCAGAACATGAGTAACATCAGGAAAATAAGGTCTAAGAACGGAAACATGAAATACATCGTGGATCCGCGACAAACTGGGTGGCAAGGCTAAACGGTAAGCAACAGGTCCAATCCGCTCCAACACCTCAAAGGGTCCAACGAAGTGAGGCGCAAGTTTCGAACCCTTTCCGTAACGAATTGGGCTCTTCCGCGGGTGCACTCAATGGAAATCCGATCACCCACTGCAAACTACCGATCAACTCTATGAGCATCAGCATACTTCTTATGTCTATCCTGGGCAGCTACAAGATGCTCCCGAATATGAGACACCTGCTGCTCCATATCTCTAAGAAATTTGGGCCCAAGAAGCACCCTGTCCTCCAATCGATCCCAACTCAAAGGAGTATGACAAGGACGTCCGTACAAAGCCTGGAAAGGAGCCATACCAATAGAACTATGGTACCCATTGTTATATGAAAACTCGACCAAGTACAGATAGTCCTCCCAACGTGATTGCTGATCCATGAAATACATACGAAGCATATCCTCCAGCACCTGGTTAACCCTCTCGGTTTGACCATCAGTCTCAGGATGATAGGCAGAACTGAAATTCAACTTCGTTCCCAAGGACTGCTGCAAGGATGTCCACAATGCAGACGTGAATACCAGATCTCTGTCAGAAATGATCCTCCATGGTATCCCATGCAATCTAACTATATCATTCATGAACACCTTAGCAACATAAGATGCTGTATACGAAGATCGAATAGGAGAAAAATGAGCTACCTTAGTCAATCTGTCAACTGTGACCATAATAGCATCATGCCGTCTAGATGACATAGGCAACCCAACAATAAAATCCATGGAAATAACATCCCATTTCCACTCCAGAACAAGGTGAGGCTGTAGCAATCCTGCTGGATGGTGATGTTCAGCCTTCACTCTCTGACATTCAAGACATCGAGCCACAAAGTCGGCGATATCCCGCTTCATTCCTGACCAAAAATAGAGCGACCGAAGATCCGCATACATTTTCTTAACTCCAGGATGTGCTGCGTAAGGTGCCCGATGACCTTCTGTCAAAATCAAGGTACGAAGACCCTCAGAAGGAGGTACATACAACCATTTAGAGAAACGCAAAGCACCATTCGAATCCAACGAATAACCAGCAAATTTCCCTTCCAAAGCTCTACCAGATTCTACCTCAGCTTTCACCTCTGAATACCAACTATCTGAAGGAAGGGTTGCAAGAACCTGACTCTTCAAATCCACCTCAAGAGACATTGCAAAAACCTCATGCCTACATCGACTTAGCGTGTCAGCCACCACATTTTCCTTACCCTGAATATACTTAACCTCAAAATCATACTCACACAAAAATTCCATCCACCTTCTCTGCCTTGCATTCAAATTCGGCTGCGTGAAGATGTATTGCAAACTTCGATGATCTGTATGCAACTCAAACCGGTGCCATAACAAAAAGTGCCTCCATCTCACAAGAGCATGAACAAATGCGGCCAATTCAAGGTCATGAGTGGGATAACTGAGTTCATGATCTTTTAGTTTATGAGATTCATAGGCAATCACTCTCCCATCCTGCATCAACACAGCTCCAAGACCCTCCAATGAAGCATCAATACAAACCACGAAATCACCTAAGGATTCGGCACTGCCAAAATCGAAGCACTAGTCAATTTTTCCTTAAGGGTTTGGAAAGCTAACTGACACTGCTCTGTCCAAAGAAATTTATTTCCTTTCCTCTGAAGTGATGTGATAGGATGCGCAATCCTTGAAAATCCCTATACGAACCTCCAGTAATACCCAGCTAAATCCATGAAACTGCAAACTTCTGAGACATTAGTGGGCACAGGCCACTCCATGATAGCCTGGATTTTAGCAGGATCAACAAAAATTCCCTCTTTAGAAATCACATGGCCCAAATACTGAACTTCAGTCTTATAAAAGTCACACTTTGCCAGATTGGCATACAACTGGTTATCTCTTAAGCACTGCAAAACCTGTTTTAGATGCACCTCATGTTCCTCCATAGACTTAGAATAAATCAAAATATCATCAAGAAACATGAGGATGAACCTATCTAAGTAAGTTCGAAACACCCCATTCATTAGACTCATAAAGACTGAAGGTGCATTCGTTAACCCGAACGACATCACTGTGAACTCGTAATGTCCGTACCGAGTACGAAATGCGGTTTTATGAATATCGGCCTCTGCTATCCACAACTAATGATACCCTGATTTAAGGTCGATCTTGGAAAATACCTTTTCCCCTTTTATTTGATCAAAGAGGTCATCAATCCTGGGAAGGGGATAATGATTCTTTACTGTTACCTTATTCAATTGTCGGTAATCGATACAAAGGCGGAGAGACCCATCCTTCTTTTTGACAAAGATCACTAGTGCTCCCCAAGGAGAAACACTAGGGCGGATAAACCCCTTAGCTAACAATTCTTCCAACTGCAGACGAAGCTCTTGGAGCTCCTGCGTGGTCATCCTGTAAGGAGCCCGAGAGATAGGCTCAGCCCCAGGCACCAAATCCATCCTGAAATCCACCTCACACTTAGGAGGCATACCTGGTATTTCACTAGGGAAAACATTGGAAAATTTTGCAAGAAGAGGGTAATCATTCAATGACACCTCACGACTATCCTCCGACTCAAGGTCACTAACTGATACTGCAAAGAGCTGACAACCCTGACGAAAACACCTTTTTAACTGCATAGCTGAGATCATTCTCAAAGAAACAGGCCTCTGAACACCCACAATTTCCACCTCTTTACCAAAATCATTCACACACCGCACTGCTTTACAGCGGCAATCTATCAAAGCATGATGTGAACTTAGCCAGTCCATGCCCAAAACTACATCATAAGAACCAAGTGGAAGAATTCTGAGATCCACCTTAGTCGACATTTCCCCTAACTCTAACCTTCAACCTTGCACAAGCTCCTCAACCACAACCTTAGATCCTGAAGCTAACTCAACCTGCCACTTTTCGCTTTGCTTTATTGCCCCCAATTTACATCGCTCAACCACTAAAGGAGATATAAAAGAATCAGATGCACCAGAATCAAAAATTACTAAAATGTTAAACTTATGTAATGAACCTGTAGTCTCAATGACGGTGCTCTGATGATCCGCCTGCCGATTATCCACTGTTACGAAGACTCGGTGAGATCTCCCTGCATCACCCACTGTTGGCTCAGACATAGTTGGTTTCTGACTAAACTCTGAAGCGCTCTTCTGAGGACACATCCTAGCAATATGCCCTTGCTGCCCACACGAAAAACATCCAGAACCTCGACCAAAACCTCTTCCCCCGGATGGAGCATTTGATTGCTGAAAACTCCCACGACTAGGTGGAGACTGAAAACTCAAGGCAGGCTGCTCCTGACGTGCACGATTCCGGCTCCGATCTTTGTGAAGCTGAAACTAACCACCCTACTGAGAAGTAGCATTCTTGTGCTTCGGTTGAGATTGCTGCTGATGACCCCCTCTTGAAGGTCCAAAATGACTCTTAGAAGGTCCTGCTGACTGTGTCTGACCCCCTTGAGAACCAGCTCTAGGAGTGGGCACACTACCAATCTGTACTCCTACATGACTTCCCAAAGCCATAGCCAAGTTTTCCTCTACTAAACGAGCCTTCTCGACAACAACTTCCATGGTCTTAGGTTCGAAGACCCTTACACCACCACTGATGCATGCGTTCAAACCTTGAACAAAGTGCTGAACCAACATCCCTTCATCATGGCTAATCCCTGCATACTGTTTTAGCTCATAGAAGCGACGTTCATACTGCTCCACTGACATTTCCATTTGCTTAAGATCGTGGAATTCATCTGCCCTGCGCTGCCTCCAATGATCTGAGAGGAAGCGAGCCCTGAACCTTTCTAAGAAAAATTCCCAAGTGACCATACTGATATCCATATGCAACTTCTGTTCCTCAAGCTGCCACCAAGTGGACGTGAAACCCCGCAAATGCATAACAGCACATTGAGCCTTGGTATTACTACCGTAGGGGTGCATTGCGAAGCATCGACCCAAATCAATTAACCAAGTTTCAGCTTCCAACCCTCCTCTAGAGCCATCGAAGGTAGGTGGATGAGCCCTCATGAAATCCCTCATATGACCAGCTAATAAAGCATCTTGATCAACTGAAGCTCCCCTATGCCTTGAAGACCTTTCTCTTTCTCTCTCAACCGGCTGATCCCTATCAGGTCTAGGACCCAATCTATCAAGAAGCTCACCCAGAAGATGCTGCAACTGATCATCCAACCTCGACTGTTCTGGATTTTGTCCACCACCCGATGGATTGTTCTGAGAATTCTGTTGCTCCTCAAACTCAGGACCGTGAGAACTTGGCGGTGAAGGATTCGGTTGGTTGGCCCCATGGCCACCACCTCGGCCTCTTCCTCGGCCTCTACCTCTACCTCTACCTCTGCCTCTAGGCATGCTTATGCACAATAAGACAAAGGTACACATGAGCTCAAGAGCCAACATGCAAAGGTTACCTAGTGGACATAACTACCCAGAGACCCCAGCGTGTGCAACCTTGGCTCTGATACCAAGTTGTAACGCCTGCCGTGCAAGCCCCAAAGATCATTCATAAACGAACGCAAATATATTTTTTTTTAAGAAAATAAAACAAATAATAAACATGTCCAAATATTAAATGATCATATACATACTCATATACTTTATTTCATTAAACATAAATAACATAATCGACTATGTTCTTTGGGGCACACGAGGTCACATCGAAATAGACATTACTAAGCATCAACTCATAAGATATCAAAGGAACTAATAATGACAACATTAGATATGAATAAATACATAGATTCCATCACAAGATAAAACCATGAGAAATTACATAACCAAACAAGGATACAAAGTTGATAACTACATTACAACATCTTTCAAAGTTTACATCATATCAATATAGTTACATCATGATTCCCAATCATGTGGGATGAATACAATATACAAGATTATCAAATACAATGAGATCAACTGGAACAAATCTTCAACTGGATGAGACTGAAGCCAACGAACGCTGATGGGGAACCCAACGGTGTGCGGAGCACGTTCCACCCGACCACCCCCGTGCTAAGAGGTGACAGAGAAGTAACTCCGACCAAGAATGACAACAAGTATACCAAAAAGTATCAACATAGAACCATAACACAATACTCCAATTAAAATGATCAAACAATAACATCCTAACATAGTATCATAAAGATTCAAGATCATAAAACATAAATGAGAACATACAAGACCACAAAGCATACTAAATATGTATCAGAACAATAATCATAAATCAATTTAGATCAATTCAAACAAAAATCTAAACCAACTCCCATAACCCCCTTCCAGAGGAACACAATAAGATAAAACACATGGGCAACTAGGGGAGAGTGTCATCGCATAGTCCTACATGGGTTATCCTGGCTCTTCCTCCCAACTGGAGGCACCGGCCCCCATCTATGGCTATCCTGGCCCTTCCTCCCAACTGGAGGCATCGGCCCATAGGGTGAATCATGCGAAGCCGTAGACCTCTCGTGAAGACGAGGTCTCGACCTTGCCAACCACGGCCTTCTTAGCCTTCCATTAGTCTGCGGAAGCACTAATGAAGACGAGGCATCCATTTTTTTTAAATCTTGTAATGATATTACTACCCAACCCTCCTAAGTTAATTATTAGGTTTTCACTTGTTTACTAACTCACTCGTGGGTTATCCTAAGCCCTTCCCCTTATGTGGGGCACCGAACCCCACAAGGAGCCACTCTCCCTAGAGACCCACCAAAGCCAAAAGAAAACAGGGGGTTGTACCATTCCAATCTGAACATCGAAATACAACAACAAAATATTACATGAGGCATAACTCATCTCGCAACTTAAATACCACAAAATAATCTCAAAATTCGGTACACCCCCACATATAACACATAACTTAACAGAACTCAAGATGAAAAGATATCAATTCAATAAAATCTTGATCCTCTGGAAGACTAAAGTATTAACACAAAAAGGGTTCCCATATCAATGAGTTAACAATGTCCCGAACCCAACAATCCAACCAAACTCAATATCAAGAATAAAGATAAAAAAAATAAAAGAAACAACTTAGTTAATTTCAAAAATAGATTCCATAACAATTCCATTCATAAAATGTTGTCATATAATCATAAATTGATTTTCTTACTAAATTATGCCATCAAAGTTTGCAATTTAATAAATCAATAATATAAACAAAAAAATAGATTTCTTTCTATATTAATATTATTTCCATTATAACAGATTCTGCTTTATTTTAATCAGAAAGAAACAGGATATTGACTGGCAAAGTTAAATGGTTACAGCGACTGTTATATCAGTGCAATCAGAATAAATGAATTAATAATTAAATATATAAACGAATTACAACAACTGTTATATCATAGCAATCCGAATAAATGAATTGATAATTAAATATATATATGAATATAAATATACATATATATATATATAAACATACATATATATATACATATATCTATATATATATCTTTATTAAAGTAAATGCGCACAACAAGTAGAAATTCACGTTTTATTTTAAAAACAAAATTTTAAATACATACAAATTTAAATGGGGAGTTTTAATCCCAATACACGGGCATGGGTGAATATGCCCGGCCGTGGACAGTTCGCAGACTGTCACGGTACTGGCTGGCGGTGTGGTGGGTACGGCCGAGGCCGAACCACCACACAACCCCCAATATAATATATAACCCAAAATTAAATATCATACACAGTGCCGACAGAGCAATTTGACAATTAAAATTTTTATTCGAAAATTTTCATATGTATAAATATATGTGGATATATATATTTATATATATAAATAAATATATATATATATATCAAATATATATATATATATATGTATATATATATATACACACTGGAATTTGTACATTTCAACAAACAGAAAAATATATATATTGTACATTTCACTGTGCATGATTGGAATAAATAGGAATGTTTTATAAGTATATGTATGGACTAGAATATCACAACCCGAATATTTATTGAAAGGAAATTTCCTTTAAACAAATATGCATATAAAAGAAAATGAAACAACAATTCTACTGTTCATTTCTAGATTGCAAAACAAAACCCCCTTTTTTTAATAACCAACAGCCTAGAACCCCACACAAAGAGAATTCCATTTTAACATATAACAATCCCGATTCCCAGATAGATTTCCATTGATTAAACCATAACCCAAAACATTTCTTTCCACAACTTTTGATTTCCCAACCCTAGAAGAGAATTTCACACATAGAGAGCAATTCCTATTTTAACAGAGAATAAAAAATTAAGAAGAAGAGAACCTGACGTCCTACGCTTGCAGAAAACTATAGAAGCCTTGTCCCTCTTGCTGCACTATTTCCTTGCTGTCGATCTTCCAGCAACAGATCCAAATCTTTCTTCCTCTTTACTGATTTCTCCAGACAACATAAAAAGAACCCAAGGATAGAAAATGATTGAAAGTAAAATTTCTCCAGCATTCGAACCATCCCCCCGAACAAAGAAAACCCCTTCTTAAAATCAATATCCAGAAACCCTTTCAATTTCCTCTTCCCGTGAATACCAGAAGTCACATCTCCAGAAATAAATCAAAAATAATTATTAATCCCTATAATTCCTTTTTATGCATTTACATCTCATTTTCTTTTACCATGCATGTGATTAAAATTAAATAAATTTAAATTCACAAAAATGAACTTTTATTTATAATATATATATATATATGCATCATCTCCACACTACTTTATTAAATAATTACTTTCCTATTAAAATAATTAAAATCAACCATTGTAGGATAAATGTAATATTTTTATTACTACTAATCTTTATCCATTGCTTTAATTTATTTATTATATTATGATTTTTATTTTATTAATTGCTTAATTATTTAAATCACAACAATAAACCATACACCACATTAGACAAATCATAACATCACAATAACATACAAATACCAATACAACAACCCAATGACTAAGACCAAGACGCACAAACCAAGAAGGTACAAGACTGTTGACACCTTGAAATGGAGTTACTTTTCATGTCACCTTTATTCAACTTCCTGCCGTTGGGTTGGTTCAATGCTCACCCAGGCCTATCGAAATAGGTGGAGTCGAGTCTTATTCTTGCAAATCCTGCATCCAACAAGGTGATATCCAATATACATACATAAAATCAATTACAAATTATTGTGAGAAGGATTTACAGTATAGCAGGGCGCTCGCGAACGAGTGATACTACCTGTCCCCTCACCAAAACATATCATCATATAAAGCATTATAAATTTACATTAATTTGCATTAATATCATCAACTACTATTTTCTAATCTACTGCATTCCAAATAATTTCATCAATCGATCATAATAAAATATCATCATAATATCCATGGCATCATAAGAGTATATAATCAGTAACAGTCTAAGCTACCACAACATGATATCAACAGTACCATCAAAACCACAATGTGCCAAACAAAAAACCATAGAGAATGTGAAGAATCAAACAGTAACATGAGGGGTATTACACTCTAAGAGGAAATAGAGCATAGTTAACAAGTAGAATATGGATAGCATGTACACTGGAAATGAATAGTTGTAGAAGAACAAGATATTTCAAAAAAAAATGTAATGGAAAATTCTATTTGTAGCAAGCACAAGCATGGAACTAAAAGGCTAATTGCTCATTTCAAGACTATCATTAGTCTAAATTCCTATGCCAAAGAGATGACCTTTGATTGTGTTTTCTTTCACCACCAAATAGGGTAAGTGCAAAAAGATGGGGGACCAAAAGGTGACCTCACTAGTTTTTGTCCCCCTAGCAAAAATAATGAGAGTGCATAAAAAAAAGCAAGAGACTGAGCTCATTTGAACTTGGCCTCTCAATTAAAAAACTTGGTTTGTAGCCTTTTAGAGTGCACTGGTATTGTGCAATAACTTATCACTAATTTATTTGCCGAATCATTGCTAAAATATTGCCATGACATTGCCAATGTCAAAGAGGTAAGTATTTTTAGTTTTTTAATGTAAAAATTCAATTAAATAAATAGATAAAAAAAGTTTTTAGTGGTTTTTCTTTGATTTCTAGGAATTGAAATTGCTCCACCAATTGATGTAAACCCTCCTAAATACCAACCACATAAAACCCCTCTCACATTTCCTCGACATCCTCTTGGGACATAAGAAAATATATAAGGGAAAATAGAAAAAATAAAAGAGAATTTGATGCAATAATTGAAAGGTTCAAAGATCCACTCTGGCTAACAACTAAGTTGGAAATCTTATCACAAATGTATATCATTTATTATGATATGATACCATTTGATTTTTTATATTTTTAATTCACCTCTTTCTAGGTAGGGATTCTTGTTCAATAATGATGTGTGATTAAATGTCATTTTTTATTAATAATGTTGATGCAAATGAAATTTACATTATTTTGATAAAAGAGAGGTGCTTAGCAATCGGGGAAGGTACATATTTATTAAAAGGTTGACAAAAATATAAAAATATCATATAATCAATACACGCCTAAACTTGGATAAAAGTCAATCAACCAATCAAATGAATGTATTTTTCTATTTAACATTTGGACAATATATTTTATTATTATTATTTTAGAAAAAAAAATGGGTTATTTCTCTCATATTTTATTAGCCTAAATTAAATGAAGTGAGAATAAGGTCTTCTCTAAGATCTATTTTTCATTAGTTTTAATTATTTTTCTTTTTTAAAGTTTACATTTGTGTGAGAAACGTTGAGTCCTCAAATGCCAACTCTTTTAATAATCTTTTTTTTGGAAGAAGAAAATATTGCAAAATCAGTTCAGATCCATATCAAAGAAGACAAACTAAAGGTAGTCTCTAAATGGAGACCATAGTAGTCAAACAAGCTACAACTAGTAAAAATTGGAACACAACTACAAAGTTATCAAAAAACTTAGATCCTCTAGAGGAAATAGAGCATAGTTAACACATAGAATATGGATAACATATACACTGAATATGAATAGTTGTAGAAGAACAAGATATTTCAAAAAAAATGTAATGGAAAATTCTATTTGCAACAAGCACAAACATGGAACAAGAAAGTTAATTTCTAATTTCAAGAGTATCAGTAGTCTAAATTCATATGCCAAAGAGATGACCTTTAACTATGTTTTCTTTCACAAAATAGGGTAAGTGCAAAAATATAGGGGGCCAAAGAGTGGCCTCACTAGTTTTTGTCGCCCCTAGCAATTGTAATGAGAGTGCATTGAAAAAAGAAAGAGACTGAGATTATTTGAACTTGGCCTCTCAATAAAAAACTTGGTTTGTAGCCTTTTAGAGCGCAATGGTATTGTGAAATAACTCATTCATCACTAATTTATCTGCCAAATCATTGCCAAAATACTACCATGACGTCACCAAGGTCAAAGAGGTAATTATTTTTAGTTTTTTAGTGTAAAAATTCAATTAAATAAATATATAGAAAAATTTTTGAGTGGTTTTTCTTTGATTTCTAGGAATTGAAAATGCTTCGCCAATTGATAAAAACACTCCTAAATACCAACGACAATAAACCCCTCTCACATTTCCTCAACACCATCTTGGGACACAAGAAAATATATTAGGGAAAAAAGAAAACTATAAAAGAGAACTTGAGGCAATAACTGAAAGGTTCAAAGATCCTTGAGGAACAAACTCCCATAGGTTAGAACCCTAACCAGTTCATTAAAATCGATTGTATCTCACATAGTATCCATGAGTGCAAAAAATAAACATTTGGTCGATCAAGAGGGAAGAACACATATATTTTTATATGGAAAAAATATCTTATGGGAAAAAATTGAAATATAAATTGTGTGTGTTGTTCACTTACCCAAGAACTAATGCGCCCATACGCAATGCTTGCAAAAGGTTCCCTATCCATTGGTGCCATCACCAAGGGATAAGAAATAATTTTTGGGATAGGTGGTGGATAGTTTTTGACCATCCTCCATGTAGTAACAATGAGGTTGTAAATTTTTTTTTTAGGAAACTTTATTATGAGTTTTTCCTCAATGAGATTCCACATTACTTTAACATGTGAGATTTTCAAGGTAGAGGTGGGCTCTCAACATGAGATAGAGTGGGGGCACAATGTTCCCAAAACCAAGCACTCAAACCCCTTGATAGTCTATAGTTTGAGAATATCACTATCCCTTCTATTATGAAGGAGGGTGTTGAGGTCGAGACCCTACAATCTATTACCTTGCTCACTCAAACTCTTTTATAACAAGCAAGGCCTCTAGCATATAGGGTGATGTGGGTGAGTATTCTAGGTCTCAACCTTCACTTTACTTATGTCAAAAGTGTGGGTCTCTTTGTACTTATGGGTCTGAGGATGATCAGATTGCATGTGACTAATAGTAATACACATATATATTGGATCAACTATCATGAAAAATGAGCTACTAGATCAAACATTTTCCATTAATAGATAGGAAATTTTGAAAAAGGTCAAATTAAATTTATCATGTATTTCATTTTTAAATGTAAGATTAACTAAATTAGTAGATTTATTGTAATAAAATTTTAGAGTTAGAGTGTTCATGGGTTATGTCTGGTGGCCCTCCACCTCCCACTTACATGATGATGTCGATTCCATACATATGTAACTAGTAAAGAAATAATAAATATAGTACATGTGAATATTTTAACATTATACAAATGGTAATCTTAAAACTCACATTGGATGTTGAATAGGTTAATGTTGGGCCTTCAACATTAACACCTATTAAAGTGGCCATGCACATCTTACATTGAGGTAAGCTTGAGTATTTTTAATCATTAAATGTTTGTAAAATAATTTTAGGTACATTTTGTTGCATTACTCGGGTACAATATGAGCCCATACGTACCCATAACATCTTTTGCATAGTAAGACATGTGAAATGTTCCAGTCTAGACAACAAATAAGTTGGAAATCATATCACAAATGTATATATTTTATTGTGATAAGTTACAATTTAATTTTTATATTTTAATTCCTCTCTGCCTAGGTAGGGATTCTTGTGCAATAAATGATGTGTCATCAAATGCCATTTTTATTAATAATTTTTTTGATTAAATAAGCAACATTTACAGGGTGTTGTACCCTTTACATAGAAAGCCCTCAGGGAAAAAAATAAGCTATTTCAAACCAGGACATGAACTAGGAAAGAAGCAAAGATAAAAGGGGAGCTAATCCTTTTACAAACAAGAGCCACAAGGACCAGTAGAATAGGCCAATAGGCCTCACACAAAAATAACTGAAAGATAGTTGTCGAACAACAAATGAAATATTGGCCTGACTCCCTTAGCATTTTTATTAATAATGTTGATGTAAATGAAATGACATTATTTTGATTAAAAAAGGAACTTAGCAATCAGGGAAGGTGCATATTTATTGAAAGGTTGATATAAAATATAAAATAATCACACAATCAATACACACCTAAACTTGAATAAAAGTCAATCAATCAAATGAATTTATTTTTTTATCTAAAATTTGTACAATGTCTTCTATTATTATAATTTTGGAAAATAAAAAAATGGGTTGTTTCTCTCCATCTTATTGACCTAAATTAAATGAAGTGAGAATAAGGTCTTCTTTAAGACCTATTTTTATTATTTTTAATTTTTTTTACAAAGACCAATGAAATACAAGTAATTTATTATTATTTTTCTTTCATTAAAGTTCACATTTGTACAATAAATGATGTGTCCTTAAATGCCAACTTTTTCAATAATCATTTTTTTTGTTGAAGAAGAAAATATTACAAAATCTGTTCAAATGCATAATAGAGAAGACAAACTAAAGGTAATCTTTGAATGGAGACAACAATAGTCAAACCTACAAATTTATTAAAAAACATAGATCCTCTAAGAGGAAATAAAGCATAGTTAACACATAGAATATGGATAGCATGTACATTGAATATGAATATTTGTAGAAGAGCAAGATGTTTCAAAATAATTGTAATGGAAAATTCTATTTACAACAAGCACAAGCATGGAAATGGATGGCTAATTGCTAATTTCAAGAGTATCAGTAGTCTAAATTCTTATGCCAAAGAGATGACCTTTGATTGTGTTTTCTTTCAAAAAATAGGGTAAGTGCAAAAATATGGGGGACCAAAGAGTGGCCTCACTAGTTTTTGTCCCCTAGCAACTGCAATGAGAGTGCATCAAAAAAATCAAGAGGTCGAGCTTATTTGAACTTGGTCTCTCAATAAAAAACTTGGTTTGTATCCTTTTAGAGCGCACTGGTATTGTGCAATAACTCATTCATCACCAATTTATTTTCCAAATCATTGCCAAAATACTGCCATGATGTCGCCAAGGTCAAAGAGGTAAGTATTTTTATTTTTTTAGTGTAAAAATTCAATTAAATAAATAGATAGAAATTTTTTTGAGTGGTTTTTCTGTAATTTCTAGGAATTGAAAATGCTTTGCCAATTGATAAAAAAACTCCTAAATACTAACCACGATAAACGCCTCTCACATTTCCTTGACACCCTCTTGGGACAAGAAAATATATTAAGGAAAATAGAAAACACTAAAAGAGAACTTGAGCAATAACTGAAAGGTTTAAATATCCTTTAGGAATAAACTCCCATAGGTTAGAACCCTCACCAGTTCATTAAAATCGATCATATTTGACATAGTATCCATGAGTGGAAAAATAAAAATTTGATCTATAAAGAGGGAAGAAAAAATATATTTTTATATGGAAAAATTATCTTATGAGAAAAAAATTGAAATCTGAATTGTGTGCATTGTTCACTAACCCAAGAACTAATGTGCCCATACACAAGGCTTGCAGAAGGTTCCCTATCCATTGGTGCCACCACCAAGGGATAAGAAATAATTTTTGGGATAGGTGGTGGATGGTTTTTGTCCATCCTCTATGTAGTAACAATGAGGTCCCAAAGTTTTTTTGAGGAAACTTTATTACAACTTTTTCCTCAATGAGATTCCATATTACTTTGACATGTGAGATTTTCAAGGTAGAGGTGGGTGCTCAACATGAGATAGAGTGGGGGAACAATGTGCCCAAAACCAAGCACTTAGACCACTTGATAGACTATATGGTTTGATAATATCACTATCCCTTCTATTTTGAAGGAGGGTGTTGAGGTCGAGACCCTACAATCCACTAGCTTGCTCACTCAAACTCTTTTATAACAAGCTAGGACTCTAGCATAGGGTGATGTGGGCACGTATTCTAGGTCTCAACATTCACCTTAGTTATGTAAAAAGTGTGGGTCTCTTTGTGCTTATGGGTATGAGGATGATCATATTGCATGCAAATAATAGTAATACACATATATATTGGATCAAACTATCATGACAAATGAGCTACTAGATCAAACATTTGACATTGATACATAGGAAAATTTGAAAAAGGTCAAATTAAATTTATCATGTATTTCATTTTTAAATGTAAGATTAACTAAATTAATAGATTTATTGTAGTAAAATTTTAGAGTTAGAGTGTTCATGGGTTATGTTTGGTGGCCCTCCACCTCCCACTTACATGATGATGTCGATTCCATACATATGTAACTAGTAAAGAAATAATAAATATAGTACATGTGAATATTTTAACCTTATACAAATGGTAATCTTAAAACTCACATTGGATGTTGAATAGGTTAATGTTGGGTCTTCAACATTAACACCTATTAGCCAAAGTGGCCATGCACATCTTGTACATTGAGGTAAGCTTGAGTATTTTTAATCATTAAATGTTTGTAAAATAATTTTAGGTACATTTTGTTGCATTACTCGGGTACAATATGAGCCCATACACCCATAACATCTTTTGCATAGTAAGACATGTGAAATGTTCCAATCTAGACAACAAATAAGTTGGAAATCATATCACAAATGTATATATTTTATTGTGATAAGGTACAATTTAATTTTTATATTTTAATTCCTCTCTGCCTAGGTAGGGATTCTTGTGCAATAAATGATGTGTCATCAAATGCCATTTTTATTAATAATGTTTTTGATTAAATAAGCAACATTTACAGGTGTTGTACGCTTTACACAGAAAGCCCTTAGGGCCAAAAAGAAGCTATTTCAAACCAGGACATGAACCAGGAAAGAAGCAAAGATAAAAGGGGAGCTAATCCCTTTACAAACAAGAGCCACTAGGACCAGTAGAATAGGCCAATAGGCCTCACACAAAAATAACTGACAGATAGTTGTCGAACAACAAACAAAATATTGGCCTGACTCCCTTAGCATTTTTATTAATAATGTTGATGTAAATGAAATGACATTATTTTGATTAAAAAAGGCACTTAGCAATCAGGGAAGGTGCATATTTATTGAAAGGTTGATATAAAATATAAAATAATCACACAATCAATACACACCTAAACTTGAATAAAAGTCTATCAATCAAATGAATTTATTTTTTTTATCTAAAATTTGTACAATATCTTCTATTATTATAATTTTGGAAAATAAAAAAATGGGTTGTTTCTCTCCATCTTATTGACCTAAATTAAATGAAGTGAGAATAAGGTCTTCTTTAAGACCTATTTTTATTATTTTTAATTTTTTTTACAAAGACCAATGAAATACAAGTAATTTATTATTATTTTTCTTTCATTAAAGTTCACATTTGTACAATAAATGATGTGTCCTTAAATGCCAACTTTTTCAATAATCATTTTTTTTGTTGAAGAAGAAAATATTACAAAATCCATTCAAATGCATAATAGAGAAGACAAACTAAAGGTAGTCTTTGAATGGAGACAACAATAGTCAAACCTACAAATTTATAAAAAAACTTAGATCCTCTAAGAGGAAATAAAGCATAGTTAACACATAGAATATGGATAGCATGTACATTGAATATGAATATTTGTAGAAGAGCAAGATGTTTTAAAATAATTGTAATGGAAAATTCTATTTACAACAAGCACAAGCATGGAAATGGACGGCTAATTGCTAATTTCAAGAGTATCAGTAGTCTAAATTATTATGCCAAAGAGATGACCTTTGATTGTGTTTTCTTTCAAAAAATAGGGTAAGTGCAAAAATATGGGGGACCAAAGAGTGGCCTCACTAGTTTTTGTCCCCTAGCAATTGCAATGAGAGTGCATCAAAAAAATCAAGAGGTTGAGCTTATTTGAACTTGGTCTCTCAATAAAAAACTTGGTTTGTAGCCTTTTAGAGCGCACTGGTATTGTGCAATAATTCATTCATCACCAATTTATTTTCCAAATAATTGCCAAAATACTGCCATGATGTCGCCAAGGTCAAAGAGGTAAGTATGTTTAGTTTTTTAGTGTAAAAATTCAATTAAATAAATAGATATAAATTTTTTTGAGTGGTTTTTCTGTAATTTCTAGGAATTGAAAATGCTCTGCTAATTGATAAAAACAAACCTAAATACTAACCACAATAAACTCCTCTCACATTTCCTCGACACCCTCTTGGGACAAGAAAATATATTAAGGAAAATAGAAAACACTAAAAGAGAACTTGAGCAATAACTGAAAGGTTCAAATATCCTTTAGGAACAAACTCCCATAGGTTAGAACCCTCACCAGTTCATTAAAATCGATCATCTTTGACATAGTATCCATGAGTGGAAAAATAAAAAATTGATCTATCAAGAGGGAAGAACAAATATATTTTTATATGGAAAAATTATCTTATGAGAAAAAAATTGAAATCTGAATTGTGTGCGTTGTTCACTAACCCAAGAACTAATGTGCCCATACACAATGCTTGTAGAAGGTTCCCTATCCATTGGTGCCACCACCAAGGGATAAGAAATAATTTTTGGGATAGGTGGTGGATGGTTTTGACCATCCTCTATGTAGTAACAATGAGGTTCCAAAGTTTTTTTTAGGAAACTTTATCACAACTTTTTCCTCAATGAGATTCCACATTACTTCGACATGTGAGATTTTCAAGGTAGAGGTGGGCGCTCAACATGAGATAGAGTGGGGGCACAATGTACCCAAAACCAAGCACTTAGACCACTTGATAGACTAGATAGTTTGATAATATCACTATCCCTTCTATTGTGAAGGAGGGTGTTGAGGTCAAGACCCTACAATCCACTAGCTTGCTCACTCAAACTCTTTTATAACAAGCTAGGACTCTAGCATAGGGTGATGTGGGCGCGTATTCTAGGTCTCAACATTCACCTTAGTTATGTAAGAAGTGTGGGTCTCTTTGTGCTTATGGGTATGAGGATGATCATATTGCACGTGAGTAATAGTAATACACATATATATTGGATCAAACTGTCATGACAAATGAGCTACTAGATCAAACATTTTACATTGATACATAGGAAAATTTGAAAAAGGTCAAATTAAATTTATCATGTATTTCATTTTTAAATGTAAGATTAACTAAATTAATAGATTTATTGTAATAAAATTTTAGGGTTAGAGTGTTCATAGGCTATGTCTGGTGGCCCTCCACCTCCCACTTACATGATGATGTTGATTCCATATGTATGTAACTAGTAAAGAAATAATAAATATAGTACATGTGAATAGTTTAACCTTATATAAATGGTAATCTTAAAACTCACATTGGATATTAAATAGCTTAATGTTGGGCCTTCAACATTAACACTTATTAGCCAGAGTGGCCATACATCTTACATTAAGGTAAGCTTGAGTATTTTTAATCATTAAATATTTGTAAAATAATGTTAGGTACATTTTGTTGCATTACTCGGGTACAATATGAACCCATATTCCCATGACATCTTTTGCATAGTAAGACATGTGAAATGTTCTAGTATGGACAACAAATAAGTTGGGAATCATATCACAAATGTATATATTTTATTGTGATAAGGTACCATTTAATTTTTTATATTTTTAATTCATCTATGCCTAGGTAGGGATTCTTGTGCAATAAATGATGTGTCATCAAATGCAATTTTTATTAATAATGTTGATGTAAATGAAATGACATTATTTTGATAAAAAAAGACACTTAACAATTGGGGAAGGTGCATATTTATTGAAAGGCTGATATAAAATATAAAATAACCACACAATCAATACACCCCTAAACTTGAATAAAAGTCAATCAATCAAATGAATTTATTTTTTTATCTAAAATTTGGAAAATATCTTCTATTATTATAATTTTGGAAAATAAAAATATGGGTTGTTTCTCTCCATCTTATTGACCTAAATTAAATGAAGTGAGAATAAGGTCTTCTTTAAGATCTATTTTTCATTTTTTTTTTTTGTTTACAAAGACCAATGAAATACAAGTAATTTATTTTTATTTTTCTTTCATTAAAGTTTACATTTGTACAATAAATGTTGTTTCCTTAAATTCCAACTCTTTCAATAATTATTTTTTTAGTCAAAGAAGAAAATATTAAAAAATTTGTTCAAATGCATAACAGAGAAGACAAACTAAAGGAAGTCTTTGAATGGAGACAACAATAGCCAAACAAGCTACAACTAGAAAAAAAAAGGAACAAACCTACAAAGTTATCAAAAAAATTAGATCCTCTAAGAGGAAATAAAGCATAGTTAACACATAGAATATGGATAGCATGTACATTGAATATGAATAGTTGTAGAAGAGCAAGATATTTCAAAATAATTGTATGGAAAATTCTATTTACAACAAGCACAAGCATGGAAATGGAAGGCTAATTGCTAATTTCAAGAGTATTAGTAGTCTAATTCCTATGCCAAAGAGATGACCTTCAATTGTGTTTTCTTTCAGCAAATAGGGTAAGTGCAAAAATATAGGGGACCAAAAAGTGGCCTCACCAACTTTTGTCCCCCTAATGAATGTAATGTGAGTGTGTCAAAGAAAGAAAGAGGCAAATCTCATTTGGACTTGGCTCTCAATAACAAAACCTGGTATATAACCTTTTAGAGTGCACTTGCATTGTGCAATAGCTCATTCATCACCAATTTATCTACCAAATCACTGCCAAAATACCACCATGACATTGCCAAGGTCAAAGAGGTAAGTATTTTTAATTTTTTAGTATAAAAATTTAATTAAATAAATAGATAGAATTTTTTTTGAGTGGTTTTTCTTTGATTTCCAATAATTTAGAATGCTCTACTAATTGATGAAAAACCTCCTAAATACCATCCACATAAAACCTCTCACATTTTCTCGACATCCTCTTGGGACATAAGAAAATATATAAGGGAAAATAGAAAATAATAAAAGAGAACTTGATGCAATAATTGAAAGGTTCAGAGATCCATTAGGAAGAAACTCCCATAGGTTAGAACCCTCACTAGTTCATTAAAATCAATCATCTCTCACATGGTATCCATAAAATTGGGAAAATAAGCATTTGGTCAATCAAGAGGGAAGAACAAATATATTTTTATATGGAAAAAATATCTTATGAGAAAAAAATAAAAAAAATCTGAATTGTGTGTGTTGTTCATTGACCCAATAACTAATTCACCCATACATAATGCTTGAAAAAGGTTCCCTATCCATTGATGCCACCACCAAGGGATAATGAATAATTTTTGGGATAGGTGGTGGATGGTTTTTGACCATCCTCCATGCAGTAACAATGAGGCCCCAAAATAATTTTTAAGGAAACTTTATTAAAAGTTTTTCTTGAGTGAGATTTTGCATTACTTCGACATGCAAGATTTCCAAGGTAGAGTTCAACACGGGACATAGTGGGGGCACAATGTTCCCAAAACCAAAAATTGAGACCCCTTGATAGACTAGAGTTTGATAATATCACCATCCCTTCCATTGTGAAGGAGGGTGTTGAGATTGATACCCTACAATCCATTAGCTTGCTCACTTAGACCCTTTTACAACAAGATAGGCCTCTAGCATAGGGTTATGTGGGTGAGTATTCTAGGTCTCAACCTTTCACCTCATTTATGTCAAAATTGCAGGTCTCTTCAGTTCTTATGGATCTAAGGATGATTAGGATGTATATGGCCAATAGTAGGGCATATATATATATATATATATACTAGATAAAATTGTTACGATAGATGAGATGTTGGATCAAACATTTGGCATTGATAGATAGGAAAATTTGAAAAAAGGTCAAATTCAATTTATCATATTTCATTTTTAAATGTAAGATTAAATAAATTAATAGATTGATTTTAATCAAATTTTAGGGTCAAAATGTTCACCCTATGTCTAGTGGCCCTCCACCTACCACTTGCATGATGATGTTGATTCCACAGGTATGTAACTAGTAAGGAAATAACAAATATAATACATGTGGATATTTTAACCTTATATAAATGGTAATCTTAGACTTCAAATTGGATGTTGAATAGGTTATGTTGGGCCTTCAACATTGGAACCTATTAGCCAAAGTGGTTATGTCGTTTCATTTTCAGATTATCACAATAGTTGATACTCTTGATATTTTTACCATAATGGAGCATGGTGTTTTCACAACAATATCATCTTCAATTCCTTTGATAGAGCTATGAGCCAAATTAGCAAATTTCATATTATATTTATTATTTTCTATGTCTATAAATGAAAATTTAAATGATATTCATTTGTATTTTAATTTATATCTTGATGATTGCTATAGGGCTTCACAACTCTAGTTCATGAACATGCCCCTATTATAGATAAAGAGAGGAAAAAATTGGTTCAAATTGATTATGAGTATGCAATAAGTGATTATTTTGTTATATTTCATTCTATAATTCAATTTTTATATATTACTGTGTATAGTTTTTATTGTATCAGGTTCAGGTCTACAATAGGTTAGAGAGGAGATCAAGTCAATGAGTTCAAAAGTAATCATCATTGTATGCCTCTCCATCCAATCAATAGTAAATGGAAGTTCATGCTCTTCTCTTCCCTTAGAGGGAAGTGATTGAGGGTCCTTTGTTGTATGCCTTTATGATAGTTTTGTATATATTTTTGTATTATAGATATGTGGCACATTTTTTGTACATATATTGTACTTGTAGCAACATATTACATTGTATGCCTATATGGATTTTTGGTTAATACAAACATGTTTTACCATTATTATCTATATTTTTTATAAAATACTAATTGAATAAATGAATGATTACACAAGTAAAAAGAGGGAATATAGGGTATATGTTTGATAATAAATGAAGTTGTTCATTTTAATTTTTAGTCATGTATTGTGCATAATCTATCAACACTTCTCTTTTTTATGGATTTTGGTGAGATTCTTCATGGTCTCATACATCACCTTCTTCACCTTTCTACTTGATTGTGCACAAGACTATAGACTATCATCAAAAACCTCTTTAATGACTATTCAAAGCCATATGACTGCCATTTTTTTTTAGAGATATTTCACTGTTATTTGAATCCCTTTTCCTTTTCAACTGAAAAGATGTTCCTACTTGTAGAATTTCTATCATGAGCATCTCTTATAAGTTTTATGGAAAATAAATTTACTATATTCTTCACTATCTTTCATGAATCTTTTCTTACAAACAATGTCCTTGGCTTAGTCATCTAAGGTATGTAGGGTGCTTTTATTGTCCATGTAAAGTCACCTAGAGACATAGATATCACTATCATTATGATTTTTAGATAGCTATATCTGCCATATATTCCAATCTATATCATACCATTGACTCTTCTTTGTTCACTACTCAATCAACTCAACATACCACTATACTCTTTATACCATTCTCTCCATTTATTTTATGTCACCTAGACTTTTTTTGGAATGGTTGTGCTTTTTCTCATGATAGGAATTTCACTATCATTTAGTCTTGCATTCTACACCATCCTATTGACTATCAATTTTCATGTGTTATAATATTTATAGGGTTTCTATAGATTGTTTCACTTGATTTGAAGAGTAATATCATTTGTTAGTTGATTGTGGATTGATTTATTCTAATCAATATCATACATTTGAAAATATTGTCACTTTTAGGATTGTATAACTATAAGGAACTATATTACAAATCCTTGTCATTATTGACCTCTATAAGTCATGTTGACTATAATTTTTTTGATTTATCCATCTTAGAATATTAGCTGCCCTAAAATCCTATTGAATCATTATCATTCACTATCCTTTCAATGCTTGTTTACTTTGCAAACACCACTTTAATGACTTATTCATTTGTAAGTTCACTTATTTGATTTCCTTTTTGAAGTAATTTTCATACTAGGTCATTATGATTGTCCATTATGACTATGTTTAGATGAAATGTGATTGGATATTATTGTGGTCAAAGCATTCAAGATGAATCCCACATATATGTCTTCCAATCACACCTTAACTAAGGTATACTATCCTCTAGTCTGTCTCTCTATACTAACACTACTGTCACTTGGTCACCTATAGGTCTGTAATGGTTTAAATACAATTTTCAAATTGTCCTATACATAAACCTCCATCGTATTAGTATTTATATCATCAAACTCTTAGGCTTCTAGATTTTAGATATGTCATATTTTCATGATACCATGTTGAATATCATATGAGACTATTATCCTACCATTTGTAACCCTATTAATCATGAAATCACAATGAAAGAAGGTTGAAATTTTTCCTTAAGGTTTATAAAAGATTAATAAAAGAGGTAATGATGTATATCTTCATGAAAAGGGAGAGTTTTCAAGATTTTATGATTACCATGATCTCAATAATTGTCCACTTTCATGCTAGGAAAGTCATAAAAACCCCACAAAATCATCAAATTTCATGACTACATGCCATATAAATAAGATATTTTTGTTTCTTAGGGTATTACACACCAATATCTAGTGATGGGTTATAATTATGTCCATAAAAATGAGAAAAATTGGGTAATTATGATTGTTGTAGAGCCATAAACATGGGTGTTATATAATATTCATAAATAGGACAAACCTATGTTGTCCGTGAGAAAATAAGAATCTAGGTGTTTTTATTGATTGAACCATCCATATCGACATGTTGGTGTAGTTAGTTGGGCCCCATGACACATGAAATGTAAAAAAAGACCCTATTTCCACAATTACACTACTCTCAATTAATGGTTTTTGGAAGAATGAATTTATTGTTGGAATGGTAAAATGGTTTCCAATTGACTAGAATTGAGATAAGGTACTATAGAGGGAACCTATATCTACCTATAGGTTGAAACAAAACATTTATAGGTGTCATGGATACTGAGGAACAATCCATCATAGTTTGGCAATTTTTGCACTTAGGTCTATTAAGAGATTGCACCAGAACACTGTAGCTCAAAATGATCAAGATAAATGTGGTGAAAAACAAGGTTTCCCCTAGTGTTCATCCACAAACCCTAATGTGTTTATGCAACTAGTTGATCTCCATGAGATGAAGAACATAAAATATGACTCCTAACAAGTTTTTGTTGAATACAAATGATGCTTTTTTGTAACTTTTCATTCATCATTTCCATGGTCAAATGGATTAAAGATATACAAATATAAGAAATATTATTATGGAGGGACCCATAAATGTATGTTTAGGTTCAAATAAAATATTTATAGGCTCCATAAATGTTGAGAACCAATCTGCAACAGTTTGTCTATTTTTTGCACTTAGGGATCTTAAAAGATTGTATCAAAATAATATAGCCCACAACAATTGGGAAAATTAGGGTGTAAAAAATTTCTTCCCCAGCATTCACCCACCCAATCCAACATGTTCATGTAGTCGATTGAGCCCCACAAGACAAAGAATGCAAAATATGGCTCTCTACAAGTTTGTGTTGAATCCAAATGATACTTTTTGCAAATTTTCATAAATTGTTGTCATGGTAAAGTATTTTGGAGATATAAAATAATGTGAGAGGTTATTGTGAAGGGAACATACAAGCATTTTTAGATTAAGATGAAACATTTGTAAGTGCCATGGATTCCAAAAATCGGTCTATCATAGTTTGGTAGGTTTTACACTTAGGGCTCTAAATAGATTGCATCAAAATAGTGTAGCCCAAAACAATTGGGATAATTGAGGTGTGAAAAAATTCCTCCCCTAAGTTGGTTGATCCCCATGAGATGAAGAATACAAAATATGGTTGCTAGCAACTTTTTGTTGAACACAAATGATGCTTTTTGCAACTTTTCATACATCATTGCCAAAATCAAATGGTTTGGAGAAATAAAAATATGAGAGGTTATTGAGGAGGTACACTACATAAAGATGTAGATTCAAACAAAACATTTGTAGGTGTCACAAATTCTAAGAACCAGTCTATCATAGTTTGGAATTTTTTTCACTTAAGGCAATTAAGAGACTACATTGGAATAATGTAGCTCCTAACAATTGGGATTGATGGGGTGAAAAAATTCCTTCGCTAGTGTTCACTCTCCCACTTAAATATTTTGGCATAGTCGGTTTTGGCTCATGAAGTTAAAAACACAAAATATGGCTCTAGAAGTGACAAGTTTTGGCTAAATCTAAATGACACTTTTTACAAGTTTATATACATCATCACCAAGTTCAAATGGTTTAGAGATATAAAAATAAGAGAGAGGTTATTGTGAAGGGACTCCACATGAATTTGTAGGTTCAAATAGAACATTTGTAGGTGACACATATTTCGAGAACTAGTCTGTCATAGTTTGGAATTTTTTTACACTTAGGGATCTTAAGAGACTAGGCTAGAATAATGTACCTAGGAATTATTGGGAAATTTGGAATGTGAAATAGGGTATTATCTAGTGTTCAATCACCTACTCAAACATGTTGGCATAGTAAATTTTGCCTCATGATGTACAAAATACAAATTATGAATTCTGACAAGTTTTAGTTGAATGCAAATGACACTTTTGTAGGTTTTCATACATCATCACCACGATCAAATGGTTTGGAGATATAAAAATTTGAGAGACTAATGTGAAGGGGCCCTATATTAAGTTTTAGGTTTATACAATACATTTTTAGGTGCCATGGATTTTGAGAACCAATTTGTCATATTTTGGCAATATTTTGCACTTAGGGCTCTTAAGAGACTACATCAGAATAATGTACCTCAGAATGATTGAAATATATGGGGTCCAAAATTGGTCCTTTCATAGTGTTCATCCACCCACTCAGACATGTTTATGTAGTTGGATTTTCCTCATGATGTGCGAAGCACAAAATATGGCTCCCAACAAGTTCTTGTTGAACACAAATGACACTTTTTTGCAACTTTTTATACATTATTTCCATTGTCAAATGGTTTGGAGATATAAAAATATGAGAGGGTTTATTATGAAGGTACCTTACATGAATTTTCAAGTTCAAATAGAACATCCACAGGTGCCATGAATTCCAAGAATTAGTCCATCATAGTTTGGAAGTTTTTTGCACTTAGGGCTCTTAAGAGATTGCACTGGATAATGTAGCTCGGAATGATTGAGATAGTTGGGGTGCAAAAATGTCCTTCCCTAGAATTTAAGTACCCACTTGGATGTGTTGATATAGTTTTTTTCCTCATGATGTATGAAACATAAAATATGTCTCCTAATAATTTTTTGTTGAACATAAATGATGTATTTTGTAACTTTCATACATCATCAACATGGTCAAATGGTTTGGAGATATAAAAATCTAAGAGAGGTTATTCTAAAGGGACTCTATATTTAGCTATAGTTTTATACATAACATGCATAGGTGCCATAGATTTTGTGAACTAGATTATCATAGCTTGGCAGTCTTTTGCACTTAGGGCTCTTAAGAGACCACACCAAAATAAAGTAGATCTAAATGATCAAATGTTTTTGGGAATGAAAAGAGGTCTTCCCTATAATTCACCTTCATACCCAATTTTTTTTGCATAGTCATTTCTACTCCATGATGTACAAAAAAAGAGAGTTCTTCTTGTCATTTTTACACTGCTATCAACTGACACTTTTCCAAGAATGTATTCATTGTATTCTCTAAGATCTATTTTTCATTAGTTTTAATTTTTTTTTTATAAAGACCAAGGAAATACAAGTAATTATTTATTATCTTTCTTTCCTTAAAGTTTACATTGGTGCAATGAATGTTGTCCTCAAATGCCAACTCTTTCAATAATTTTTTTTTTGAAATTAAGAAAATATTACAAAATTAGTTTAGATCCGTAGTAAGGAAGATAGACTAAAGGTAGTCTCTAAATGGAGACCAAAATACTCAAACATGCTACAACTAGCAAAAATTGGAACAAACCTACAAAGTTATCAAAAATCTTAGATCCTCTAAGAGGAAACAAAGCATAGTTAACACATAATATGGATAGCATGCATATTGAATAGGAAAAGTTGTAGAAGAGCAATATAGTTCAAAACAATGTAATGGAAAATTGTATTTGCAGCAAGAACAAGCATGAAATTGAAAGGATAATTGCTAATTTCAAGATTATCAATAGTCTAAATTCCCAAGCCAAAGAGATGACCCTTAATTATCTTGTCTTTCACCAAATAGGCATGCAACACTATCTTTGTTGTAGAATATAATCTTTGAATCACATATCCAAACATGATCCAAAGAAGTTAGCCTCTCCATGTTACTTGCATTGTTTCCTATATGGGCCATTGTTTGAAGGTAGCAGATGTAGACCTCCAATCAATGGTGACTCCTATTAACAATCCCAAAAAAAGAGAGGAAGAATAGATAACTAAAACTACCAAAATAGCACTCCTATTATTGGATAATCTTTCTTGTCATCATTCTTGTTAAGATGCATGTATGCATATCAAACAAATTTCTAACAACATTCAAGGCCAATGCAATTAAAAGCAAGGAAGTGCAATTTCCACTCCATGAGTTTTCTCTCCTAGTCCATGACGAGTTACTTCCTATTCCAAAGAGAAAGATCCTCTTCATGAATTTTCTAATGGTACGGAGCATCCAAAACCATGGGTAGAAATACATTACTCTCTTATCAATCCACCTTATGATCAATCCTCTAAAGCATAAAGATCAAAATTATCCATGTAGATTCCACCACTAATGTCATTTGTAATATTAAGGTCAGTATCTTGAATTTTGTCTTCAAATGATTGGATTTGAGTTTGTAGATCAACAAGAGTTCTTTTAAGATCAAAATTATCCTAGACAATATATTTCAAGTTGATGCTATGGAGGGAGAGGTTTGCACAGAACATTATAGTTTCAATTTATAGGGGAAACATACAATAGAAGGTATCAAGGCATTGAACTCTCAAGATGAAGCTAAGGATAATATGTCTAAAGGTCTAGGTAATGACATTGTAGTGGGAGGAAAGCCTAAGATCACAAATATCTAAGACTTTGAGCCTATGAGAAAAGAGTAAGGAGAGTGGAGAAAAGAGAGCACCATTGGTTGTGGGCATGGGGGCATAGCCAAAAAGTGTGTTTAATAGACTCCTTTTTAGTAAAGAAGGGGAAAGAAGGGGGGAGATTGGGATTGAGCGTTCTAGATTTGGATATCCAAATTTGAGATCTTAGCTTGCTCCATCTAGACTAATTGAAATTACATTTCCATTTAAAGTTAAGTTAGGGCATCAAGGAGATTGGGGGAACGAGTTGCTTATAAGAAGTTTTAAGAGGGAAGAATTGGATGCTTCACTTTTTGGGCTAATTTCAGTCTTTTAGAAAGTTATAATGGAAAAGGGTGGACAATAGATAAGAAAGTTCAAGAGTAATAAGTTGTTGGATTTTAAAAGATGAAAATTATCGAATAAGGCAATATTAAACCATGATTAGAGTTTTTTCCAAGATTTACAATTAAAATTGATGGGTCCCACAAATCACAAAAAACTTGAATACATTTTTTAAAAATATGTTTACCTTTAAGGTTTTTTAATTTTGCAAGAGGCATGTTATCTTGTTGAATTAAGCAATTCCACCAAATGGAAGAGGAGGAAAATCTCAGGCCATGACTTAGAGTTTGATCATATACCATGATAACCTTTTTGAAGTAATATGACAAGTAGTCCAAATGGACTTAAAAGGGTAGATCCACGGGTTCTTAAACAAGGGGTAAGAAGAAACTTTCCTTTCCAATTGATCAAGTCCCAAGAGCATCCAACAATAGTAGATTGAATATGATGATGAACCGATTTTTTCCAAGGAGATTCTCCTTCCAAGGCCCTTACAATCCATTTAGTGGAAAGATAAATACCTTGATCATGAGGATCAATAATTCCCAATCCATCTCTTTCTTTTGGCTTAATGCAAAATGAAGCCACGAGGTAGTAGGAATTTGTTTCTTATCTCCACAATTAGCCTAGAGGAAACTCTTGATTATTTGGGTTATTTGATTATAGGATTTTTTTGTGAGAAGTCAACAAGAAGAGATGTAAACATGGTTGGCTAGTAGGATTTTGTTGGCAACTTGTATTCATCCAACCATGGATAAAAATCAGTTCGATTCTAACCTTGTTTCTTTGGACGTCTTAGCAACTCTTTCTAACCACCTTCCCAATTTTTTAATAATATTGATGTCATTGAAATGATATTAATTTGGTTAGGTTGGGGCATTCAACAAACATGTGTAAGGTACAAATTGATTTGAAGGTTGAAATGCAACATAGTACTTGCAATTGGTGAATTCAATTCTAGGTGAGTTGAATTATTTGAATTGAAATTAAACATTTGAATTTATAAGAGCTATATATTTATAAATTGGTGAGAGAATTAGGTATAGTTCAATCTCTCTATCGATCAATTTTCTAACATGCAAGAATATATAACATAGAAATAAATGAAGAAATTCATTGTGATATATTATAATCTCTATTTGGATCATTTGTGGATAGTGTCCAAGCCATTGATGATCAATCTATTACATTTTCCTTAACACTACTTACTCTCTCATGACACAATTCCTCATAATATTTATAATTGTTATTTTCAAATTAAGGATGCTATTGATTACATTCCCATTAAAAATATTGGAGGTGTTCTCGATGTTTATAAAAATAATTTCTTCTTTAGTACACTTTTACCTATTTTTTAATTATGAATGTATGGTAATGGATCTAAAGTGATATAATGTCTCTCTTTATATTATTATGAGCTCTCCAATAGAGAAAATATCTAGAAACAAAAATGAACAACCAAAGTAAACATGCCACTTGCTAAGTTTACCTCCTAATGTAGTTTTGTAGGTTCCACTAAAGGTTTGTGTGTGCATGTTTGGAGATGTTTCTCTATCAAAATAAAAAGAAATCATAAAGCATCATTCTTATTGTATACCATTGAATCAATTTGCTTATTTGATTTATTGATTTCATAATTTTACCGTATATGATTCATATAGTTTCTATTCATGTCAAAGTGAAGGAAAAATATAAAAGGGAAAGTTCATGACTTGTCCTTTTACTTCATTTTGTACTCACATTTGATAATTTCATAAACATATTTTTATTATTCTTAATTTTATTTTCTTTGTACATATGCTAACTCTTATCTTAAACCTAGCCTCTATTAACCATTATCCATCATTGCTGACCAATACTAGTTCATCTCTATAGGTTTCTATCATCCTAGAATAGACCATGAGCATAAATTTATCCTTGAATAGGACTATACATGTAACCTAGTCCTCCCAATTAAAAAAAAAAATCTTTATTTCCCAAATTGACCCTATCAAAAAAAAAAACTTTTACTCATTAGCTTGCTTGCCAAAACTCTTTGAATTAAACACTACATTGTAGATCTAATAATCCTTCACCAACTTCTTAAAATTGACAAAATTAAACTATAATATTCTCTCTCATTTTCATTTGTTTTACAATTTCAACACTTTTTTAAATTTAATTACTATTTACTAGTTTATATCAATTTATTCAATCCAAATAAATATAAAACTACTTCAATTCCCTACAATTCCCTATCCAAAAGTATCATTTTATTATTTAAAAATTTATAATTTTATATAATAATTATAGTTAAAGACTATATAATTAAATTGATATAAAAATCTATATTTTAATCTAAAATCTTATGAAAGTTCCAAAAGACATGCAAATTTTTCGTTCTTACTATATGCAAGGATTCAACCCTTAAAAAGTAGAGCAGTTTAAAAGAATAAGAGCTACCAATAGGTAGCTAGAGGATACAAACATTAATAGACCATAAGTACATTAAGGATTCAACACTTAAAAAGTAAATAAATCTTTTTTTAAATAGATCTTGACTCCCAACTTAAATTTTAATAATTTCCTTAGTAAACCAAAGCCATTTAACAATGTTTGAATCAACCAACACTCCAACAATCAACAATTGGGCTTCCTGTTTTTTAATTAGTTTTTATATTTGATATAGTTTTCAAAGCATGCCACTTCTATAAATTTGGTTGTTATAAATGAAAAGAAGGTGGCCTTTTTATTATTGAATTGATAAAAATCAATAGAAAATATCATTTCATTAACATCCTTTTTAGTGTTTGGAAAAAAAAGAAGATATTTTTATTATTGAATTGATAAAAGTCAATGGAAAATATCATTTCATTAACATCCGTTTTAGTCTTTGAAAAAAGGATGATGTTTTTATTATTTAATTGATAAAAATCAATAGAAAATATTATTTGTAGTCTTTTTCCATATTAATGAAAAGAGTGATGTTTTTATTATTTAATTCATAAAAGTCAATATAAAATATCATTTGTAGTCTTTTTTAGTCTTTCCCTATTTAATTTTTTTTTATCAAATTGGGTCTCTTAGATTATTGAGATGTGATTTTACATCCACTCATATTTTTTATGAATATGTGGACTATTATTTCTATAATGTTGACACCTTTTCATAAGAAAGAAAGTGATTTTTACTATTTAATTGATAAAATTCAATAAAAAATATTAATTTTGAGTCATTTTTAGTCTTTTGTAATAAAGAATAATATTTTTATTATTTGATTGATACAAGTCAATAGAAAATATCATTTTATTACTATCATATTTAAATCTTTATCTAAGAAAAAAATCCAAAATTATCATTACGTCCAACATAAAAATACAAATATGATAGATTATATATAAGAATTTAAATGAGATCTAGCATGAATACTTGTCCTTTATTCATCATTTTTCATATATTATTTTTTACTTTAATTTAAAAGAAAAATTACAAACTCTTCTTTCTTTTTTTTGTTGAGAAAATGCAGATTCCAAAGTATAGAATATAGTAAAAAACTGCAATATTAAATTGTACACAAGACATCAAATGAGCAAGAAAATCAACAGAAGAGACACCTTGTTGATTATCCTGAGTTAATATCTCAACTCTATTTGTTGATTTGTTGCTGATGTGGCAACGCCACATAACAATATTGGACCAATAGTTGTGACTTTAAAGTTGTTAGTGTTGATGATGACTACCCATAATTCAATGAAATGTATTCCTTAGATCTAAAAAGCAACAAAACATGTGATGCCACATCAATGCACCAATAAAACACGATTTAGTGTACAAGTATCGGTCTCACTTTTTTTGGGTCTTTTTTGGACGATAAAAAACATACTAATGTGGCATCATATTTGATGATGTGGCCCTGAAACCTTAGTTATAAGCAGGGGACTTGTCAAGTAAGCTATTGTAAAAAAATGAGAGTGATTTGAAATTTCCATGTAAGATTTTGAGAAGCGTGAAGTTAGGGTGCTCAACTCCTAGATCCTCTCCCCTATTGACTTCTAAATATTTAAGTTAATTATTTTTAAACCCATATCAACCCACCTATGCCTAATTAGTACACACTAAATCAAACACAAAATATATAAATTAAATTTATATAATAAAAAAAATGTTTGAAGGCAAAAATATCAAAATAATCTGTACAACAGTATTTTTCTCTACACTTAGCTTAGCATAGTGATGAAATCAAAGGAAAATTTGTCAAATATTTAGTGTCTTCACAAAAATATTTAGCTTAGTGTGATTATCATGCTATGCATTTAAGAATGGTCGGGACAAATTTAACGTACGGTAAAATTTCCCGATTTTGTTTTTAAGTTACTTTGGTCGTGAATGTCATTTTCGAAAAGTTTAGATATTTTGGAAAAATTGATAGGAAAAAATATTTATAACTTTTTTTGGACAAATAAATAATGATATTATAATTAATTTTGTATAATTTTTTAATATAATTGTGTAATAGGAAAGTTACATATTTAAAATATTGACCGGAGCTATGAATCGGATACAACAAACCACAAGAAACAACCAAACCTGCGAGCACAAAGGCCCAGCGAAGGCACAATGCCTGCGAGCACTTTGGCCCAGCGAAGGTTTGAACCCTGGTGGCCGTCACTACAACCAAGCGACTTGACCACCGAACCACGCCCTTATCGCCAAGCGTGATTTAAAATGTTGATCTAAGAATTATTGTATAGTTAAATTTATAAACTTGACTAATAAAATAGTGTCTTTTTTATTAATATGATTTTTTTTAAAATAATATTTAAATTTTAAAGAATTTTTTTTTCAAGCTGGTCAAACTTCAGGAAATTTTCTCCACTGGCTCTTGCCATATCTCTTGCTAGAGTGGCCAATGAAGAAAATTAAGAAGAAAATGTTGATGATAATGATGGATAAGGCCCTCTTTTGGTTACCCTGAACCTCATTATGTATGGGATAAACCAAGTGACAAGATCCTCCTCCTACTCCTTTTGTTAATACTTTAGTTGCTTAATAGTTTGTTTCATGTTTGATGCTATCTTTTTTTAGGCTAATACCCCATGTAGATTTTAGGTTGCTGACTTTTTTCACCCACCTTTTTTTTATGAGTATGCGTAACACTATTTTTAAATAGCAATATAGACACCATTCATTAAAAAAGAAAACTTGTAAGAATATTTTATAAATGAAAGAAGTGGTATCTCTACCATTAGCAACTCACATTGAAATGACAAGTCAATATATATCAAAAGAAAAAAAAAATCTAAAATTTAATTTAATTGAAAAAGTAGACTTATAGTAACTGATTTGGATATTTGTTACTTTTATCATGATTTGCTAAAGATTAATAATTAATATTTAGCCAATATAAATTCCACTAAATTATTTTATTAAAAACTAGCATAGCTATTTTTAATTATTTATAAAGTACACTAAATAATAATCAATTGGCTCTTCCAAGAATTTTAAGAAAAAAATTATTTTTATCAAGAGGATTCTAACTACAAGGAAGAGGAGGAGCTTTACCTTGTTTTGTATCCTCTAGAGAAAGGTAACACGGTTTAAAAGGAAAAATGTGGGGTTTCTCTAATCATCAAGAAAATTGAAAGGATTGAGAAATATTTTATCTTTTAACACATCATGCCCTTCATCATTCATTGAAGATGTGGCTTTGGTAGTAACTATGCTTGGGGAAAATTTGGTTGAAATGTATAAAGAATTTTCCATCCAATAATTTTTTTTGAGATGGTTTCATGATGAATTCAATTAACTTAACTTTAAAACCTCATGTCACATCCCCTTTGAGCATGGCTAGCA
>VDFB02058242.1:639030396-639149026 GCA_007258455.2 Sequoia sempervirens | reverse complement strand
AATATTTAAGTTAATTATTTTTAAACCCATATCAACCCACCTATGCCTAATTAGTACACACTAAATCAAACACAAAATATATAAATTAAATTTATATAATAAAAAAAATGTTTGAAGGCAAAAATATCAAAATAATCTGTACAACAGTATTTTTCTCTACACTTAGCTTAGCATAGTGATGAAATCAAAGGAAAATTTGTCAAATATTTAGTGTCTTCACAAAAATATTTAGCTTAGTGTGATTATCATGCTATGCATTTAAGAATGGTCGGGACAAATTTAACGTACGGTAAAATTTCCCGATTTTGTTTTTAAGTTACTTTGGTCGTGAATGTCATTTTCGAAAAGTTTAGATATTTTGGAAAAATTGATAGGAAAAAATATTTATAACTTTTTTTGGACAAATAAATAATGATATTATAATTAATTTTGTATAATTTTTTAATATAATTGTGTAATAGGAAAGTTACATATTTAAAATATTGACCGGAGCTATGAATCGGATACAACAAACCACAAGAAACAACCAAACCTGCGAGCACAAAGGCCCAGCGAAGGCACAATGCCTGCGAGCACTTTGGCCCAGCGAAGGTTTGAACCCTGGTGGCCGTCACTACAACCAAGCGACTTGACCACCGAACCACGCCCTTATCGCCAAGCGTGATTTAAAATGTTGATCTAAGAATTATTGTATAGTTAAATTTATAAACTTGACTAATAAAATAGTGTCTTTTTTATTAATATGATTTTTTTTAAAATAATATTTAAATTTTAAAGAATTTTTTTTTCAAGCTGGTCAAACTTCAGGAAATTTTCTCCACTGGCTCTTGCCATATCTCTTGCTAGAGTGGCCAATGAAGAAAATTAAGAAGAAAATGTTGATGATAATGATGGATAAGGCCCTCTTTTGGTTACCCTGAACCTCATTATGTATGGGATAAACCAAGTGACAAGATCCTCCTCCTACTCCTTTTGTTAATACTTTAGTTGCTTAATAGTTTGTTTCATGTTTGATGCTATCTTTTTTTAGGCTAATACCCCATGTAGATTTTAGGTTGCTGACTTTTTTCACCCACCTTTTTTTTATGAGTATGCGTAACACTATTTTTAAATAGCAATATAGACACCATTCATTAAAAAAGAAAACTTGTAAGAATATTTTATAAATGAAAGAAGTGGTATCTCTACCATTAGCAACTCACATTGAAATGACAAGTCAATATATATCAAAAGAAAAAAAAAATCTAAAATTTAATTTAATTGAAAAAGTAGACTTATAGTAACTGATTTGGATATTTGTTACTTTTATCATGATTTGCTAAAGATTAATAATTAATATTTAGCCAATATAAATTCCACTAAATTATTTTATTAAAAACTAGCATAGCTATTTTTAATTATTTATAAAGTACACTAAATAATAATCAATTGGCTCTTCCAAGAATTTTAAGAAAAAAATTATTTTTATCAAGAGGATTCTAACTACAAGGAAGAGGAGGAGCTTTACCTTGTTTTGTATCCTCTAGAGAAAGGTAACACGGTTTAAAAGGAAAAATGTGGGGTTTCTCTAATCATCAAGAAAATTGAAAGGATTGAGAAATATTTTATCTTTTAACACATCATGCCCTTCATCATTCATTGAAGATGTGGCTTTGGTAGTAACTATGCTTGGGGAAAATTTGGTTGAAATGTATAAAGAATTTTCCATCCAATAATTTTTTTTGAGATGGTTTCATGATGAATTCAATTAACTTAACTTTAAAACCTCATGTCACATCCCCTTTGAGCATGGCTAGCACTCTATGTGACAAAATATCAAATATATTTTATGAAAGGTGAAATCAATGATCAACTAACTCACAATTATGGTTATGCTTAAATTGGAAGGAAGGGTGAATTAAAATAATATAAAATGGATACACATTGATTGCTTAAATATGGGTTGTAGGGACAAGAGAAGGAAGGGCATGCAACTCGCTTTGATATGGTATGGAATTGCATTCACAACCATTAAAATTGGAAGTCAAAGCATAAATGATAGAGGAATTTCTCAAGAGGAGAAGGAGGCAATACCATGGAGGCATTCAAAGAGAGCGGGAAAAGAGAGTTTTCCTATTGATGTTGCAACATCCCTCCCTACACAATGAATAATTCATCTTCCACAAACAATTATGATAAGAAATCTATCTAAATTGGTCTATTAGTTAATTATGTTACAATAGTTTGTTATTAATATGTTTTGTTAGTAGCAATTTTTTTTATAGCAAGAGAAAATGGAGAATCTATAGTTGTATTTACAATGTGAGAAGTAAACCATTATAATCCACAGAATAAGAAAGACTATGGAACTTGTTCATACATAAAAGGTATTTAACAAACGCAGAAATGGATATTGGCTATATAGAATAGCCTTCTTAGAAGTGATGTGTGAATCCCAAAAGCAAGGTACAAGAGTAGGCTAGTGATGGCCTTTTAGGGTCATTAGAGAATGAATTATTATTTAAGCTTCATAATGTAAATATTTTTGAGTGACTTATATGCTCAAGTTTTGTTGGAAAATAATGAAATAGAGAGTCTATCCACTTTCTAAATGGGTGCACAATCATCTCCACACATGTGCACATACACATATACTCTAATGCACACCCTTGATTATAGTGGGAAATATGTTCTTTCATTGTGCAATTTTTATTTTTGAACATGCTACAAAGTTTTTGACATATTTGCTAATGCTAATTTCTATGAAACCCAAATTGTAGCTACTAGCTAATTATCATAAATGTATCAACTGCACCTCATAGTTGGTAGTAGATTGAAAGAGGAGTTACTGGATTTTAATTTTGATGTTAATAATGGTTTAACAATTCATGGTAGTTTACATTGAGGGACTACTTTTATTTTTTATTTTATTTATTTGTGTAGCAATCCCCTCTATACATATGTTTCATATTTCTTGATGATTTTTTAAAATAGTTCACATGCATTTTCTAAGCTTAGTTAATTATCTCATAAGAAGTCCAACATTTTTATGCTGGCTATAATAGGTAGCATTTTGCTTTGCTTGGTATAATGATTTCATATGTTAATATTCTACTAGATGTAACATGATATTTGCATAATCTATGATGGTATGATCCTTGTGATAGTTATTGTTGTCATGGCCATGTTTTGTTAGTTTATGAATTAAATTTTTTATATGAATAATCTAGAAGGGTAAGTGCAAAAAGATGGGGGGTCAAAAAGGGGGCTTAAGTGGCCGCTTTTTTTTTTTTGAAATCAGGAAATACTAACCTTGGATGTGAAATTGAGGATAGTTACACTCAAAAATTTTAGATACAATAAAAATAAGGATTGTAGTGCTCTAAGACTACTTTCTAAACTACTAATTTATTTTGAAAATGGTTGAGATTAAGGGGTTCAAAAGAGGGGCCTGCAAAAATTGGTGCTATTTTTTTCAAAAAACATAACATAGCAACTTTTGTGGGTACCTAGCATAGTGAACTCTTTTTAGTATTTTTAAAATCGCTTCAGTGAGAGATTAGCTAAAACTATGCAGTTTATGCATGATTTTTCTAATAATTTTTTAATGAATATTTGATTTTTTACTCATTTTGAAAGTGGACACTTCTTGAAAAACAAAATTTTGGTTGTGCTACCTCTACAAATTTTGGAAACTAATTGATTTTTTTTTTTAATATGTGTAGAATGATTCTAGTTTCTAAAAATGTAATTTATTTGAATTTTTGATGAATGGTTAATTTATAACGAAAAGAAAAACCAAACACTGATTTTGCCAAAAAAAAAAACACACAAATAAAAGAAATTATAGATCAAAGGCTTAACATTTTCAAAATGTGAAAACAATTACATTGACAGATAGCTAAGAGAGAGCCTAATATTACCCAGGTGTTTGATTTGTTCAACCTTGAAATACATGCAAACCTAACGATGAGCATGAACGAGATTATGTGAAATTTTGTAGAATATGCAAAAACACATCTTTGGATGTTGGGAAGGCCCTCCAAGCCTTTGGGTTAGATTCCCAAAGCAAGACAAAACATGAGAGTGTTATAACACGCTCGTGTTTTGGTCTACATTGAATTTATTTTTCTTATTTTTTTCTTTCTTTCTTCTTGTTATCTTTGAGGGAAACTATATACATGAAATAAACTAAGTTGACATTTATACATGGATGTTTACTTTCTTATGCTTTAAGTTATATTTCATGTATATAGTTTCATGATATTTGAGAGTGGTTTCAAATCTCCAGGAGTTATAATGCAAATTCTAGTTTTTGGAAGATCTCACAAATTTTAGACTTAGTCAAATTTTAGTAATCAACGTGTCAAACCTCTCCTTCCACCACTCTCTATTTCTCTCTATCTCACCTCTCTCTCCCTCACTACATATCCCTCCTTCTCTCCCTCCCTCTCTACTTATCTATATCTCCCCTTTCCCTCTCTATCTACCCCTCCATCCATCACATTCTACCACTATCTCTCTCTCTATTACTCTCTATCTCACCTCTCACTCTCTCCATTCATACATCTCCCTCGCCTTCCCTCTCTACTCTCTATCTCCCTAATCCCTCTCTACCTACCTCATCATCCATCACTCCCTACCACTCTCTCCACACCTCTCTATCTTTCTTCTCTCCCTCCCTCCCTCATTCCCTCTCTACTTCTCTCTCTACCTCTCCTTCCCTCTCTAATTATCTTTATCTCCCCTCGCCCTCTCTCTTTCTCTCTCACTAGATGTCTCCCTCCCTACCTTTTCCCCTATCTACTCTCTATCTCTCCTCTCCCTGCCACTACCTCTCTCTCGCTCTCTCTCCCTCCTCCCTCACCCTCTTTCTCTCTCACTCTCTCCTCTCTATCTCACCATTCTCTCTTTCCCTCTATGTAACTCTCTCCTCTATATATCACCATTCTCTCTCTACTTATCTTTATCTCGCCTATCCCTCTTTACCTCTCCCTCCCCCCTCTCTCGCCCACCCTCCCTCCTTCCCTCTATCTCTATCTCTCTCTACTTTTGTCTATCTCACCTATCCCTCTCTACCTACATATCCCTCCATCATTACCTACTACACTCTCTCTATTTCTCTCTATCTCACCTCTGTCTCACCTCCCTCCCTCTCCCTCCATAACTCTCCCTCCATCTATCCTTCCTTATATACTCTTTATATCTCATGTATCTCTATCTCTCCTTCCCTCTCTACTTATCTTTATCTCCCCTTTCCCTCCCAACCTCTCTCTCTCTCTCCTCGATCCCTCCCTCCCCCTCTTTCTCTCCCCACTATGAGGGTTGAGGGTGTAAGGTTTAGTGTTTAAGGTATAGGGTTGATGTTATAGGGTTAAGTGTATATGTTAGATGGATTAGGGTTTAGGATATTAGGTATAAAGTTGAGGGTATAGGGTATAGTGATGAGGGATGAGGGTTTAGGGTTTAAGGTATAGGGTTCAGGGTTCAGGGATAGTGTTTAGGATTGAGGGTATAAGATTAAGTGTATAGGGTATATGGTTGAGGGTATTGGGTTGAGGATATTAGGTTTAAACCCTCAGCATTAAACCCTCAACCCTCAATTCTCAACCCTCAACCCTTAATCCCTCAACCCTCAACCCTTAAACCCTAAACCCTCATCCCTTATACCCTCTACCCTATAAATTGGACCCTCAACCCTAATCCTTCAACCATATACCCTCAAACCTATACCCTAAACCCTCTACCCTCAACCCTAAACCCTAAACCCTAACCCTTAAACCCTAAACTCTTAAAGCTTCTACCCTCCACCCTCAACTCAATTCCCTCTACCCTCAACCCAATACCCTAAACCATCAACCCTATATGTCCTCAACCCTATACCCTCAATTCTCCAGCCCTCTGCCCTCGTATATCCTGTCCACTCCTTATCTTCTCTCCTCTCTATCTCAGTTGTCCTCCGTCTCTCCTCCATCCTTCCTCCTCTCTGCCCTAATCCTCAGCCCTATGCCCTCAGGCCAAACCATTAAACCTCAGCCCTAGGCCCTCAGCCATGGCCCATGAGCCACTCAACCCTTCAACCCTTAAACCCCCAGGCCAGCCAAGCCCTCACCTCTGCTCTCAACCCAATGCCTCAGCCATACCTCAGCCCTTAAGCCATGGAAGCCAATTCAAAATATCTGCCTAATCCTCAGCCCTCGGCCCTGTAATCCCTCAGCCCAGCCAAACCCTCAGCCATGAAGCTCTCAGCCCTCACCCTCTACCCTCTGCCTTCACCAGTTAAGCCCTAATCCTAGAGGCCCTATACCTCAGCCTATACATTGGAACCTCAACCCTAATCCCTCAACCCTATACCCTCAACCCTATACCCTCAACCCTCAACCCTCAACCCTAAACCTTTAAACCCTCTACCTGCTACCCTCTACCTTCTATCCTCTACCATATACATTAAACCCTTAACCCTCAATTATCAACCCTCAACCCTAGGTAGGTAGGGAAACATAGGTGAGATATAGAATGATGAAGGGAGAGGTAGGTAAATAGAGGGAGAAGGGAGATAAATATAGGTAGAAAAGGAAGAAGACGTAGAGAGAGGAGAGATAGAGAGTAGAGAGGGAGGGAGGGATGAGTAGGGAGGAGATAAAGGTAAGTGTGTGTGTGTGTGTGTGTGAGAGAGAGAGAGAGATAGAGAGAGAGAGATGTGGAGGGAGGGAGAGGAGAGATAGAGAGTAGAGAGGGAAAGAGGTAGGGAGGAGACACAGTTGAGATATAGAGTGATGGAGGGATAGGTGGGTAAAGAGAGGGAGAGGGAAGATAAAGATAAATAGAGAGGGAAGGATATGTAGAAAGAGATGATAGATAGAGAGAAGTAGAGAGTGGAGGCATGGAGGGAGAAGGAAAGGAGAAGATAGAGGTGAGTGTGTGTGAGAGGGAGAGAGAGTGAGAGGAGAGAAAATGAGGGGAAAGAGGAAGGGGGAGAGAGAAAGAGAGTAGAGAGGGAAGGGGGGAGACATAGAGAGTAGAGAGGGAAGGAGAGAGTAAGAGAGAAAGAGGGGAGGAGGAGAGGCAGAGAGGACAGGCAGTGGAGGGAGAGGTAGGTAGAGAGGGAAGGAGAGAGGAGGATAGAGAGGAGATACAGGGAGGGAGGAAGAGTGAGATGGAGAGAGTGGTGAGATAGATAGTAGAGAGGTAAGAAGAGAATGAGAAAGAGAGATAAAGAGAGAGAGGGAGAGGTAGAAAGGTATAGGTGAAAGAGAGAGAGGGAAGGAGGGAAAGTGGGAAAGTGGGATTGACAGAATGGTGATTTAGAGAGGAGAGAGGGAGAGAGAGAGGTGATTTAGAGAGGAGGAAGTGGGAGGTAGGGATAGAGATAATGGTGAGATAGAGAGGAGAGAGTGAGAGATAGAGAGAGGTGGGTAGAGGAAGGGAGATTAGAGATAGAGAGTAGAGAGGGAAAGATGTAGGGAAGGAGACATAGGTGAGATAGAGAGGGATGGAGAGAGAGAGTGATGGAGCGAGATGTAGGTATAGAGAGTGAAAGAGAGAGGATAGATAAAGAGTAGAGAGGGGAGGGAGGGAGAGGTAGGGAGGGAGATAGAGGTGTGTGTGAGTGAGAGAGAGAATGGTGAGATAGAGAAAATGAGAAAATGAGAAAGAGGGGGGAGGGAGGGACAATAGTGAGAGAGATTGGGAGGAGAGACAAAAAGAAGGGGAGGGAGGTGAGGTCGAGAGAGGGAGGGAGAAGAGAAATAGAGAGAAGTAGAGAAGGAAGGAGGGAGGGAGATAGATGTCTGTGTGTGTGTGAGAGATAGAGCGAGAGTGGTGAGATAGAGAGGAGAGAGTGAGAGGGAGGGGGAGAGAGAATTATGAGATAGAGAGGAGAGAGTTAGAGAGAAAGAGGGGGAAGAGAGGGATAGAGAGTGAGAGAGAGATGTAGGTATAGGGAGGGAGAGGAGAGATAGAGAGTAGAGAGGGAAAGAGGTAGGGAGGGAGACATAGGTGAGATACAAAGTGATGGAGGGAGAGGTAGGTAAGAGAGAGAGAGAAGGGAGATAAAGATAAGTAGAGAGGGAAGGAGATGTAGAGAGAGAGAATAGATAGAGAGAAGTAGAGATGGGAGGGAGGGAGGCAGATGTAGGGAGGAGATAGAGGGGTGAGAGAGAAAGGAGAGAGAGAGGAAGGGAGAGAGAGGGGGAGTGGAGAGAGAGAGTAGAGAGGAAAGAGTGAGAGAGAAAGATGATACAATTTGTTGACTACTAAAATTTGATCTCCTGATTACTAAAATTTGACATGCTAATTACTAAAATTTGACTCAGTCTGAAATTTTTAAGATCTTCCAAAAACTAGAATTTGCATTATAACTCCTAGAGACCTGAAACCTCTCAAACATCCTAAAACTATATACATGAAATATAACTTAAAGTATAAGAAAGTAAATGTCCATATGTAAATGTTTATTTCATGTATATAGTATCCCTGGTAGAGAAAGAGAAGAAGAAATAGTTCACAAACATTCATTGCAAAATTCAAGCCATTTGGAGAGAGCTAAATTTGGCGCCTCCAAATTTGGAAAGTACACATGGCTTGTTACCATTTTTTTTTGTAATTTGGCACCAAATTGTGTCACAGATCCATGCACTTACCTAGGTCTTAACTTGGCAACACATTTTGAAGGAAAACTCGCTTCATTTCTCAAATAATCTTATTTTCCTTTGTAATTCTAACAATTTAGACAATTCTATTTCATTTTCTCCATTATGTTTTGTACATTTATCTCCCATCTTGGTCATCTCCCTTTCAACTTTAACATTTATTTCTAGCATTTGATAATCGGGTTTTATTGTCTCTTTGTCCATTTTTAAGTTACCCCACTCACATGCCTCATTTTATCCAAGTATGACACTTGATCTTTGGAAAGGAGGATAGGATTGGGAAGTAACTATATCTTGACTTGGTCCAACAAACTATTTGATATAGATTTGTATTTTTTCCACCTGATCTTTTAGCTCTTTTTTTGTTTTTCTATTCTTCATCCTATTGCTAGGGAATTTATTTTAGCTTAATGCTCATTTATCTCATGTTCTCTCGGGTTGAGTTTCCCAAATCCATAGTTGTCAATTGATAGTCCATTGGTATCATATCTTCTTTTTCTTTATTTACCAATGGTATTGCAACTTGTAAAGTCCTCAAACTAGTATTATCCCTTATCATTGTAGATAGGGTTCTTACTCTTTTCCTCAACCTTAGGATTTTCTATCTTCTTTATTATTCTTTTCTGCTAGTGACAACATGTACCTATAGCCAAGACTGACATTTGGTAAGTAATCAAGGTGGTGTACTTGCATTTGTTTCTCCCTCTTGTTGTTGTCCCCTTATGGGTGATCTTTCCTCTATTTTAGTTTGTGAGGCTCTTCTATAGTTACATCACCAAACCTTGAGGCTTCATCCCTTTTCTATTCATTAAGGTTTTCTGAATTTTCTTCCATAAGGGCATCTTTTCAACTAATTTATTGGTCTTAGGCAAATCATAGGTACCTATGTATTAGCATACATCTATTTATCCCAAGGTGGTTCTATGATGGTTTCACCTTACTACCCCTATTTGGATATTTTGTCCCCAAATTTTCTTTTATTTGTTCTCCTTGAGGAGTTTCAACATTAACTTCCTCTTGAGTTTCTTTATTAATTGCAACATCATTTTATATAGTTTTCTCTTCCAATTTTGGGGGAAAATCCATCCTAATTCCTATTGAAACTTGAGTAATAGACACAAAAACATGACTACAATTTATAGGTTCCAATTTCTCAAACTCTTCTAAATTAACATTGATATCAATAGTTTTTACACCATTTTCTTATAAAAATGCAACTAATAATGGAAATATGGGCTAAGAAAATTGCATTGGAACTTATTGATGTATTATAGCTATAATTTTTTATTTGATTTGTTCCTTAATTTCTTTCCATTTCTTCTAAAATTCTAATTTTCCCTATCATAGTAAGATGAGTAATCAACATCTTAGTTTTTGCCAACTTAGCCTTTCCTTTATCTTTTTCTTTTGTTGTCTATAAGTTATCATTGTTTGTTGTTGCGATATTTGAATGAGTAGAAGAAGAGGAAATGGGATGACTAGTTACCATTTATTCACTAGAATTTACAATATATATCCCCTTAGATCTTAATGGAACTTCTGCAAGATTGGTGTATTTTTCTTATGTAACCAAGTTCCTACTTGTGTTGCATGAGTTTTCCTTTTCTTCAGGAAATAATCATCATAGTTAGGATCATTTCTATCTTTTCTATTTTCCCTTGTAGGGTATGTAAGATTAATTCTTCATGCTTCAAGTGTCTTTTTCTAGTAATTAGCCCATGTCAGTGGTTAATTCTTCATGCTTCAAGTGTCTTTTCTAGTAATTAGCCCATGTCGTGGTCTCTTGCAACACTCTATCCATTATTTTTTCTAATATATCTACCTATTATTCTATCCATTATGGATATGGGATGGGTCCATCATAAATCTTATACATTTCATAACTTAAGTTTAAGGCCTCTACATCTTCTTCTACTTCCAATGGAAATTATGAGTGCCTGGAGTTTGAATTTGCTACATGGTCAACCTCTTGTAACTTCTCTTCTTGACCTTGTAATCATCAACATAATCTATCCAAAAGCCCTTAATGTGAGGCTCATGTATGCGAGGTTAGTTTATACCTTGGTTTTCATCTTCCCAAATGGATCATAATTTCTTCTTACTACCTCAAATAGCTCTAAGATTTGCTTTTTCAATTCATTCTTAGAGGCTTTGGCACATCTAATGTTGTCACATTTGAACCACTCAATATTGATTAGGAATGGAGCTCCATATATCTATTTAGATTCTAGAAAATAATGTGATTCAATTATTTATCTTTTATATTCAAGAAAGGTCATCTTATTTATGGGATACTTGGACAACTTGTAGGGATGTCCAATGAAACCATTCATCCTTATAAGAAAACTTTGGGATATGTATAAACTAATTTCCCTTCTCAGTGATTATTGCTTGCCCTTCAAAAGGCAATCTTTTAGCTTTGTCTCCATAGTTTGAACTAGCCACATGGAGAAAGTATCATTTACCCTTTTGTAATGCTCCATTTACTATTTTGTCTCTAATTGAGGATAGTGGTCATACAATAATAATTTTTCTAGACCAGACGAATTATTCCCACTCTCTCTAACCCATTTAATGTACCTCTAGAATCTAATGCATACACTAATACATAGTCATGTAGAAAGTTATTTTTGTCTCAAAAGTAACAATTTGACTATATATATATATATATATATATATATATATATATATATATATATATATATATATATATATATATATATATATATATATATATATCTTTTGCTATGGGGATAATTGAAATCTTTGATGTGCAAGACAAGGAAGAGGACAATGTGGGGATTAACTAGAGTGACTTTAAGGTGTCAGGAGGTTGTAGATCTTCTAGGATGGGCCAAGCCTCGAGTGTGGAAAATTATAAAAACACCAAAGGTAAAAGAATTATGTAGGACTTAGAGAAGGAAGATAATAACGATGAGGAATTCCTTCCTCAATAGGATGATGAGTGGGATGGGTAAGCTTCTAAGAATGAATCTAAGGAGGATATTCAAGAGAACTACTAAGTGGAGGATCAATACAAAGAGGAAAAGGAGGAAGAGTTGGACAAGGATAACGAACAAGAAGAGTCCAAGGAAAATAACACTTTGGAAATGGAAACTATGGCTCCTCCTTCTTCTAGGGCTAAGGAAGAGATGGAAAAAATATGGAAAGGAGGCGTATGCCTGACAAGGACTAGGATACTAGAGGTAAATATGATACTGAACTTAAGAAACTCAAGGCCAAGGTGAAGGAGCTAGAAAATAAAATGGAAACCAACATGTTCAACTATGACAAGATGAAATGCATAGAAACTTTACTTTCGAAACTCATTAAGGCCACTGATGGCATTGTGAAGAAATTTGTTATGAGAAATTTTTAGGTCACTCTAAAATAAAAGAATAAAATGAATAAAGGCAATGTGAACTAGAATGAGTAGATGAATGATACTAGAGCTACCGAACAAAGGAGGCATGGGAGGAATCCCTAGACTCTCTCCTCACTTATTGGAGTCTCATAAATTAGTTTGGTTTTGTGATTTCATTCTTGTTTGTTATTTTTTGTCTTTAGTTTTTCTACCTTGATGGGCATGTGTTCCCTTGTGCAGTTTGGTCAGGTCTATGTTCCTTCTTTTTATTTTTTAGTGTAATAAATTATTTTTCTCTAAACTTATGGGATCAGGTCCCTTACCTCAATTTTTCAATTAAAAAATAATTTGACTATATAAACTATCACAGATAAGTCTAGGCTAGTATAGAAAATTTTGGCCTCCCTAGATTGTCTCAATATACAAATATATTCATTCTTCAAAGATAGCTAAATATGGTAGAACAAAGGCTTTGCTCAGTAATTTCACCATGTCTCTAATTTATTCAATGAAGTCACTCCCATAAAGTATCTTTGGAACCTTTGATAATGATTTGTATGGACTCTTCATCCATTTTATGTTCATCATTCTCTTAGCATATTCATCAAAATTTGCTATTACAACCAGCTCTTCTATGATTGACACTCAAGTATAAAAGGGAATATTGAAGACTTGTCTAATTGCATCTTCACTTAGGTCAACATATACCTACCCTTCCGCCTTGACTTGTCTTCTCTCCTCGCCAAACTAATGTATACACTCCAAAACCACTTTTGGGAAATGCATAGCTACTATAATTTTTTTGCTTTGTCCAACCCATTACGTATGATCTTTCCAACCCACATAGTTCTATCTTAACTCTTTAATTGCTAATTATAATCTACCATGTTTGCGAACCTTGGGTCTATGTTGGTTATTCCACCATAGTCTGGCTTTATTTTTTTTATGGTAGAATGATTTTTTATGGTAGAAAGAAACCCTTGAATTCTTCTTTCATTTTATTAATCCTTAAAGTTATTGTTCCTACAAGGATATATGATACTCTCCATTACCAAATGCTAGAGTTGGGGTTTTTCAAAAGTCTGCTCTAAGTTACATTGCACTCACAAAACAAAAAATTTACTTCATATAAGACCCATAATTTTTATAATTAAAATTTGAATTAATTAAAAAAAAAACATTTTTTCATTCATAAAATTGTAAAAGATTATGCGAAAATGAATCAAACCTTTAAATTAGCTAAGAATTTTTTTGAGAATATATTTCTTACTTTCCTCAAGTCGTGTGAACAAATATTTTCCCAGATACCAATTCTTCATATGATCACTTCAAAATTATTGCCTTGATCTCTATTAGCTCATCTTGAATTCGTTTGGGAATCAATTTATGATGAGACACTTAAGTAAATTTGCTTTTATCAAAATTTGCTTATGTACTTTGCTACTTGTGTTATGGGTCTAATGAGATGCCGGTTGCTCCAGTTGTCTTTGTTACTGGTTGGTATGGTTATATGAACTTATTGTGATTTGTCTAATGCTTTGTTCATTCCTTCGCAATCCGTCTTTTGAATTGATTTTTTTTACATTATATTTATTTATTTTCGCTTTGTTCAATAAAAAAAATAATTCAATCCTTCATAAATCAAACTCGTTCAATGCCTGGAAAGTGGTAGGTAAGAATTTATGGTGATGGAAAGAGTATACATAAATTTGAATTGAATCAGTATGCAGAGGAATGTATGTGAATCAGACGCATAACATTCTATAATATTAGGTTCAGATGGCGGCTACTTTTTCGCGAGTGTGGGCTAGCTGCAGTGATTCGGAGAATAGAAAATGGATATAAAGTTTAGGTGAGAAACATTGATAGTGATGTCATAAAAATAATATGATGTTGGTCTTCGCGATTGATGACGTTAGCGTGACATATTGCTAATGTCATAAGTGTATGGATGCGAGAATTCTTAAGTGAACTAGACAATTACACTAAAAATGATTTAGTTCAGATAGAAGCAAAACTTAGATGACATTATGATGATGTCATGGTGTGTGGTTGCAATAATTTAAAAGTGAATTAAACAGTTATACCAGCCTAGAAAGGGAAGCTCAATAAGGACCCAAAGATAAATTTAAAACGAGTTAAGACTTATGTGAAAAAGTCCGTGTAATTGGACAAGAAGAAGACTCTAATATCAAATTTAAAGAGGAGTAGGTAGTCTTTCTGCAAGTACAAAGATTCGTGAAGCCTAAAATGTTTTCCACTTGATCACGTGGGAAGTTCACTTGTGAGTGAGTGAGTGTTGTGGAAATACTTTACTGAATTGGTTATACGGGTGGATGAATGAATGAATGAATGATTTTTAATGATGTCTACGGGACCATCAGTCTAGGGGATCAAGCGTCGAATCTTTAACCATTTTCAAGTTCTTTTTTCTGTCCGCCTTCCTATTATAGATCTTGACCAAGAAGTGGGCAGTTTTGAGGAGCCTTGTCTCCTTAAAAAGCTCATTTAGATTATCTACCTTCAAATTGTCTTCATATTGGATACAAATATATAAGCAACACACTCAATGGTGAAGTGTCATTTAGTCTCAACAACACCTTTGTTGCAAAAAATACAAGTTCTTTGCTCCCTGGGTTCCTTGGGGACATCCCACCCACCTGTCTCACATCTAAGATGGTGTGACCCAGTTCTTAGTTGAGCAACCAGAAGCCTAGCCTTGCCTTTAATTGCAATCCTTAGATAATATTTCTCATCGTGCTCCCATGTGGGGTTGAACTCTTAGATATAATGAATCATATGTTTAAAGTGCAAGGCATGTGAATGGGATGCTTAAAGTGCACTTGGAAAAAGAAGTTTGGTAGAATATAAGACTTCTGCTAAGGTTAAAATCAAAGCCTTTTGCAAACAAAACTAAGTGAGCTGGTTGGCATCCTAACTGCATAATTCAGTAGTAGAATTTTTGCACGGGTACAATATTCTTAAAAGTGTAGATGCGAATAAAACTAAGTGAATTGGTTGGCGAGAAAAGATTACGGAACTGACAGTTTGAAGATTAAAGAGAGATCTATAAAGCATGGTATAATTGTAGAAGAAAAAGCTTATGGGAAAACACATGCGAAGTAGTCGTATGGGGAAACCTTGGCGAACTAGTTTTGAGTCCGATGGGCAGATAAAACTCACAAATTCTTAACTTGCACATCTTAATAGATATAGCTAAAATTCAAAAGGAAATTTCTACTATTTTTAATTCTTTATTAATTTATAATGAGATTCAGTCAAGAGGAATTTCAGACCTTAAGATTTTGAATATTTGAAAAAAAAATCCTTCAAACATCAACACAAGCAACAATAAAAGCAAAGGCGAAAGAAAAAGTGGGAGTCCTTATTTTGCTAGGAGAAAAATGGAGCATGTTTTGAGGACACACACCACTTCCCTCAAAACTATTTATAGGTAGCTCCTTCCCCTAATATCTTTAACACTCTGACTCAACTTTAAATGGAAATACAATTTCATCCATTTTAGATGGAACAAGCTAAGCTCTCAAATTTGAATGTCCAAATCTGATGGTCAATCCAATTGATAGCTTGGAAAATTATTTGCATTAAAGTACCCATTGATGATCAATTTTCCTTCATCTCCCCCCTTCCTATCCCTTCTACACTAAAAATAAGTCTATTAAGCATAATTTTTGGCTTTACCTCCATTCCTTCAACCTATAGTGCTCTCTTTTCTCAACTCTCCTTTGCTCTTTCCCCATAGGCTTGGTCTTGGAGATATACATTTCTTGAACTTTCCTCCCACCACAATGTCATTACTCTGACCTTTAAATATATTATCCTTAGCTTCATTTGGAGAGTTTAATGCATGTATACCTTCTCTTGCACTTTTCCCCCATACAATTTAAAACCTTGATGCTCTGTGTGAATTCCTCCGTCTATATCAACAACTTGTAGTCTAATTATGGTCTTAAAATAAGACTAGTTGATCTACAAACTCAAATCCAAGATCATTTGAAGACAAAATTCAAGATATTGACTCCATTATCTTATTCATTACAAGTCTAATAGCAATTTTTACTCTTGTGTTACAAATGACATTCATGGTGGAATCTATTTGGACAATTCTGATTTCATGCTTTGGAGGATTTCTCTTAATGTAAATCAATAGGAGAGTAATGTATTTTGACCCATGGTTATGGACGCTCTCTGCCATGAGAAAATATATGAAGAGGATCTTGCTTTTTGAGTACGAAGTAATTTTTCATGGACTAGGAGAGGAAATTTAGGAAGGAGTGGAAGTTGTACTTCCCTACTTTGTACTGGATTGGTCTTAAATGTTGTTAGTAGGTTTTTCGATATGCATGTGCATCTTAACAAGAATGATAACAACAAATATTTCCCAGTGATAGGACTGTAGTTTTAGTTATTTGTTCTTTTCTTTTTTTTTCTCGTGATTGTTAATGGGAGGCACCATTGATATACATGAAATAGTGCAATTAACATGGAGAGGCAAACTTATTTTGATCATTCTTGGATATGTGAGTCAAATAACATATTCTATAATAATGATGGTGTTACATATCTATTTTGTTGAAAGACAACATAATTAAAGATCATCTCTTTGGCTTGGGAATTCAAACTATTGATACTCTTGAAAGTGGTGATTAGCCTTTCAATTCTACACTTAATGCAATTTTTTTGAGTTGTCTTACTCTTGTACAAATATTCTTATTATATGAATATGATGCCCATATTCTTTATGTTAACTATGCTATGTTTTCTCTTAGAGGATCTAAGTTTTTAGATAACTTTGTAGGGTTGTTCTATTTTTTCTAGTCGTTTTCTATTTGATTACTATGGTCTCCATTCAGAGGCTATCTTCAATTTGTCTTCTCTACTATGCAATTGAACTAACATTTGAGGACACAATATTTATTGCACAAGTATAAATTTTGTTGAAAGAAAAACAATAAAAAATTAGTTGCATTTCATTGGTCTTTGTAAGAAAATAATTTTAAAAAAATAAAAAAGATCTTAGAGAAGACCTTATTGTCACTTCATTTAATTTAGGTCGATAAGATAATGAGAAAAATAAGCCTTTTTTTTTATATATTAATATTAGAAAAATAGTCCAAATTTTAGACAAAGAACAATACATTCATTTGATTGGTTGGTTTACTTTTTAGTCAAGTTTAAGTGTATTAATTATGTAAATTCTTTATATTTTTATGTCAAATTTTCAATGAATATGCACCTTCTACATTTGCTAAATGTCTCTTTTTTTATCAAAACAATGCCATTTAAATTACATCAACATTATTAATAGAGTTGACATTTCATGGCACATCATTTATTGCACAAAGAATAATACCTTCATTTGATTGGTTGGTTGACTTAATTTCAAAATTGTATTGATTGCTATAGAATCCTCCCTCGACAAAGGTGAATAAAAAATATAAAAATTAATGGAACGGTATCACAACAAAAGACACATTGTGTGTGGTACATGTTGATGTTGTAGTGAGTGCAGTGAATTTTGTTGTGTCTAATAAATTGAGTGATGTTAAAAATGTAATTTAAGGAGACCAAATAATTTTAAATTCAACATTGCAACTTTATTAAGGTCAAAATTTATTTTCATATTAATTTACCTTTCAAATAGAAAATGACTATTATGATGTATATAATAGTACTCATGTTATTCAATCTATTTATAGAGTTGGAATCTGATTCAATAAATTAAGTGCATTGAATTGAAAATATAATTTATAGAAAATAACTAAAGAAAATTTTGATTTTTGTATTAGTTGTTTCCAATTTGAACCAATAGAAAGATAAATGACATTTTGATAATTATTTAAAATAGAAAATCAAATGTACATTTTTTAATTTACATTATGCCCATGTAAACTATGGGTGATGCTCAAACTAAAACATCAAACTATGTAATCAGCCATGCTTACAAATCTGAATTCATTTCTCTTCACGAATTCTAGAATTGGGAATTTTATACAAGCTCTGATATCTTGGGAGGCACTCAAACCCAACATCAATATCGCCTTCATCATGTCAAAGATTGAAGTCCCAGCTTCATCAGTTTGGTTTCTCGGTACTGTTTACAGGCAGCTCAAGTAATAACAGTCACAAACCGGTACTGTTTACAGGCAGCTCAAGTAATAACAGTCACAGATCTCATTGAAGGCAAGTTTAGTTCATGCAAAATTTTATTTTGTTTAGTAACATGTTTATTGCCTATTTCTTTAACTCTCTGCCCTGTTGTGTTTCTTGAGTTTGACAATTGCTGCAGTAAGGCCACTTTCTGAGAAGTGGAGTATCAGTTATCTGCAACATGGAACTTCACAGATCCATACTCTGGCCTGGCCAGTTCTGCACTGATAGGAAATCCTGGCATCAAGTGTGACTGCACGCATGTAATGCTTGCAATAACCTTGTTGTTTAATGGATTGGATTGTTAATTATATAATTTATTATTTTCCATGAACCAACTAAAAATCAAACTGGTCAAATGGACAGGTTGCAGGCCTAAACTGCAGGCTCTCCACAGAGGCGTACGAACACGGACGTGTCCACTCTCTGTGGGGGAGCTCATGCTCTCTCCACCCAGGTGAGTCCCCCTTGTAAGTGCCCTCTCACCCTGCACTTGTCGTTTGTTTCCCGCTCTCCTAGGGTTTTCGGGATGCTTGTGTAGTTGCAGATAGTTGGGTGTTTTTCATTGTTAAGTGGTTGTGGGTGGCTTCGTTTTATGGAGGGAGGAACAGAGTGCGCTGGCCCTAAGCCAGGCGAAGGGAATAGTGGCATTTCCGATGACCCTGCTGTTAATTTGCCAAGATCTTTTAAACAAGCCTTAGCCGGCGGTGGTGTGGAGATCCCGGCGGAGGCAAGATTTCTTGTCGAAGGTTGTGGTAGCGATGGAGATCCATCTGGTAAGTCCCCTCTTGACTCCCTCAACTACTTGTACGTTTCTCCGAATAAAGATTTAAAAAACGTAATTTCTAATGAACAAAGTTAATTAAAGGACACTGCAATTTTTTTATTTTTTGGTTGCTATAGACTCTAATAAACTGCTGTTTAGAATTTTTTTTTGATGATTGGTTAATTAAAATATGAGCAAACAAATTTGGGATTCATATTGGGTTTTTGTAGAATGATTCAGCGCGGTTTGTTTGTCATTTTTTTTTGGCAAATAAGGCCATGCAATCCAAAGTTCTCGAGAAGTCATACTGGAGTCTAGGGGGATGCACGTTTAGGGCTTTCCCTTGGTTGTTGACGGCCATCACAGAAGAGATTCATGCGCTCTCCAGCCCCAGATGGGTTGTACTAAAAAAATTACAATCTGAATTCTGGAGGCTCATCCCCCAAATCCTCACCCCAATTGGCACAATCGTGTGTATGGATGAGGCCAAAACCACTCTTCCTCATCTCGATGCTCGAACACTGGTTTCCCTTAATCCTGGTATGGAAATCCCTGAAAATATTGTTCACTTAATTTTGGTATGGGAATCCCTAAAAATATTGTTATAAGGGAAGAGGACTCTCAATTCATGTGCCCCCTAGAAGTTTTGGGTGGGCTCAGTGTGTGTTATTTGTGCCACAAAGAGGGGCACATTCGTAAGAATTGCCCATTGATAAAAAAAAAAGGCTGCTAACTCCAACCCTTGAATCCCCTCCGAGCAGGTTGGCTCTATTAACCCCTCTAACGTGACTCCTCCTAGAGAGGAAAACCATGCTGAATCGCCTGTTATTCCTGGCTCTGCGAACCCGACTTCGGTTGCAGGGGTCGGTAATTCTCAACCGTTCTCGAACCTTGAAGTCAAAACGGTCTCACAAGTCACAGCTTCATAGGATACGGTGGCCTCTCCTCAAAACTTCATAGAATCAATTAGATGAATAACCCCTTCACTGTACTCTCACAAGGGGAAAATGAAAATGAAAACCTTTCAAAGGCAAGGGAAGAAACCTCGGCCAAAAACCTTGCTAATTTTTTTTTTGTGAACCTGGGGTTAGTCAAGAAGCTAAACATCCTACAATTAGCCACTAAAGAAATTAGACAACATATTGAAAATAACCTTGCAAACAGATATGTTTCTAATGATCTGCCTAAAATTACGCATCACCAAATCTGTAAAACTACTGACCAGTTTGGATATAAAATTGTTAAGCCCACTTTGGATGAGGCTAGGGCTAATGATTTGCCTGCAGCCTTAGTCGATGCCTCCTTGGGACTTGCTGAGGTCGCTAAAAATGGAGTCACTTTGGGGTCATCAAGCGCCTTTGATAGGCCCTCTCTAATAGTTGTTAGCACTCCTACGACCCTGAGCCCGACTGCCATGCAAAAGGACAGGGTACAAACTAGCCCAACCCCTTTACCTAACCCAACCTTAACTGAGGTGGTATCATCTGAGGCTTGCACACAAGTCCTTAACCCTAACCTAACCCCTAGTGGAAACTACCCCAACAATTCCAAAAACTTTGATATGATTGGTTGTAAAGAAGATGGTATTGAATCTCAAAAAGAAGAGTGCACTCCCAGAAAAGCAAGCAATAATATTAACAAGGAAGACTTAACCTTTGGTAAGGTTCTAGCTGAAACCAAAGAATACAAAGCTGAAGAGGTTGGCAATAAGGGGTTGGAATCCTAGCCTGTGAAACCCAGACAAGGGCCAGGAAGGCCAAGAAAAAATAGTATCCCAATGGGAGGAAGTAAGTGTATAGGAGTGAATTTGCACCGCTTATGCAAATTCCCCGTTTTTCCTTTCTCCACTTTAGAAAATTGAATTCGGAGGCTAAATTACACGTAAGTCCATTGCCTTCATTCCACTTGGCACCTGTTTTGCGTGTCGGTGGAGGAATTTCTATTAGGAACGCTCACGCGACGCATAGACGTTTGCACGATGCGTTTACGTCCCTAGTAGATTCTTGCAGCTGGAGCCTGTAGAGGCATTACACTTCTCATTAGCAGTCGACTTGTAATGCCCTCTTCGGCCGACTGACTTGAATATGGCCGTTTTCTTCACTTTCTCCTTCAAATTCACTATTCACTCTTTCATTTTATCTTCTAAGCATTCATTTGAACTTCTTCACAACTTCTTTTGCATCCCTTCAAGCATTCTAGTCTCCATTCTAGCATTCTAGCAACACTTTTACACTCCATAGCAGCAATTACTTCACTCCATCACTTCAGTAGAGCAAGTGTGGGACAACACCATTGCAACAGAGGCTCAAGTACTCTCATTGTCTCCTCCATTAGCCTTGAATTCTCTTGGTGGAGGTGGTAAGCTTCCCATTCATCTCCTCTATTACTTGGTTGAGTAAGCACTTTTATTGTTTTGTAGTGTTTTAGTGTTCTTTATTACATTACTTTCTTTATCATACTCGCTTTCTTAGTTGTCTGTGGAGGTGGAAACACCTAAACGGGGGTCTGACTGAGACAGACCCCTATACAGCCACCCAACAATTTTCCTCTTCTTTATGTGTAAGTGAACATGTTTTTAGGGGCTAGCTGGCGAACAAATTCCTTTGTGAGATCATTCTTGCCACCCTAACTCTTGTATTTTTACATTATCACATTAGAGCATATTTTGCTTACTTGATAGCATTGTTTTGGCCCTTTAGTAGTAGCTAGATGGGCCATTAGCTTGTTTTCCAAAGTTCAACCTTGTCTCTTTAGTTGTCTGGTCATACAGATGCTAGCACACTTGAGAGATGCTAGCGCGCCACGCTATCGTCCCGGGACCACGCTTTCGTCCTTGGGCAAAGAGCTTCCTGAGGTGTAGTGTTGAACCCAAAAATTGGCTCGCCTAGCCCCGTTCTGTATTTTAAGTCTGTAGAGTGATTGAGCGACCTTATAGTCCCCATCCTTCTTGTCCTGTGTTTCCTAACACCCCATTAAGCTGAGGTAAGTTAGGGCAGCCTTTTGCTCTTGACCCTCTGTGACCTAGGGCCTTGAACGTGATCAGTCCCCCTCTCTTACATTTTTGGTGAACCCGATGTGAACCATTTTGGTTTTGTTTTGCGATATTGATAGTTCCTTTCCTCGTACTCTAGGAGTGTTGTAGGTGCGAGTGTTGTGAGGTTGTCGCCTTACAACCCAACCTACGATCCCCAGTTGGTGTAGTTGGAAGGTTCCAAAGGTGTTGCATAACGAAACCTTAATTGGGTCACCGTCTTATCCTTTAACCTTTAGGGACTCTGTGAAAGTATCGTCTAGTGTGCGTAATGGCCTCCTTCCTGCATCAACCTATCCCCTCTACGTAGCCTATGGATAGTGGCACTGGTATAACCTTCACTTCACAGGACCTGCCAATGGGTTTTAAAAAGGAACCATCTCCTCTTTATATCCCTATGCGGATCAATGGAAACATCACAACAAGTGTTCTTGTTGATCCAACATCACAAGTAAACATAATAATCAAGGAGATCATGTTGATTAACTTTTTACATAAAGATGGGTATGATGCACCTGTGAGCACCATCCACACACATGACGGGCTTTTCGTGCCCCCTTTGGGTAGTATTGTCTTGTCGGTCTTGGTTGGACCTAAATCTGTGAAGCTCCTATTTGACATTATCCCTGGATCTGAACTCTTTAGAGTAAAGTTGGGTATCCCTTGGTTAGTGGCTATGAACGTGGTACCCTTAATCGTGCATAAATGCTTAAAATTTATCCACGAGGGTTCTATACATGTAATTCATGACACTGGTTATAAACCATCAGTTGCTCATGGTAGCTACTCCATGGACTACTCTTGGCTTGCGCCTATTGGTCCTCTTCTGCCTAGGATGGACCTCCTACATCAAACGTATCAAAACTATAAGAAAGGGTGCTTAAGGCCGAATGTAAGATACCCTTCGTCACCTTATGTTGTTTCACATAGGGCCTGCTTAAAAGCTAATAGCGATACCACTAAGGCAATATGAAGGAAGAAGAGAAGCGGTCCCGAGATCCTCCTTCCTCTTTTGCTGGTTACTCTGACGCTTCTTTTTGCTCTATCGTGGTACCGTTAGATTTTGCTCTGTATTTGCAAGAGAACCCTATGATGTCCGCTTGGCGAAAGCCTAAGCGTCCTACATTCAAACTTCTTGTTCTGCCGATGGAGCCTAGACCTGTTCTATATAACAGGAAGAAGGTTTCCCGTGGAGAGTCCTCTTTGTCTCGACCTTCGCGGCCTCCTACTGCTCCTGCTCCCAAAGTAGTGAATGGAAAGAGGCCTATTGCCGAGGCACTTGATCCAACTCCCCCCGCTACCCCTCAACCTACTCCTCCTACTCCCGTATAGGAATTCGTTCCTCCACTAGATACCGGTATAGTGGACGTTACCATGGTTGAGCAAGAGCTTTCTGGTCTTTCGCAACCTCTAGCCTGTAGCTCAAAGAGTCATAGAAACTGCCTTGTGCACGAGCGCAAGTGCCGACGAAAGGCTCTCCTGGATAAGCAGGTCGCCTCACAGAGGAAGGAGGAAGAGACGACCACCCTTTCTTCAAGGCCTCCCGCAGTGTCTCCCTCTCTCCTTCCCTCTGCTTTCCTTCAGTTTAGTTCCGCATCATTTCCAGCTTCCGCCACGAGTGTGAATGCGCCTAACTCTAAGTGGGTACAGGTGTTCATCCCTCCTTCGATGGAGTCGCCTTTGCTGATGTCCGTTTTGGATATCCAACCTTTCCCGAAGCTCATGGATATGACTAATACCTCAGTTGTATCCACTGCAGTTATTTCCTCCTCTTCCTCTGTACCTCTAGCCTCGTCTGTGGGGAGTTCGTCTCCTCCGACGAAGCAAAAGGTGGAGTGTGATCCTTCTAGCAATAGGGGACGTAAGAGGAGCCCACCTTCTTCACAAGGTGGTCTCGTGCTGACTTGTTATGTCCTAGTGATGGATCTAGTCGCGGCTTCCCTAAAGTTCGTCATTGCTCCCGAGTTGTATGGCAAGCCTAGCGTTGAATCTCAGGCGCAGCCTGCCCTATCCACTGAAGTTAAACACGACACTCCTGTAGGGTGCATGTTTATCTCTATGGATGAAGTTCTAGTCTTGTTAGTGATCTTCGCGAAATCGCTAACCCTAACTCCACAAGAGCTCGGTGAAGAAGACCTTGCAAGGCCCTCTTCCTTAGCCATTGTTGTGGGAGGGCCAGATGCTCCTCCTCTTAACATCCCACCGCTGCAAACTCGTCCTCCTTCCCCCTACGATGATCTAGAGTGGGAAGTGGATGACCTCTTGGTCAATCAATGTTAGGAGGAGGCCTCTTCTTGATCTTTCGTGTGTATGTGTGTTTTGTGATGTGTTCCCCCATGATCGTACTGTGTGCCTGGATGACCCTTGTCACCCTTATTGGTGGTTGGATACAAGCATGGTTTTTGTGTCGTAAACCTTCCCTCTATTTGTATCATCATTCTTCCATGTTTGTGTTTGATTTTTCGGTAAATTGGGGACGATGCAAAGCGTTGGGGGCATTTAAGCTTCCCTTCCATGTTGACCCAATTTTTTAATTTTTACTTTGTTTTCTCGTGCATTCTTCACATCGTCTAATATAGTAGGGGGTTGATGACAATTCATTTATATACTATTACTATATATATATTTATTTATTTATGAGCAGTTTTGACCTTGAAATATTAGGCTACCCCTATGCCCTTTGTTTGTGATTTTCTCTTTTGCTTTCTCTTTATCTTTCTCTCTTCTTTGCTTGAGTTGTCCCTCTCATGTGTGACAATGCCTTTCTTCAACATTTTAATTTTCAGAAAATGCATTCGTTGCCAACGAATCTTTTTTTGAAAATCTTCACAAATCTTTTTTCAAAATCACATTCTCAACTTGGAACCCTAACGGAACATGTTTCCTTCATCATGGGTTCGTAAAGGAAGGACTTGAAAACCTTCATTTGAAGCAGGAACAACTTTGACCTTCCCCTTGCATGAGGGCATATTCTTCCTTTCAAATTATTTGATGAAGTGAACATCTTTCAAAATGATCCCTTGATGATGGATCAATTGGAGAAAGAAAATATTCGCTTTTGAACTATGCGTCCCTTGAGTGGACCCCTTCTTCACGATGGGTCCCGAGGGAGCCCTTTGAAAGTCTTCCAAATTATTGACTGTCTACGCAACTGTCCACTTACTTGCCTATGGGGTTGCTTCCTGCCTCTGCGGAGTCCACTTTCCTAGGTTTCCTCCGTGTAAGAGATCTTGGGGGATACCTCCTTGCAAGTCTAAGAGCCTGTAGGGCGCTTCCTTTGAGCTTCCTCCATGCGAGAGATCTTGGGGGTGGCTCCCCTACAGGTCTGTAGGCCTGTAGGGCGCTTTCTTGGGTTTCCTCCATGCGAGAGATCTTGGGGGTTACCTTCCTTGCAGATTTGCGGGTCTGTAGGGCGCTTTCCTGGGTTTCCTTCATGTGAGAGATCTTGAAGGACACCTTCCCTACAAGTTTGTGGGTCTATAGGGCGCTTTCCTAGCTTCCTCCATGTGAGAGATCTTGAGGGACGCTTCTTGGGTATCCTCCATGTGAGAGTTCTTGGGGGACACCTTCCTTGTAGATCCTATAAGGCGCTTACTTCACGAGGCTTCCTTCATGTGAAAGATCTTGGGGGTTACCTCCTTGAAGGTCCGTGGGCCTGTAAGACGTGTTCTTTCTTCAACTTCATAGTTCTAAGAAGCTATGGAGTCCTTCGCTTGCCCTACACCTTCAGGTTGATCAGATCGTGGTCTACTTCCTCGACGGTGCAGATATACACTTATAACCTTATTCTTCTATGATCTACATTACTGAAACACTCATCAATATTTGTGCTTGCTAAAGTGGGGGAAAAATGTATAGGAGTGAATTTGCACCCTTTATGCAAATTCCCCTTTTTGCCTTTCTCCACTTAAAAAAACCAAATTTGGAGGCTAAATTATACATAATCTTGTTACCTTCGTTCCACTTGGCGCTTGTTTTGTGCGTCAGTGGGAGAATTTATGTTGGGGACACTTGTACGACGTGCAGGCATCTACGTGACGCGCTTACGTTCCTAGCAGATTCCTGAAGCTGGAGCCTGTAGAGGCATTACACTTCTCATTGGCAGTCGACTTGTAACGCCCTCTTCGGCTGACCAACCTGAATATGGTCGTTTTCTTCACTCTTTCCTTCAAACTCACTATTCACTCTTTCATTTCATCTTCTAAGCATTTAGTTGAAATTCTTCACAACTTCTTTTGCATCCCTTCAAGTAATCTTCAAGCATTCTAGTCTCCATTCTAGCATTCTAGTAGCATTTTTACACTCCATAGTAGCAATTACTTCACTCCATCACTTCAGTAGAGCAAGTGTGGGACAACACCATTGTAGCAGAGGCTTGAGTACTCTCATTCTCTCCTCCATTAGCCTTGAGTGCTCTTGGTGGAGGTGGTAAGCTTTCCATTCATCTCCTCTATTACTTGGTTGAGTAAGCACTTTTACTGTTTTGTAGTGTTAGTGTTCTTTATTACATTACTTTCTTTATCATACTCGCTTTCTTGGTTGTCCATGAAGGTGGAAGCACCTCAACGAGGGTCTAACTGAGGCAGACCCCTATACAACCACCCAACAATTTTCCTCTTCTTTGTGTGTAGGTGAATGTGTTTCTAGGGGCTAGCTGGCGAACGAATTCCTTTGTGAGATCATTCTTGCCACCCTGACTCTTTGCATTTTTACTTTATCACATTAGAGAATATTTTGTTTACTTAATAGCATTGTTTTGGCCCTTTAGTAGTAGCTAGCTGGGTCGTTAGCTTGTTTTCCAAAGTTCAACCTTGTCTCTTTAGTTGTCTAGTCGTACATACGCCAACGCACTTGAGAGACGCTAGCGCGTCGCGCTGTCGTCCTAGGACCGCGCTTTTGTCCTAGGGTAGAGAGCTTCTTGAGGCGTAGTGTTGAACCCGAAAATTGGCTCGCCTAGCCACATTCCGTATTTTGGGTCTATAGAGTGATTGAGGGACCTTATAGTCCTCATCATTCTTGTCCTACATTTCCTAAGACCCCGTTAAGTTGAGGTAAGTTAGGGCAGCCTTCCACTCTTGGCCCTCTATGACCTATGGCCTTGAACGTGGTCACATAGTTACGGGACTCGCCTAGACTCGCCCAGACGCGGCGAGTCACACTCCGCACACCCCTGGTCGCGTCCTGGGAGCGCTGGTGCGACCGCGGCCGCGTCCAGGCATGTCCAGGCGGGACTCACCGAACGCGCCGCATCCAGGAGAGTCCCAAGCCCTAGACACGGCCGGCACAGCCAAGGCCAAAAAGGCCAAAAAAAACATAACTTAAAGTTTTTATATATTTATTTTTAACTTAGATTATCTCCTTAGCCCTAAAAGCAACCTCATTTCATTCATTTGGAAAAATAGGAGGAGAAGAGAGAGTTGTGAAGAAAAATAGGAGGAGAATGTGATGAGCCTAACCAAATCAAACTCAAAAACTCTTCACTTGCTGTCTTGGAATTTTTGTCAAACAGTTTGCAACAATGTATGAACTTGCTGATATAAATTTTTGTTTGTCTAGCTATATGTTTGCATGCAGCAATTGATGTTTTTGAATGTTTTCTAATGATGCAAGATAGGTTAACAATGCAAGAAAAGTGATATACTAACGGTTTTTTATCATTCCATACACAATGAGTGACTGAAAATTATCCTATGCAGCTAATTGACATAATGTCAAACACTTTTCATGCAACCAATGGTGGCCAATATGCATCTACAACAACTAAGCATTAATACAAACACTTTCCTTACCAACTGAATGTGCAAGAAGACATCTACAACCACTTGGCATTTAATCAAACAATTGACATGCATACTAGAGTGTACAAATGAGAACTACAACCATAGACAATTTTTCAAACAATTGCCAAGCAACTTCAAATTTAGACTCTTTAATGCAATGGTCTGATTAGCAAGACTCAGAGAATCTAATTTCAATACTCCTATGATTAGCCAAGACTCTTGGCTTTACAATCTAATGCCTTCCTAAAATCTGAATACACATTGCAGCAACTAGCATTATCTTATACACTATATATGAATGTAAATAACATAAAACCTGGTGTAATTCAAGCCCCTGATGTTGGTGATAAGATAGCAGCCTTGGTTCCTCCAGAATGATCTCTGAAATCTTCAATGATAAACCAGATATGAACATGAATGTTATTCAAAACCCTCTAGAAGTCGTCCCTGGTAGCCCAGCTAGCTGTAATTACAAGACCAATGCACAAAGCAGTATGCCTTCAAACATATTTCCTCCAATTTGTCCACAAATGCCTAAAAGATAATAAACAATGGCTGCAAATGTGAAGCTATAGGTCTATAAACCATAACAACAGATAATAATCTTGATATTCTTCAATGGAAATTCTTCAAAGTTTGAAATACTCTTCACTAATGGTTGTTCTTTACATATTTGAAATCTGCTCTTCAAACCCTAGTGTAATTCTAAGGATAACCACTTAATATCTGCATTGGTACTGTAGCGAACATTGTTCACGTGCACTATAGCGAACACTGTTCACATCATTGTAGCGGATCACTGTAGCGCGACACTATTCACGTGTACTGTAGCAGCCAACACTAAATCTAATCTGCAAGTAATAACCTTCAAACCCTTATTCAGAAAGTACAATAATACATCAGCTATTGTACTCAAATATATTTCTCAATGTAGCACAAATAGAGAACTGGAGTATCTTCCTCCCAGCTGCAATAATTCAAGTGATATTTCACACCCTCAAAATTGCTATGAATAGGAAGTTTTCGTTTCCTATGACAAAGAAGTAATTTGCAGAAACCCTAGGCTCCACAAGATGAAACAACAACAACATCAAATCTGCCTTCTAAGAATGAAGCCCAAGATGTCTATTTATTCTTTTTCCCCAATTTCTCCAGAAGCTTCTAGAAATTTATTTTATTTTTTAATTAAGTGACTTTATAAGATATTTTATAATTCAAGTCACTTTATTAAATTAATTAAATATAAGGTCACCTTTTAATTTTAATTTATTTGATAACCTTATAATTAATTAATTTAATACCACTTAATGATTTAATTAAAGTAACTAATTAGTCATCCTCTTGAAAAATCATTATTTTGGACAACTTAATTAATTAAATTAATTAAATCAAATTACCTCCAAAAACGGGGACATTACAGTCTGCCCCTCCTAAAATTGCTTGTCCTCAAGCAATTCACCACCTGGATCCCACAAGAAGAACTGCATAATGGCCCTATCATTACCAAACAACTCCTATAACACCAACACTCGCACAATTTGTTGAATCAACTCATTCCCAAAACTGTGATAGTGAATCTGATGCAACCACACGATTGGAAAACCACTACCTATTGCTTCCCATTGTGCCACTCTAATACCCCATGTCTCCAAAACACTACAAGTCTCCAAGTCCTGAATCAAATGATAATCATCATGAGAGAGCAAAGTAGAAGACCTGCCAAACTCGGAATCATCATTCGAGGTCGGAAACAAATCATATCCGAGCTGACTAGAACACTCCTTATTCCACCCACCTCTCTGTGTCATCAAAGTCATCGTCAACTCTTGAACATGTGGGCTGAAATCAAACTGATGAGCATACCTCAAGATGAAATCGAGGTGAAACTCTCCTAACTGAGCTAATGGAATACCCGAATGATCAAGTGTATTCCATCCATTATTCCCATCCTCAGAAAAAGGCTCACAACTCATAATAGGATGAGTTGGTTGTGCAAAAACATCACCATGAATGCCATCTACAATCTTGCCCTCATCATGGATGTTATCTATTGCCTAGCAAGGTGCTGAATCAATACCAAAACCCAACATGGAAGTCCTAGAAGGAATCATCTCCTTCTGATTCAACTGACCAATGTTAGCCTCCAGAGTACTGAAGAAGATAATAGTACTCAAAACTCCACTAGCACCTGAATCTGCCGCCGACACTAATGTGTCTACACCACCACCTAACACTACATCTGTATCCTGACTGTGAACACTAGGTGAACTCATACTGCTATCATCTACAAGTGTCCTAGCTACTCGGAAGGAATGCTTTGAATCCTGAAGTGCTAACTGAGTGCTCACCAAAGAATCCCTAGTGACCATAAGCTCCTGAGAAAGCATATCAACTTCCTCCTCTTTCCTCATCAAGGCATTTGAATAGATCCCAACAAGGTTAAGAAGGTGGTCATGGTCTGAAAGAAGTTGTAAATAACTTGATTTCATCCCTCCCATGCCTTCTTTGATCTCGTGCAAGCTATCATGAGAAGACTCTGCCACAACTCCCTTTTGTCTTCTCTCAAGTTGAACCACCCAAAGGTGATTTTCAATCATCTTATGCATCCTGTCATGATGAGATAGAGCTGCCACGATCCCATCCTCATTCAGCTTTAGCTAGTTCCTCAAACTGTGTAGACCATGCGGAGTATCTCTAGCTTGAACCTCACATGAAGAAGCCTCTAACTGTGCCTGATATTCTTTTTCCACAAAGTCCTGAATGCTCTCATGTCGATTTGCAAGTAGGTCAACACCAATTCCATCTGTCAAATCAGCAGTGACTTGAATAGGTGTCTGAAAACGAGAGGACTCGTGCTGCTTCATGTCCTCATCATCATCTTGCTCAATTGAAACATCGGATGATTGCATGCTATCCTCTTGAAAAGAAGATGAAACCATAGGTGAAGTATCATTATCCTTAAATTGTTCAACCAAACTTCTTAACAACTCATGTGCCATGGGTGACACATCTTGCTCACCTTTCCAAACAGCCCATAGGTCATTTGTCACGAGCTTAGAAATAGCATCATCCTCATACAAAACTGAAGACATGATGGATTGCATTGAAGTGAGCACGCAACTAGGATGAAACTCATCGATAACATTCCAAAATATATGAAACATCTTGCGAATGTCATCAACACAATCCATGGATAACATAATGTTTTCAAAACTGAACTTTGCAAATACTTCAAGTAGTTTTACCCTCTTAGAAAAATAAGGGTTTTTGATGTCATCCAAACCTTTGAAAATTGCCACCATGATTTGAAGTACCTCTTTCATAATATGGCTGTCATAAGGATCAGTAGGAGCTGTTATCCTCATAATTTCACTAATGCAAGAGATGGCTGCAAGTCTTACCACCTCATCATGATGTCTCATAAGTTGTGGCTTAACCAAGCAATGCACTGCTGGAGACAAAGCTAGTTCCATAATATCAGAATGTGACTGATCAACTATGCATAGACAAGTCTCTAACTCCTCCAAAGTGCTTAGAAGAACCTCCTTTTGCTGAGATAGATGTTCTAATTTCTTCCCTGTGTTGTAAATTCTTTCTTCCAAATCCCTTTCACTTGTTAAAGCCATGCTGATAGCTGAAACTGATTCTTGAAATAACCCAATCAGGCTGGCAAGAAACCGCTCTGATACCACTGTGATGAGCCTAACCAAATCAGACTCAAAAACTCTTCACTTGCTGTCTTGGAATTTTTGTCAAACAGTTTGCAACAATGTATGAACTTGCTGATATAAATTTTTGTTTGTCTAGCTATACGTTTGCATGCTGCAATTGATGTTTTTGAATGTTTTCTAATGATGCAAGATAGGTTAACAATGCAAGAAAAGTGATATACTAATGGTTTTTGGTCATTCCATACACAATGAGTGACTGAAAATTATCCTGTGCAGCTAATTGACATAATGTCAAACACTTTTCATGTAACCAATGGTGGCCAATATGCATCTACATCAACTAAGCATTAATACAAACACTTTCCTTACCAACTGAATGTGCAAGAAGTCATCTACAACCACTTGGCATTTAATCAAACAATTGACATGCATACTAGAGTGTACAAATGAGAACTACATCCATAGACAATTTTTCAAACAATTGCCAAGCAACTTCAAATTTAGACTCTTTAATGCAATGGTCTGATTAGCAAGACTCAGAGAATCTGATTTCAATACTCCTATGATTAGCCAAGACTCTTGGCTTTACAATCTAATGCCTTCCTAAAATTTGAATACACATTGCAGCAACTAGCATTATCTTATACACTATATATGAATGTAAATAACATAAAACCTGGTGTAATTCAAGCCCCTGATGTTGGTGATAAGATAGCAGCCTTGGTTCCTCCAGAATGATCTCTGAAATCTTCAATGATAAACCAGATATGAACATGAATGTTATTCAAAACCCTCTAGAAGTCGTCCCTGGCAGCCTAGCTAGCTCTAATTACAAGACCAATGCACACAGCAGTATGCCTTCAAACATATTTCCTCCAATCTATCCACAAATGCCTAAAAGATAATAAACAATGGCTACAAATGTGAAGCTACAGGTCTGTAACCCATAACAACAGATAATAATCTTGATATTCTTCAAAGTTTGAAATACTCTTCACCAATGGTTCTTTGCATATCTGAAATCTGCTCTTCAAACCCTAGTGAAATTCTGAGGATAACTACTTAATATCTGCATTGGTATTGTAGCGAACACTGTTCACGCGCACTATAGCGAACATTGTTCACGTCATTGTAGCGGATCACTGTAGCGCGGCACTATTCACATGTACTGTAGCAGCCAACACTAAATCTGATCTGCAAGTAATAACCTTCAAACCCTTATTCAGAAAGTACAATAATACATCAGCTATTGTACTCAAATATATTTCTCAATGTAGCACAAATAGAGGACTGAAGTATCTTCCTCCCAGCTGCAATAATTCAAGTGATATTTCACACCCTCAAAATTGCTATCAATAGGAAGTTTTCGTTTCCTATGACAAAGAAGTAATCTGCAGAAACCCTAGGCTCCACAAGATGAAACAACAACAACAACATCAAATCTGCCTTCTGAGAATGAAACCCAAGATGTCTATTTATTCTTTTTCCCCAATTTCTCCAGAAGCTTCTAGAACATTATTTTATTTTTTAATTAAGTGACTTTATAAGATATTTTATAATTCAAGTCACTTTATTAAATTAATTAAATATAAGGTCACTTTTTAATTTTAATTTATTTGATAACCTTATAATTAATTAATTTAATACCACTTAATGATTTAATTAATGTAACTAATTAGTCATCCTCTTGAAAAATCATTATTTTGGACAACTTAATTAATTAAATTAATTAAATCAAATTACCTCAAAAAATGGGGACGTTACAAAGAAGAGAGGGCAACCAACAAGCTGTTGAGGACAAATCCAGGGTCATATATCATTTGGGGAGCTTCATACCAAAAAGGAGGTGCATTGAGAGCTCATTACTAGTGATTGGGAGGAGTTTGCATTGCATTCCAAGCCAAATCTAAGAGGTAAGTTTGATTTTAATTGATTTTTTTTGTGTTTTTTTAACAAATAATTCATTGTAATTTGTAAAATCATTATTTTTTTGAGTTTGCATATTTTTTTTACAACCCTACTTGCAACTTAAATAATTTTAGAAACCCTACTTTTGCAGCCACATTCATTTGCAAATCAAGCCATATTATTATTTTCACAATGTCTCAAACCCTAATCAGAAAAGACCCTGCTTGGAAACATGTTGAAATATTTCCCGGAATGAAAAGAGGAGACACAAAATGTAACTACTGCAAAACAATATATCATGGAGGCATAAATAGATTAAAATACCATCTTGCACACATACCTGCCCATGATGCAGTGGGTTGCACTAAAGCACCTCCTGAGGTTGTTCGTGAAGTGCAGGTGCAATTAGAAACTTTTGAAATGCAAAAAGAAATGAAAAAGAAACAAAAGTAGGAGTTGGTGAGTGTTGGAGTTGGATAGGGACTTGGTGCTGTTGGAGATGCTTCTTCCATGCCTCCATACCATCCTAGTGATAGTGCTTTTGTTTCTGCATCCGCTATACCTATGCGTACTCCTAGTGTTGGTGGTGCTGCTACTGCTAGTGGTTGTGGCAGTATTAGCATTGGCCCTAGAGTTCATAAATATAGGGTGGACTCATATTTTGTACCACGCACTACTCCTAGTTCCCAATCATCGCTTGAGAGCATGGGTTGGAACAAGGACGCACATGATGCAACAAAAAAGACAATTGCAGACTTTTGGTACTACTGCACCATTCCCTTCCATGTAGCCAGGTAATTCTTTTTCGTTTAATTGTTTTAAAATTTATATTTAAATTTTAGAATATAGATGTATCTCATTATTGAATTTAAATTTAAAGTTAAAAACTTAAAACTTTTTATTTTACAATACTTATGTAACTTATTAATTTATTTATGACATGTTTTAGGTCACCTTTTTGGCAAAACATGGTTGATGCCATAACCATATGTGGGGCGGGGTTCAAAGCCCCTAGTGAAGATGAATTAACGGTCCCACTTTTGACTCAAAAGGTGGCAGATGTGAAAGCACAATTAGAGGAGCAACGCAAGCAGTGGAGGATGATTGGTTGCACCATCATGACTGATGGTTGGATCGATAGGAGAAATAGGATGCTGCTTAATTTCCTAGTTTCCTCCGGAGGTAATTGTAATTCCCTCAATGCATTGAAATTTGAATTTAATTTAGTGATTAATAATTTAATATGGCTGATCTATGTTTTTTAATTTATTGAATAATTGGTTTTGCTTATTTTTTCAGGTGACACCGTCTTCATGAAGTCCATTGATGCTTCTGCCCAATTCAAAAATGCCACATACTTGTGTGAGGCTATAAAGGAGGTGATAGCTGATGTGGGGGAAGAGAATGTAGTGCAAGTGGTGACAGATAATGCAACAAATTATGTTGTTGCTAGTAGATTATTGATGGAGAGACACCCTACTATATTTTGGACTCCATGTGCCGCCCATTGCATTGACCTCATGTTGGAGGATCTTGGCAAGTTCCCATGGATCAAAACATGTGTGGATGCAACAAAAAACATATGCAAATTTGTATACAATCACACATGGGTGCTTAACCTTATGAGGAAATACACGGGGTTGAGGGAGTTGTCTCGTCCTGGCATCACTAGGTTTGCAACAAATTTTATCACGATGCAATCCTTGATTCGGTCAAAGGTAGCTTTAAGGTGCATGTGATCTTCCTCATCCTTTTCTACAAGCATTGCAGGAATTGTTGTGGATGATTGCATTTTTGATGAGCAAGGGTTTTGGACACCAATGGACGAGATTGTGAAGGTAAAATTTAATTCTTTATTATGTTTTAATTTTTAATCATATCTTACTTTTATTTGTTTATTTTCATTCACACTTATTTGTGAAACGTGTTTGCACTTTGCAGTTTATTGAGCCCTTGCTAGTTATCCTACGAGTTGCAGATGGGGAGAAGCCCGCAATGGGCTACATATATGAGGGCATGGATAAGGCCAAAGAGGCCATTAGATCAGTCTATGGTGGAGTTGAGGAGAAGTATCGTCCCATTTGGGATATCATTGATAGGAGATGGCAAAACCAACTTCATAGGCCCATCCATGCAACCGCATGTTTCCTAAATCTGGCCTTCCAATTCTGTCGTGATTTCTGTGTAGATAGAGAAATTCTTAGTGGGCTCTACACGACGATAGAGCAGACGTTGCCCGCTATTACTACATAGATGGTGCAGGAGATAGATGCCTTCACTAAGGCACAAGGAGATTTCTTTGCACGCCAAATGTGCAAAGATAATAGGACAACATTACTGCTAGGTAAAAATATATTTAAGGGCATAATTTTCATCTTTTTATATTATAATTTATTATTAAATGTTGAACTTGAACTTGAAACTTGAAATGAGATTGATTTGGTTTTTTTTTCTCATCTCAGATAGATGGTGGCATATGTTTGGTTCTGATACACTGATCCTGCAAAATATTGCCATTCGTATATTGAGCTAGCCATGCAATTCATCTGGTTGTGAGGGCAATTGGAGTATGTTTGAGCACATACACTCCAAGAAGCACAATAGATTGACAGTGGAGAGGATGAATGACTTGGTATATGTTCATTACAACTTTCAGCTCAGATACAGGAAGCTTTTTGACCACGACAAAACCCCGACCAGTCTAGAGGAGGTTGATCCACAGTCTGAGTGGATCATTGAGGCTATAGATGTAGTATTTAGTGACGAGGACCTTGATTGGGTGGACCAGACAGAGAGAGAGGCCGAGGTTGTAGCCATGGATGAGGAGGAGGCTAGAGCACGAGGAGACATAGTTGTTGGTGAGAGTGGCATGGAGAGTCAGACACAGGCAGAGACTATGGCTGTAGCTGCAACATCATCTAGAACCCTTAGACGCCTTCGTAGGAAGGATGTTGGCTCCACTATGCCATAGGGCATAGAGTCATAGACTTATAGCTATTGTTTTAATTTTGATATTTCATATTTGTATTGAACATTTGATGTCATAGATTTCATATTCCATGAGTTTTGTATACATTTGACTAATTTTATATATCTAAGTATGCTATTTCCTTCAGCAGAGCAACTACAATTTGTGTACTTTATACTTATGTGATCATTGTATACTTGTGCATGTAATAAAATTTGCTTTTATTTGTGTTGTATTCAATAAAGGGTGCTTGAAACAAATTTTAAATCTTGAAAAATCTCTAAATTTTTAGGTTTTTTTCAACTTTTTTTCATTTTGCCGAGTTTGCGATGAGTCTGAGACCCGAGTCACCCTCGCCGAGTCCGAGTCTCATTACTATGCGTGGTCAGTCCCCCTCTCTTATAGTAAGAAGCTGACTCTATTTAAACAAAAGAGGAAGAAGGTCAACACTGTTATCCAATCTCCAATATCTAAGAAATTGGAAACAAAAGATAAAACACCTAAGTGTTTTGAACAATTTAGAGGAGAACAAAGCGAAGTCCCTATGAATGTTGAAAATGAAAATTAATTACATCTCCTGGAATGTCAGGGGACTTGAATCCCATGACATGAAATATATTGTAAGGAGATTTCTTAATCTCGAGAAAGAAAAAGATTTTGTTTTGCTGCAAGAAACAAAGGCCATAGGTTTTACTTTGGAAACAAATTTAAAATTTGTATGGAATGGATCAAAATTCTTCATGACCTCTCATGAAAAGGGTAGGGAAGGGGAAGCCATTTTGGTGTCCAACCAATAGGAACAATATATCACTAATAGCGGCAGTATATCACTGATAGTGGCTCCTCTCCCTGCAATAGGGTTGCATGGGCAACCCTGGAAAGGGATGGGATGCTTTTTGGCATCTGCTTTATTCATGCCCCTAATGATCACAGGGAAAGGTGTGGGATTTGGCAGTGGCTTGCTGGGCTACCAGACATCCCCTGGGTCTTGGGGGATGATTTCAATATGATAGAGCAAGCAAAGGATAAATGGGGTGGGGTGGATATGGCTTGGAAAGTTAATGAAAAACATTTCTGGACAAGGTTGAAAAGCAAGCTAAGACTAGTGGACCCCATGGAAGGCAATAAAAAGCAATGCAATGTTGTATGGTACACTTGGTGTAACACACAGAAAGGTGGTGACAAAATCTATTGTAGATTAGACAGATTCTATGCGAATAAAGAGTCCTTCAACTTCTACCCAAATGAGGATGGGTCCAAGGTCCAAGTGTATCCCTGGGCTAGCATTATGCCTTGTGTGAACAATGTTGCTGAAACAAGGGTGAAGAGTGGGTTCATCCTAAACACCCACCCACTAAAAGACCTTGACTCTTAAGAGGCCATTTCCTCTCTTAGAGAAATCAACAAGTGGATGTTAAAAGATGCACCCACCATTGAAAGATGGAATGCGAATGTTGAAGGTTGGAGAACCCTTTTCCAAACAATTGGCAAAAAGCGGGCTCTTGACGGCATAAGGGAGGAAAAGGAACTCCAAGATTGCCTGCTAGAAGCTGAAACAAGGTTGCAAGAGAAGCCAAATGATTAGATCTTATGTGAAACTTTAATTGCAGCCAAAGATAGCATGAGAAGAATCCAAAATCACAAAATAAAGGGGCAAAAGGTTAGAGAAAAATTGAACCAGCTCAACTATGGGGATAAAGGATCAAAGTTCTTCTTCAAGTATCTTAAGGAAAAAAAAGCTAGAGAGCAAGTGGGGAAAATCTGGGATGGGTCTCGACTTTGCTCCTCACAGGAAGAAATTCTAGCCTAGTTACACACCTTCGTTAAAGAATTCTTCACTTCGGAGGACCAGTTGGGGGAGGGCCCTTCGGCAAGGTCAATCATTAAGGGCCTCATTCCAAAGAAAATTTGGGAGGAAGACTCTGTGTTTCTGGATGTTGACATTATGAAGGGTGAAATTGTAAATGTTGTTTTGTTGATGAGCAATGACAAATCCCTTGGATGGGATGGGCTGCCAGTGGAATTTTATAAAGTCTTTTCTGATTGGGTGTGTGATGGTCTTTTACAAGTTTATAAAGAGGCTCTAGATAAGGGATCACTTAGGGAGAGCATCAACAAAGGAATTATTAGACTCCTCCCAAAAGGAGGAGACAAGACCTTGGTTAAAAATTAAAGGCCTATAACGTTACTCAATGTTTCCTATAAAGTTCTAGCCAAATAAATTGCCACAAGACTAGTGGGAATTCTACGAAAATTTATTAACAACACACAAACTAGCTTTATTAAAGGCGGATACATATTGGAGAATTTAATTACAAGTTGGGAGGCTCTGGAATGGGCCAAGAACTCCAACCAGAACTCAACAATTTGCTACTTTTGGACTTTGAAAAAGCCTATGATAGGGTGGAATGGAGTTTCTTAAGAACTATCCTCCTAGCCTTTGGTTTTTCTAGAAAGTTTTGTGGCATGGTAGACATGCTTCTCAAGGATGCCTCAACCCAAATTGATGTAAATGGCATGCTCTCTGGAAAAATACACCTAGAAAGGTCTATCTGACAAGGCTGCCCCTTAGCCCCCACCCTCTTTGTCATAGCTTCAAATGCTCTCTTTTATTTGTTAAGAGATTACACCCTCTCTCCCAGAATAAAAGGGATCAGTTTTCCAGACAATAGTGAGCTAGTAAATGTTTAGTTTGTAGATGAAACCTCTATATTTTTGGACCTGGATGAAAACAACATAGAATCTCTAATGAAAAAGCTTGATTTTTTCTACCAAGCCTTAGGAGCTAGATTATCCAAAGCCAAATCAACCTTTCTAGGTTGGAAGCATGATCCTCCTGACTAGCTTTCCAGATTTGGTTTTCAGTGGGGGGGGGCAGCAAGCTGGTGAGATACCTTGGAATACCCTTTGCAGTTAACCCTGACCTTAAAGAAATGTGGAACTGGGTTAAGTCCAAGATTGAGAAAAAACTTAACGGATGGAATAGGCAATACCTCTCTCTAGCTGGCAGAATCCAGGTATGCCAAAAAATTCTATCTTCCTATAGTATCTACTTCACCTCTGTGTGGCTCTTCAGTAGCTATCAGGTCAACGACATTCAAAAGAGAATCAAAAACTTCTTGTGGTCTAATGGTAAAGGAAAGAGGAAGAGGCACTTGGTCAGGTGGGACTGGTGTTGTATCAATAAAGCCCAAGGTGGCATTGGTCTGAAAGATCTTAGAATGCAAGGGGTGGCTCTAGCAGTCAAATGGATCCTCAAATTGGTGGAAGGAAGTGAACCTTGGAAAATCTTGGTTCAGAACAACATCCTTTTGGTTGTGCCTAAATAGGCTAGGGCATGGAAACACCTACCCTTGATTGACATTCTCCTCAATAAACACTCTATGGTTTCGACCGGATCAATCGCTGTTAAGAGCTGGTGGAAGGCTTGGGATCTAATAAAACACAATGTGCAACTCAAGTCCTATAGTCTTTCCCTCAAGAACAATACAAAATGTCAGCTTCACATTGATACACATATTATGATGTCAAACTATTCATCATAAAAATTTAAAAGCCAATTAGAAAAAAAAAATTACACATGAGAGTATGCATGTTGTCAAAAAAAGTAGTGAGATAACCATTAGAAGCAACCAAATAATGAAAGGTTTTGAATGGGTTAAATACCACTTGTCAAAAGAGTGAAAACTACCTTGGAAACTAAAAGTTAGAATTTTGTTGTATTGCAAGCTTAATAAAGATGATGGTAACATGGTGCATGTTTACTATTGAATGGGTGATACCAAAGTTTATGGTTGAGCCTTTTATTTTAGGTGAAATATATTTACCTAGGTTTATGGCCATGATAGGTGCTTTTGCTATCCTCATCATTGATAGTCTTGTTGCACTTGATGGAAAAACAAGATCTTATATTTAAATTGCATATAGATGTTATATAAGAAAATTTTGGTGTCATTAAAGTTTTTTCATGGGTAATTGTCACACATGCAAATGCAATGCATTGTTCTTCTATTAAAAACAAGCTTTGTAATATGTTAGGAGTAATTTTGTTAGAACTTATTTTCTTCTTTAATGAGAGATTTGATATTTTGGTAAAGTTCATTTGTTAGTTGAGCTAAGATATAATTTATTTGATTTTTGTTGTAATACAAAATAGTTCTAGTATGTTTAGAAAAAAATAGTTTGATCTATTAGATGATTTTTGTTTGACTAAATAGACAGTATCAATTATTTCAATTGATGCAATTAAGGAATATGTTGTGGATTAAGAAAGACTAAAATAATTAAGATAATAATATTAGCATATTTATCATTAATTACCAAGCTAATAGTCTCTTTGTAAGAGGAAAATTTTGAAACAATAGATAAATTGCATATGTAGTGAGTGATATGCAAAATGTAGGCAGATTATTGTTGAGCTTTGACAATGCCTACAAGACTTGTTTAATGAAACACATACAAACTACTTGATGTTCTTTGACTCATCTTTGCATTGTACATGAGTGTTTTGAAAAAAGTATTTATTTGATAGTATTATATAGCCTGCTTGCACTAATTTTTTCTTCACTTTAAGCACAATTGATACAATGCTTAATACAAAGTGGTTGAACTTGCATATAGTCATGTCAAGTCTACCATCTTATGAGTCTCCTTGTATTCTGATCAAAAGACATTACTAGTATTTTTTCTTGATCTATGTTTAGGTTCATTTTTATTAGCAGGTTCATATTATTTTGACCATTCAAAATATCGACCTAGAATTCATATACATTATTCCAGTCCTTGCTAGGCCACAACATATTCCATAATTAATAGGCCATTTTATGAAAAAAGCCTCGGCCATAACCTTTGGGCGCCGGCCATTCGATAGGCGGCACGCCCCACATTGCGATCACCTTTGTTGGCATAACAAGTGGTGTTCAGCCCATTGGTTTTGGTTGGTCCTCCCTATCCGGTGGCAAACGTAGTCCCCACGTGGAAGACTTTTGGTATTTGTCCTCTTAAATTTTATTTGCAGGCGGTCTTCAAAAGTGTACGGTGCCGGCTGTTCCAAACGTGTAGAGTGCAAACTCGTTGCAAATGCCTTGTTGTTTTTATTATTTGGAAACAAAACGGGGCCGCTAGGCTATAACATAAAGGTCATTACTCATACGTGGGATTTTAGACAGCAAAAAATCTTATGTATACCATTAAAAAAACAAAAGTACTCCATTACTCCATGCTTTCTCGAGTGTCAATAAGGAAAAAGGTTCTATTTTTTTCATTTATTTTGCATTACATGAGGTCTATTGGTAGATCATTTAGCAATGACGTCGTTTGTGCAAGAAAAGTCTCAATGGGGAAGTGATAGCTTCAAATCAACTATGCATCTTCTTTTGGAATCTAAACATGATTGAAACAAAACTTCTGAATGAGGAAATAATCATGCTCCATTACCAATAGGCTCATGCTATGTTTGCAATAGAGAGATGGAGAGATAGGGATAGAAAGAGGGAGAGATAGAGGGGGGAAGAGTGAGATACAAAGAGAGGGGTAAGAAGATAGAGAAAAAATAGAGTAAGACATAAAGAACAAAGAGAGAGGACTTGAGAAAGAGAGGGATATACAAAGAGGGAAGAGGGAAATAGAAAGGCACACACATAGAGAGAGAGGTGTGGAAAGTCAATTAGGGAAAATTTTGGTCTTTTCTTTGCATACATTTATGTAATACATGAGGTCAATTGACAAGCCATTTAACAAATGATTTTGTTTGTTCAACAAAAGTCTCAATGAAAAAGTGAAAAGATAAAGATAGACATATGATTTAGAAAAACAAAGAAATTCCCTCCCATGATCACATGCACACTCATGAGTTGACATAGCTCTTTTATGGTAATTTAAATTTTGTGCACTTTTACCTGTTCAGTGTCATTGATGTTCTAGTTTAGTGGGATAGTAATGTAACCACAGATTAATTGTGGAATCCCACTACCTTTCAAATCTTTTCCTTTTTAGCTATTATATTATTTCTCACAATCACATGTTCTTTACAAAACTCATCAACTTCTACTTAACAAAAATTTCCACCATTGTTTTACCTAAAAATATTGATTTTCCTTCTTATCTAGTTCTCATTGATATCCTTGAATTCTCTAAAAATTTTGAAGACATGAAGTTTATGCAAGTAAGCAAAATAAAGTCCATGCTTTCCTATAGAATTAATCAATAAAATATACATAATATAAGAATTTTTCAAGCTTGATCCACTATATCAAATATATCATTATGAATCAAATGTAATATCACTATATAGATGTAGTGTTTAAATAAAAATTAACCCAACTAAATGTAAATTCTTATTTATACAATTTTTTAGGAAATAATCAATTAATCCCTCTACCACATTTTTACTATTCAAGGCCCTTAGGGATTTCTCACCAATAATGCTCATACACTCATGTCATAGCATTGTCTTAGATTTACAAGAAGATTAAGATCCCCTATTTTTGGACTCTCTAACTATTTCATTCTAGAGTGCTATCATCTAAAAAAAAAGACTTCTAGAACAAACTCCATGATGCAAAACCATGGTTTCACTCACCATCTTGTATCTATTCCTTTTGAAAATAACTTGCACATTGAAATCATTCAACTTATAAAAAGAAGGTTTCTCACCCAACCCATAATGTTTAGAATATTTGAGTATGTTTTGATCCTTCCTTCTCCAAATATGAGCTTGAATTTTCCTCATCTAATGATCTTGAGATAATATTTATCTCCTAAATATACACATGTCCAAGTCATCAAAGATCTCATAAACTAGGAACCACTCCTATTTGGAGTCACCAGAGAAAATGATCTATAATTAATAAGACATTCAACCTCATATGCATTCTTAGAAAGACCTATGACATAGTATCATCCAAACCATCATTGGAGGCCTTTAGTTTAACTTGTCATCTAAATAATTACTTTACTTATTCTTCTTGTTGTCTCTTCATATGTTATTAAACATTATATAGTTCCAACATTTCACCTTAACTTCTCCATGATACATAGAGCTCCCTACACTTTTCATGCTTGTCCTTTCGATTTCCCTCCCTATATCTATAGGATGAAGTCTCATAGAAAAACATATTTGTTAGAATTTAATTTTTCTGCCCCATCTCCATAGAAAGAAAAAACCCACCATAATATTATTCTTTAGCTTTGAGACACTACTACTAATTTCCATCATGGGATTACCTCAATTATTAGGTAAGGAACATAAGAGGGTTATGGACTTATCCTTATCATCAATCTTTGTACATATCTACAAATACCAAAAAGTTCACTAAGGTATTGAACTACTTTAGGCATCTTTTCACTAAATCACCATCACCATATTCAAATAAAAAATATTCTTTATAAAAAAAATCTTGTTAAAAGCCTCATTTGATAGGTATCTCTTATAACATTTAGAAGCATTAAATCTACAAGGAATATCCAAATGAGGCTCCTTGATTTTTTGAAATAAATTACTAGTCCTCATATTTCATGTTGAAAGGTTTTTGGTCCCCAATGGAAACCTATACATCTCTATCAATCAAATCATGCATACTGATCTTCCAAAAATCAATTTTTTATTCCATTAGACCTATGCACCTCTATTCTTCAAGTACTAGTCATCTCTATCTTCTAAAGAAACATAATTAAAAAAGAATCCTGCTCAAATAAAGAAAGGAATCCTGCTCAAACAAAGATTAATGTGAGTTGGTCCCTATTTATCTAGAGATCCAAGTAGCTAGCTAGGCCTTGATGAACCAAATGAAATAAAATATACAAAATAATTCCTACTTAATATTATGATGAGAGGTTTACAAGTTCCAACCTACACAAATTTCAATGGAGTAATAAAAAAAATATTTAGAAAAAAATAAGAATATGAAATAGATGGAGAATAATAAGGCAACCAAAAAGAGATAATATTGATAAGCCATGTGAAAACCCTTTTGAGATAAAACCTAACTTCGAAAGAATCAAAATATTTTTATTAACTACAAGTGAAAATACATTTATAATCTTAGAGATGGATAAGAGATCAACACTCTTGATGCTAGAGAAAATATGAGAGCAAAAGAATGTAGAAAAAATCATCTACAATTTGCATCTAAAGACATCAATATATAGGCCAAGAAGATCTAGGAAACATGCATAAATGGTTTTTGAAAACTATGGAGCTAAACCATGAGGAAAAATTCAACACCCAAATTGTCATGGTCCAAATCCACATCCAAGTCCAAAGATCTTGTAATCAACTTTAATCTTGAAATTACAGAATATAATTTCTTACCAATTGATTTTACCACTTTTGTCCCAGATTTTCAAGTTATGATAGAATAAATTCTAGATTTCTTATGCATAAAAACATTCAAAAAGTATGTGTTTGACCATTTTAGGCATCCTGCAGAGACTGCATATATCAACATCCTCAAAATTAGTTTTGTAAGGGATTTTTTGAAGTAAAACTAACCATCTGAAGCAAGATTTTTTTGGTTCCATAGAAGAATGCCAAACAAATGAAAGGGTTTTTTTGCCAATCCTTTACATCAAGTTTTAGGTCCCAACATTTATTAACATGATCAATAATAGAAGAGTTATCAACAAGTTCATTATAAATAGTTTTAGCCTTAACATTAGCAACATCAGTGCCTTCTTTCTAGATCAAGCTATCAACAAAATTAGCCTCCTCAACATTTCTAGGAAAGCAAGCATCTTTGCATGCTTCCAACAGAGTTGAGTAGGTTCTCATATTAAACAAAGGTAGATCAAAATGGTCCCTGAGGCTATCCCAGCTTTTAATCTCACCATTTTCAAGAATATCAACAAAGGATTTAATACCTTTCATATTCCAGCTTTTGGCTGAGCAACCTTGAAGCAAGGCGAGAGCTTTACCTTTATGTTCTAGGTTCCACCAAATGGAACTGTTTGTGTAATGAGATAATGTGGCATATATGGAGAGTGGTAAATGATGATAAGTTCAAGGGCATCAAGGGGGTACTTAATGAGTTCTCAAAGAAACTCACATTTACCACTGTTGCTTTGCAGGTTTCACTACATGTGGAAATTTCAATGGTGAAATTCATGAAAACAATAAGAGATAGGGCAGCAACTATCAGAAGGGAAGAGGGCAGAGGTGGCCACGCATGTCTTCTAGAGGTGGCCACGCATGTCATCTAGAAGAGGCAGAGATTTTCCAAGGGTCTGTTAAGGAACTACAGAGAGCAATCGATACAACAACCAGGCCTGATAGATAGAGAGGACCCCAGTAACTAAATCCACAAGGTGGGAATCTAGCAAATGCTGATGCTGAAGAAGTGGTTTCGAATGAGTAGCAATTTTTGGACGAGTTCATTCAAGAGGATGATGAGGCAACCAATGTAGAAGGAAACAACCACTAGTTCTTCATCCGCTTGACTCCCCTTTGCCCAACAGTTATCTGTTGTTAATTTTTTGTATGAAACTCATGTACATATCAGTGAATGGACCTATTATCTTTATAATTTAAATTTCCAACCACAAGCTGTAAATCCTGCTAACCTTGAATAACCTTGAATAGCCGTGACATGCTGTAATTTTTTGCTAATACTTGAGGTGACTAACAGAACCTAGAGTTTTGTTTCCGTATCTGCACAATGTTCAAATGTTTTATGTAGATCTTTTTAACTATATTCAATACAAAAAATAAAAACTAGGACCTCCTATTAGTAAGATGAGGCCATATTGGTCCTTCAGCAGTCTCAAGTGTGGATTGTTTTCCCAACAAAGCTATTATTTTCCTATTAGAGGATATGCACCTAACATTTTATTTGGGAAATTTTGGTTTGGTTTAGGTGGTAAAACAAAAAGGTCAAGATGGGGTTTTAGGTAACGCTTCTAATGGATAGGTTAACTTGGTTCTTGAGACTTCTTTGTGGAAAAAAAATTAAAATTGTTATTTATTTATTTTATATATTATTTAAATTTTATATTCATGATTTCAACTTTATGGCTAAATTTAGTTATAAATTTGAAGTTAATAGTTTAATAGTTTATAAATAGTTCAACTCATAAAATTTTGATAAACTTGAATTCAAACAATTCACTTATATATCATTTGGGGTGGATTTCATTGGAAAACTTGAATACAATGTGATTGGAGGCTTAGATCTCATTCTAAAAGTTACACCAATGCTAGGATGGTTGATCTCCTAGGAAGTCTTGATGCTTTACTCATGTGAGCATCACCTAGATGCAATTTGTGTTAAGTGGACAATTCATTATGATGAGGGATGGGTTTGTGTGTACTACTACGAACACCAACTATGGGTCAACAAGTTTAACTCAAAAACTATGTAGTTGAATCCTAATATACACATCATAACATTATATAGTTAAAAGGTGATGATTAATGGTTAGTACGTGGTTATTTATTCTACAATTTCTAGATAGAGCTTGAGAACTCTTTTACAAAATGAAATGAAAAAATTGAAGTATGCTCAATACTAAGTCATTGAGGACCTTTCTTCTTTTAGGAAGGTTTATGCATTGAACAAAATAGGGGAGCTTTCAGAAGAAAGAGTCAAACTGACTTACCTCGATGATTTATAAGTTTAAAGCTTATTAGTTAGTAAGTGTATCTTCCATTTGTTTCGATAATAAAATTATATAACACATGCAAATATTAACTATTTTAAAATCTCCTATGAAAAAAAATAAGTTACATAATTTGACTATATTTTCTTAGAATGATTACCTTGTTCTTTTGATGCCACTTAAAAGAGTAATACTTGATAGAGTTTTTCTATTCACTATATTATCCTATGAGATGGATCATGGATATTGTTGGTAGGAACCTAAAACAAAACTATTTTAATGGTTGCATACCTACTTTCTAGGGGAACCTCATCGACATCAATACTTGTGAGGCTCTTCATCTTCCTCTATTTTCTTTTGTGTTATTTTAATACATCAAATCAAAATTAAAAGCATTTTTATTTGTTAAATTTCTTTGATTCATTCATGGCATGTGGGTCAGCCTATTTGAATTTATTTACTAGTATAACTTTGAATTGCATCTCAAGATATCTTGCACATTGTAGTGCTAAAAATATTCATATTTTCAGGGCCCTTGGTATTAATAAATATTTTAGTCTTCTACCAAAGGAGCTTGTAAATATTGAAAGTGTTGTGTGTGTGTGTGTGTGTGTGTGTGTGTGTGTGTGTGTGAGAGAGAGAGAGAGAGAGAGAGAGAGAGAGAGAGAGAGAGAGATCATATTGCATATTTATTTGAGAGTGAAAGTTGCTCTATACAAATAGAAAAAAGGCTAATTAGGTTGATTTATAATTCCTTTACACAAATATTACTCTCCTAATTGTATAACATGATTATGTGCAGATTTAGTACTATGACTATTTACTTAAATTCCTAGAGTGGCCATATTGCATGAATAAATAAAGAACTAAAAAGTAGACTTGTAAATATGAAAAATAAATATGCATGATAAACATAAGAGTAAAAACATAAGATTTAACCTAGACAAATCAAGTAGTAAAAGTCTAGAAAGTGGTATTACACCTCAATTCACTATCACTAGTGAATTCAAGGTTAAAAAATCACAAAGTTGTGGCATACAACCAACAACTCATCTTTCCTATTTTGTATTTCTTGGTATGTTATTTTTTTATCTTGTTCTAGTATTCTCTACAATAGTAGATTCAAATATAATATGACTATTTAGTTCCTCTCTAATATTCTTTCCAACTAAAGCATGGTGAAAATTAACATAGAACTATAGACTATTAATCGTAACATATATTCTTTATTTTAATTAAATTGGTTTGTTGTAAATTAATCATCATCTTGGGTAGTGTAACTCAAGTTGTAGTTATGAAATATTTTTCCTTAAAAAACAATCATTAGTCCTACAAATAGCCTATCTAATATCTAGGTAGGGGTGCTATTGTGGCAAGTCCTCCCTGTATCAAATAAAAACATTAATTAAAAACTATTTATGAAATGGATCCATCCTTCTCTTTATTCTTGTGTACTCAATTAATTGGTTATGTTATTTTACTATAACTTTATTCTACAAGTAATATTCATGGTAGTATAACAATTTACAACAAACAAAAAAACTTCCAAACAACATACCAACCCAATATATGACATACTAATTATTCCATCTTCCAAGTTGTAGGAACCCATTGATACTATTAGCACAATGAGTTCATTCCTACATGTAAACACTTTCATGTGCATGGATTTTTCATATCAATTCTAGTCATGACCAAATCCATCATGTCAATTTTAGTCTCATATGATCCTATTCTAAGGATTTCTTTGGAAAAAAATGAAATCTTTTTAATGGTTTTCTACTCCTTTCTAAATACTTTACAACACATTTCAACACATTCCATATAAATTTGAAATTTTACCTTAGCATATTACAAGCCATGGAGTGGTAAAATTACATAAGAATGATGCTTTAATAGTTAAACGAGACTACAAGTTATTATAAAACATGGATTTAACAATGTGATGAGTTACATTAAAAGTTGATTTACATCATAGCTTAATTAAGAGGCTTTTGATCTCAAAAATATTAGTTTCCTACAAGATGAGATTAGAAATACCCCGTTTATTCTTTTGAGTGTCATTTAGGTTTTCTTAGCTAAAGCTAATCTTTATTCTCATCTAGCCAATATTCATATTCTCATATCATTGTATTACTTACCTTATATTGTAGCACCATTTTAGCTTGCAACTCTTCTAATGTACAAGATGGCAATTCCTTAAGTTTTGATGGCACAAGACTTGTTTCTTCTTCATCTAAAATAGAAGGATCAAAAGGGAATTATATTTCTATGTTAATAGTGATATACATCCTTATGAATAGATTCAAGCCTAGTTTTATATATTTTTCACTCACTTTTAACTATCAAAGGAACGTACCATAAGGGTTTAAGATTCCTTTCCTATTCTTTGAGTTTATCTTTGCTCAAATACAACCATAATTAGTCCCCAACTTAGAAGTTATTCTCAGTCCTATGTTGATTATGCCTTTTTATGACTCCTTTAGTTTATATTGCACATGTCCAAGTGGATTTGCCTCACTTTCTAACTAAAAATTGGAACTCCTTGAATTTATAAATATTCCCTTTAGTTTTTCCCTATTGGTTGTCCCATCATAACATCAATAGAATAAGTTAGTAAATATGTAAAGAATTTTTTAAAAAGAGAATTAATAGTTGATGTATTCATAACCCTATAATAGAAATGTTTGAGTATATTCTTTCACATCCCAAAAATTAAGATGCTCTCTTTTAAAACCTATTATAAAATGTGCTAGTGTTTTATTCACCACTTTGGTAAGACTACTAGTTTTTCAATGAAATGTTGTAGATTTCTTCAACTTTGTGTACATATTTTGCTAAAAAGTGGTCCAAAACCTACCAAAAAATTATCTCTACCAAAAACAATTGACTTTGAAAAAAATAAAAGGCACACAAACAAATAGTGAAAACTAATTCAGATGATTTATGCCCCTTCATGTTTTTTACATGAAATAATAATGCTCATTTTACTAAGTCAACCAAATATAACAAGGTGGTCATGCCCTTTATTTGAAAAAGAAAACCTTCCCATAAAATATATGAAGATATTATTTCATTTGGTAGAAGGAATTGGTGAAGACATATACAACCTCAACTTTCTATTGTTTGCTTTACTTCTATTACATAACATGCACATCACTACAGAATTAGAAATCTCATCTTGTGTCTTAGTCCAATAGACATGCATTTGCATTTTGTTAATGTTTTACCACTCCAAAGTGTCTAATTTATTTTAGATTGTGATATTATCACATGCAATTTTAGGTAGACATTATTTTTTCATTTTGTATAGAAGTCCCTATTTAAGGTGGTAGACTTATTTAGCATTGAAATCTATTATGCACATGTCCAAATCTTGCATCAAGTGTGTATATTTACCTTCATAGGTCACATGTACTTGAATGGATCTAGATAAGATATAGTTAAAAAATCTATCATTAAAGATGGTCTCACATAATATTAGTTGGTTTGTTAGTGACATGTTTCTTATACTTAATGACCAAATAAAAAATTGAGGAAAACTCATTCACATATAATCCCTAATTTGATATAATTTTCTTTGTGCTTTCAAATGTTGGGTTGATTGATGGCTTGCATGAATATTTGTTTCCTTATTCAACAAGTACCTCTTCCATTTTTACATGTACAAGTGGATACAACTCATAATGCATAGTATAGCTTAGGATTGACAAATGGAAAATTTTGGAATTACAACATTTGGGTCTTCCTTGTGTTAGGAATGCTCTTGTGGTAAAGTTATATGACTTGGATATTTCAATTTAGGTAGTGCTAACATGTATGCATTATTAATTTTATGATTTATCTAACAAAATGATTTTTTTATTCTTACCTCATGAAAGAGACCTACCTTCTATATAGTTGTGGCATGCAATTGTGCTATAAATTGGGAGAATGATCCTACACGATTTGTTAAGTATTGCACATGTAGCATTGTAAATTGTCACCCTTGACAATTTCACACTATGTTTTATCCCCCTTAAATTATTAGACCTAATTGACCCTCTAATTTCCTAAATTATGCATTCTATAGGCTATTTTTACCATTTTTTGATGAATTGCAAGCATAGAATAAATGCATTTATTTAATGTTTTTCCTTTGCCACCTAAATCCTCAAAAAATAGGGTCCGGATAGGGATGCCCTTGGGAGGCTTTATCCCCCTATTTTGTCAGGCTCAAAATTCAAATATGTCGATGTTAGCATTTTAACATTTGAAATTCAAGTTTCCATTGTCGGCTATTAGGATCTAATTGTTAGGAAATTAGCATAATTGCATATAAACACTTAGTTATTACACCATTTTAAAACTAATAAGAATTATCTAGCAAGAAGTGAACATTAAGAACAAGTCAAGGGCATCATCTTAGTGATTCATTGCAACAATTCAAGATCCAAGCATCATGTCAAATCTTATGTGAGTTCATATATGTTCATGTTATCATTGTTTGTAAAGGTTAACCCTTGTTGTAGGTCTTCAAGAAATTCAAGCAAGCAAGATCCAAGAACCTGAGGTGATGTGCATGACTTCAATCCTTCAAGGGAGCCATTGAAGGGTGGTGAGTTGCAACACATTGTTGATTCATCATTCCTTCCTATCATTGCCATTATGGAAGTGAAAACACTAATATGAGGTTTGACTAAGGTAAGCCCCTAAATAGCACAACCCTTTCCCTCTCTTTGAATGTGCAGGTTTTAGGTTTAGAGAGGATTGAATGAAGCTTGAAGATCATTTATCTATGGTTGCATTCAAATCCCTACACCTTGTCAACTCACGAAAAATCACCTACAAAATTATTTGATAGTGATCTGACAAGTTTGCAAGTGGAAACAAGAATCTCATATTTGACACCAGAGGATTGCAAAATAAAAACAAAAGTACTCCTATGAGGACATAGACACCCTTAGGTAGCTCTGTCCTCATATTTAGATCAACACCAGATTTTTAGGATAGGTACACAATACTCTACCCTTCTTAGATTGACTTGCAAATCTCTGTTACAATTTATTAGTTGCAGAAATCTTGCATTTTCATATTAGGGCACATAGTCTAATTAGGTTAATTAAAAAAATCAATTCCAATTCATTCTCAACACTCAAAAAGATGTAGATCTAGGTCTAATTGGCTCACCTTCATGGTTGAAAGTCAATCTAATCCCCTTGTTGATCTACATTTTAATGAGACCCTAGAAAAAGGCTACACACACAAATTGATCATAGGTTCTTTGTATTGGACTTAGGATCACTTTTTTCTTTGTTTTAGCACAAAACCAAAAAAAAAAAATTAGATAGAAGGATTGATACAATTGAGAATGACCCCAATTTTTTCTAGATTAAATCATCCACTTTCTTCCTTTAGTGATATATCCTAGATACATGGCTTTGGAAAATTTATATTTGTTTAATTTAATAATAGCCTATTTTCCTTACTATTCTAGAGTGGGGTACATTGAATAGAAAATGAATATCATTCCTAACCTCTCTCTTTAGTAGTGTTCCCTTAAGATCCTTAAACCTTGATTATAGGAATGCAACAAATTAGCAATCTATTCCTATGCTTTGTTAATGCACTATATCATGTTTATTTTTTAACATAAGTAATAAAAATCTACTATCATCATTATGAGTCTTTTTGTGTGGTTAGTTGAAACAAGAGAGTTTGGCCTTACATTGGATAATCATTGAGGATGTATCTTTACCCTTCCTTAATTAGATAGTACTTTTTTTTTCTTCTTGTGAAGATTGAATCTCTTAAATTGGTGAGCATAAAATCTATAAGTTACACTATGATCAACATTAATCAACTATAACAATATTATGCAAATTAGAATAATATCATATTAATTTGCATGGCCTATATGTAAAATCCTTATTCTGCCCAACCAACTAACAAGAAACTTCCTGCATACAACAAATATTATAGTTAAGAACTACTAATAAATTATTAGTGACATAAATGACACGCTATTTTTTATTTATTCACTAGCACTCCTAACTTTATTTATTAACTTATGATCTAATATCTACGATGTAATATTTCCAATAATCGCTCCAAATAAAGGTGGAAATATTACTACTAAATGTTCCATCATGAACTAGGGGAACACACTACTCAAAATTATTTACCAGGAACACACATATTGTCAACAATAATGAACCACTATTTTAATCCAGCATCGGAAACCTTTAGTAAAATCCCGATCTGGGTTCGCTTGCCTAATTTTCCCCTCCACCTCTGGAATGATTCTCTTCTTGAGTCGGTTGGGGAAGCTCTTGGGGATTTTTTGTATGTTGACAATGCATCTTCTGATATCTTTCATTCCACCTTTTCCAAAATACTTGTGGAAATTGATGTGTCAAATGGATTGCTTGCTGAGGTTTCGTTAGAATCCTCCAAGGGGAATTGGGTTCAATCTCTCGACTATGAGGGATTACCTTTCCGTTGTAGAAGATGCTTTAAGATTGGACATGCTGCTGCTCATTGTGGTTTTGAGAAAAAAATAAAAAAGGCAAACTAGTGGATTGGAGTTGCTCAACATCACTATACTGTTGAGAAGAAATCTGGAGAAAAAAAGAGTTTCTCAGAGGCAGTTGCTTCTGAATCACAGAAATTAGGAGCCGCTCCTTCGGCTTGTCCTTTGGGAGGAGTTGATTCTTCCTCTCACGTTGAGCCTCGGTCTAAGTCTCTGTTTGCCTTTTCTGGTGGAGGGGCTTCGATTTCTCTTTCGGCCTGCTCTTCGGATAAGAACCAGTCTGCATGCCTGTTCAAGGATGTTTCGCCCAGGGCTGCAAATGATCAAACCCAGGATAGTGATGTGCTGGCTTGGTAGGAAAAGGCAACACAAGTGGAAGAAGGTTGGATTACAGTCACGAGTAAAAAATCAAAAGCATCCGGGCCTTCTCTAGAAATGACGCTTCATTCCCACAAGATTAACTCTAAATGAAAATATGATGTTCTTGGCTTGGGAGCTGGCTTTTTGGTGGCTGCAGGCTGTCCTTTTTTGCAGTCTGGCTTTTCTAGTTGTAAAGGGTTGCAGATCCCTTCAAAATCTGCTTTTTCCCTAATATCAAAAACAATAATGAACCACTACAAATAGGAACACACACACTATTCATCACCAATTTTTCTTCAATAGGTACACACACTAAAAATAATAAATTACCAAAAAAAAATTCAATAGGTACACACAAAAAATGATAAATTTACGAAAAGTCTAGATAGGGACCACATACTGACTACACCACTCTTCTCATGATCAAGATAAAAAATATTTCCCCTTGATGTGAATAAGAACATAAAATATCTTTCAAGAAGCATATCTTTTTGAGAAAGAATCTATGAAGAGACTTAGGTTCTTATTTAGTAGCAGTAGTATTAAAAATAATATTTTTTTAGTTTCTTAGTTGAGTAATAAATATTAGTTTTTGAAATTTTTTGTTATTTCCTTCTTCAAGCTTTCTTCTTTTTGATGATTTCTCATTTGAATTTATTTATTATTCATGAGATGAATGAGAATGGATAGGATTTCAATTGTGTAATTTTTGTTGGATTTTTCTTTTGTGTGCTCATATCCATTAGTATCAATTAATCCATTTGATTGCAACCTTGGATCTAGTCTTTCAAAAATTAATAAGCTACATTTACTAGATTATTTCTTTGGTTATCATATATCTAGCCTCACAAAGTATTTCCTTTGGGTATCCTATCTATATCTTCATCTATAACCCATAGAGCTTATATCCTTGTGAGTTTCCACTTGTTTCCCTCATTAAATGTTCATTAAATTTTTATTAGGCATTGCACTATATATCTTTTCAACTCATTTTTGAGGTCTTATAAGGGTTTTACTGATCACTAAATTGATATTTAATCCATTCAACATTGAAATTAGAGTGGTAGATCAAAATTTATAGCCATTAGAAGGTACACTATAAAAAAATATGTATAATGAATGAATATTTTATTGTGTGTATCTTTGAGTTGAGATGGATCCTAATGCACAATATGAGGTAACATCACAAACATTAGTGAATATGGAAACCATCTATAGAATTTTATAAAATCAAAGTACAAATCCAAAATTTTGCATTACAAGAGCTAGTTGTGGAATTTCAAATGGAACTCCAACACACCCCAACCACTATAAACATGTGTCCTTAACTCGTAGTTTCCAATTAGAAAAAAAAAATCCATTCCAAAATTTGATAGAAACTTTGATAGTGATAAATTGGAGTCTTTGCTAGATGCATCTGTAATACCTATATTTTACACACCAAATAGACACCAACCACCTAACTAATCTTCAACAAAAATTACTAATTTGTAAATATTTAAAAAAATAATAATAATATTAACATAATATACTACCTAAAGCTATGATCAATGATATCACCAGTTATGAGCAATGATAGAAATGAGTTCCTATTTTTAACATTAATGTCTACTTATTATGGTCAACTTAACATACCTCTTATACACTGAAGCGCCTCTTGCATTCCATAGCCTCCTAATCTCCTTGCTCCCAATTCATGTATCTGCAAGATCTACAAGACTTGGTGTACATGTAAGATCATTGGGTATTTAGCACATGATCACCACGATAAGCTATACAATCAAATGTTAGTTCACAACATCGGGGGAGACAAATAAGTCCGAAAAACAAGACTTGGAAGAACAGTCATAAAGGCCCGACTTAATGCCTTGGGGGCTCATTGCTTGATGGCCTTGCCTATATATATATTTTGTAGAGGCACCGTAGTTCAACAACTTGAGTTGCTCTAACTCATTTGACTCACCCTCACAGGGTTTAACCATAGGATTTGAAAAGATGACTCTACCTCACAATCATAACATAATAACACTGATAGATGCTATCTCGATCCTCTACTCACAAACATCACATGTCCCATACAAATTACACAATAGAGGAGTAGGTACACAACACTTTCTAGGGTCCATTACCCTGAACAGTTTTCCTTAGTCAGTTGCCACCCACTTAGGTGCAGTCGAGGAGCAAAACCCTAGTTAATTAAGGACATAATAGAGAAGTATGGGGCAAAGACTTAAATACTCATACCGACAACTAAGCTCTTAGATTTCAACTATTCTTTTGCATCATCTAAAACATAACTAAGATACGAGGTTGAAACACATAAACAAAATTCCATGCACAAGTATACTTAGTTAACTATAGCATCCTAGATTAAACCACACATTATTAGGGCTCCACAATAATTTTGACTCATCACCACCATAACCTCCCTACCACTCTTTTTATACTAAAAGCTCAATGTAAAGTGGTACTACCTAACCAATATTTATGTAAGGTTAGATAAGTCACAATCGTAATGCATTCTACCATATGGAATTGTGAATTGGGTTATATACTCTTTGTAACCAGGTAAATGCAAGAAGATGAGTCCACGAAACGTGGAAGTTTTTGTCTTAGGCAAAATAACGAAATCGGCTTGCAAAAAAAGGATCCATTTAGCTTCGAGATCTCGAGCCTAGGTGTGTGCAAGAAGTTGAGTCCACTTTTTGGCCAAAAAGTGGAAGTGTTTTCCCTGATTTTCAGAATTTGATACAGTGACCTTAAAATTTGAAGCACTTAGAGATGAAATCTTCAAAAAAGTCACCAATCATAAAATGTAGTACTCGGAGTCTAGTTTCCAAATATGTAATTTATTTCAATACCCAGATTGTAAAAATTGAGTTTCAATAGGTGTTTACAAAAACCACTGTTTAAAAGTCATTTTTTATACCATACCATGAATGTGTACGACATCCATATTTTGACCTAAATTATCATATTTTTCAAAATCCTTTTGGGAAAAGATTTGTGACTCACTGAAGCTTGTTTTTGATATTTTTTTGTAATTTTTTATTGAATTTTTTTTATTAAATTTTTATTAGGCATATTTGTCATTTTGAAAAATCGTTGTGTACGACATGCATAAGATGACCTAAACTTATCATTTTTGAATTTTTTTTTTAAAAATGAAAAGAATTGTCGAAGTTTGTTCTCGTGCAATCCGTTCGTCAAAATGTTATGTTGATCAAAAGTTATTAAAATACTAAAAAAGCCGATAATTCAAGTTTATGGACTAGTTTCATTAGAAATTAATTGAAAAATAGAAAAAATATTCAAATTATTAAAACAATGACATATTTGGAATCTGCACTGTCTCATCTATAATGGGTTTTAATTTCGTAAAAAAAATATGTAAAATAGGTCTTCAAACATATGTCCAAAGTCATTATTTTCCTGTGACATTAATAGGACCTTCAAGTTGCAGGTCAAACCAGGTCCAAAGCTTAGGTTCAGGTCCCCAAGCCATTTCCCGAACCAAAAAAGCCAAAAACCCCCCAAAAATTCATAATTTAAAAAATGGGATCCCGTATCAAAATAGGATCCCGTTTCATAAAAACCATTTTTATGGTTTTGTAAAACGGTCCAAAAACGAAAATTTCCATTTTGGAAAGTTTTCAAAATAGATCCCATTTTGAAAACTTTCGAAAATGGAAATTTTTCAAAAATTGGAAGTTTCCAAATATAGATAGTTTTCAAAAGGGATCCCGTTTGAAAACTTCCATTTTGGAAAATTTTCAAAGCGGGATCTTTTTGAAAATTTTTCAAAACGGAAATTTCAAAACGGGATCCCATTTTTAAATTTAGGCTCTGGATCCTTATCCCGCTTTTAAAAACGAGATCCCTTTTTGCAAGCCGATTTTTTTTTGCCTAAGGCAAAAACTTCCACATTTTGTGGACTCATCTTCTTGCACTTACCTCCTAAATTTAAAAATGGCATCTCGCTTTGAAAATTTTTGTTTTAGAAAATTTTCAAAACGGATCCGTTTTGAAAAATTTTCCAAAATCGAATATTTCCAAAATGGCAAGTTTTCAAAACAAGATCTCATTTTGAAAACTTTCCATTTTGGAAACTTTTAATTTTTGAAAAATTTCCATTTTCGAAAAGTTTTCAAAACATGATCCTGTTTTGAAAACTTTTCATTTTTGACAATTTTCAAAATGGGATCCCATTTCGTAGAACCATAAAAAAATTAGTTTTTATGAATCATGATCCTGTTTCGTAGAACCATAAAAAAATTATTTTTTAATGAAACAAAATCCTGTTTTAAAACGGGATCCCGCTTTTTAGAATATGAATTTTTGGTCGGGTTTTTGGCTTTTTTTTGGTTTGGGAAATGGCTTGGGGACCCGAACTTAAGCTTTGGACCTAGTTTGACCTACAATTTGGAGGTCATGTTAATGTCACAAGAAAATAGTGACTTTGGACATATGTCTAAAGACCTATTTTGCAAAATTAAAACCTATTAAAGATGAGACAGTGCATATTCCAAATATGTAATTTTTTTTCAATTTGATTATTTTTTCTATTTTTTAATTAATTTCTAATGAAACTGGTCTATAAACTTGAATTATCAGGGTTTTTAGTATTTTAATAACCTTTTATTAAAATATTTTTTTGTAAAATGAATTGCACCAAAACGTACTTTAGACAATTCTTTTCAATTTGAAAATAAAAATAAAAAAATGATAAGTTTAGGTCATCTTATGTGGTGTGCACGATGATTTTTCAAAACAACAAATATGGCCAATAAAAATTTAACAAAAAAAATATTCAATAAAAAATTACAAAAAAATATTAAAAACATGCTTCAGTGAATTACAAATCTTTTTCCAAAAGGATTTATAAAAGTATGATTGTTTAGGTCAAAATATGGATGACGTACACGTGCATGGTATGGTAAAAAAAAGTGACTTTTAAATAGTGGTTTTTAGGGACGCTTATTGAAAACCAATTTTTATCATCTGGGTATTGAAATGAATTACATATTTGAAAACTAGACTCCGTGTACTACATTTTATGACTAGTGACTTTTTTTAAGATTCCATCTCTAAGTGCTTCAAATTTTAAGGTCAAATGTGACAAATTCTAAAAATCAGGGAAAACACTTCAACTTTTTGGTCAAAAAGTGGACTCAACTTCTTGCACACACCCAACCAATATGCAAGAAATGATGGAATTAAAAGAAAATATTATAATTTATTCTAATGTGGAAACTCATCACAAGTTTATAGTCAAAACACCATGCAAGGTACAAAGATAGTAATTCATCTCATTAAGGCAAGGCTAGGTTACTAACCAACAAGAACCAAACATATCATGACTATTTCATAGCTCACTAGATGAGAGTTATACATAAGACTACATTTATCTTTCCCATAAATATTTATTTATAAATACCAATAATGAACTATACAATGATTATAACTTTAGGCAAATGCCACTTGAACATGTTTCTATTCATGATCCCCAATAGAATTCACACAAATATTGATCATAAAACCAAGCTCAACTGATATTGGCTTGTAATGTCATCCCTCATAATTGACCATAACTTGTCTATTGACCAAAAAGATGCAAGGACAACATGAGCAACATACTTATTAAAAAACCCTACTCTTTGTCTACTGTAGAAGGATATGGCTGCAAATGATGTGGAGGAAGACCCTGTCAACAAGGAACTACTTAAGTTCCTCTCTGAGGATTGCCCCTATTACACTTGTTAACCATGCGGTGGGATATAGATTTAGTTTTTAGTGGGTTTTCTTTTTTTGACTGGGGTTGGCTATTTCAATCTTTGAGTATGTTTTGTTTTAAAAAAAAAGACTTTGTTGATATGTTTAATTTCCTCTATAACTGGTATGACCCTCGGTGGTCTATGACTTTATATCATGCTATCATGATGGACTCTGCTAGTAACTCTAGATCGGTTGTGTGTTTTTTGTGATGTTTTTGATATGTTTTGCTTAGGGTGATAGTCTGGTTTTTAGACCTATTGTCACTATGTTAGTGTTAATCTGTTGTGAATGGCCGTGGTTGCCTTGTTGTAATGGGACATCACCCTTGTTTTGCCACTTTTAATATAAAAAACATACTTATTTAAACTAAAAGAAAACATTACTTTAAATACAAGGAATTAGAGTATATAAACCAACTTGCAATGCATTAATATATACTTATACCACCCTATCGTATGAGGTGGTAGGTCATCCATCTCAACATATTATACTGATGAGATTTATTACCCACTCAAGACTACCATCGTAGCCTTGTGATGTCACGATTTTAGCTTTAACATGCCTCCATCTTATGAGAATTATTTCAATATCCTTTAATCACGTGCAAATACCCTCTCTCTTTTTTTGATTTCTTTTTCTAGAGGTCTTTTATTGTATTACATGTACTAGTCTTGTTATGTTTACCGTACATTTTTGCAATTACAAGAACCAAATTTATGTTCTTCAACTAATAACAAATGGATAAAACCAATAACTAAAATTATTACATTATTTGATGATAAAATTAGAATAGAGATAATCTTGTAACTAGATGAGTTGATAATGGCTAAACTAAGTTGATAAGTAAGATTATTTGAAATGGAAATAAAATGATCCCAAGTAATATTATTTCACAAAGTATGGTTCCAATAATCATTTAACCTATGACCATAACTACAAGATCTTCAAAATAGAAATGCCATTTAACACCAAATTTTTAACATAGATAAAACCATTTCATTATTTGAAATGTGATAAGAATTATAATCTAATATACTAAAATATATCTAAAATTATATGATTTAGGGTATAGTATAATAACCTATACCAACATATAGCTACCCTATTTCTTTAACTTGGAGGGGTATGAGGAACACTAGAAATCACAAGCGATGACGTTCTAGGAATTTCCTCAACTACATTCTCAGGTGGAGATGTAGTTCTTTCTTGATCATTCCTAGGTTCCTGTTGATCACCCTCTTGTCTCTCTGATTTTGGTTTACCTTCGGAATCACCTTCAGATTCTTCTTCAGAATCTTCTTCAGGCTCTTTCCTGCTTTCAGAAACCTCTTCTGCATTGAGGTATGCTTCTACTGAGTCTTCATCTTCAGCGGATTGGTCACTGGAAGTACTTTCTTCATCGGTATCTATCTCCTCTAGAATGAAATTTTTACCTTTAGAGCGAGATGGATCGAATTCTGTGGTTTCTCCTTCTGGGATAGACTGGGTATCTTTCTTGCCAATAGTAAACTTGATCCTGGGACCTCTTTGTAAGAAGTGGGAACAATCGCTGATTTATTTTTCATGTAGATTTCTTGCTGTCGGCGAGCTTCTGCTTCAAATTCTTCTCCTTCTGAATCTGTTCTGAAACTTTTAATTTCATAACCATGCTTATGTAACCATTCTATAGTGTTGCCTAGGATTGGCTTCAATCTCTCTCTCATGCTAGTACTTTCTTTCCTAGGCCATTGAATTGCAGGAAATGGCCTTTTAGAAACCTCTTGTTCATCATATACAACATTCATGATATCGCCAAGATCTGTAAAATCCTCTGGTAGGTCAGCAATATCAAGGTCTCTAATTTGCTGCATAGTCAACCTGCAATAGTCCATTTTGTGAATAGCTTCTTCATCTCTGCAATTAGCCTAGATGTCTTCAAAACGGTATTTGTGATGATGACCCTTTTTGAATTTCCTTCTAACATCCCGATAATCAAAATCAAACCTATACCTATAGGTCTTGATTGTCATGATTTGCATCTCAGCATAAACAGATTTGGCTTTCTGTATAGTTGGGATAGTATATCTGCCGATTGTCAGTAGGAACTTGAATCCACACTTGTGGTTACTTCTTCATTCTTTATGCACTGAAATCAGCTATCTGCATGTCTCCATGAGAACCCACTTATCTAAAGGATAACGTGGCAACATGTAAGGGCAGCTAGTGTAGCACCCTACTCTCAAATAAGTAAATGTTGGGAATTGAAGAAATAGGCATCCAACTTTACTTACCGCCTTATAGGCCTCATTAGATACCCTTCTCCTCTCGAGAGCTAGATCAAAATTGAAAAGAAAAGGTGCGAAGAAAGCATTAATAACCCGCCTGAAGTGATGGAAGCTTTCCTTCAATTCCAGTTGATAGAAGAATTTATACATAGGTACCAGCATCTGATTCTGTTTTGTGGATAGGCTTGGAAATTGTCTCATTACAGCTACTGTGTACACCAGGTAAGAATTCATATAGAATTTCAATGTGGAAGGCGCATTGATCAGCTATTCATGTATTTCATCACTGATCTGTTTTCCCCAGTCAATGTGCACCTTTTGTCTTCTTATAATCCTGATGTATTCATACATTCAATCATGAAAAGTGGATGATTCAAGAAAGCCTTTTACTATGCTTAAAAATGTGATCATATCTTTGATGTCATCTTTGAAATCACCTCGTAGGAGTCCCTTTGGCCATCTAGAAATAGATTGTCTAGGTTACTTCAACCATTGGGTATTTATTAGGTTTTTAGCCTTGTTGGGATTAGTGTCAAAGACTTCTTGTGCTTTTTTTATAGAGATATCAATGTATTTCTCCATTTGAGGAACCTTAAACATAATGTCAAAGAAATCAGGGTCGAGTCTTAATATCGTGCCCAGAAGAATCAATCACACTTCTTCTTTCCCTGATGTAGTGAGATGCCACTTGAAGGAAAATTCTGTATTGTGTGCAACTGTAGGGAACATAGCTACCAAATGCAGGTTACTGTGTACAATTTCTCTCATCGGGTCAGGAAGAGGCTTCATCTTAGTTTTCTTTGCAAGATCAACCAAGTCTTGATGGCCAACCTCTGTGTCTTTTATTTCTTCCACTTTGGAGACCACTACAGTCGGTAGATAGATAGCTTGATATTTATATTTCATTTTTCCTTTTGCTTTTGAAGAAGACAGAGGTTTATTGGCAATCATCAAGAGTGATTGAATCTTTGATCAATCAACTTTGAAGATCTTGAAAAGAGATTGCAATATGTGGAGTTAGAACAAACGTTAGTTGTAAAACAACATGGGAGAGCGTGAGGTGAGCAATGACAATGAGCAAGCGTGGAGCAGATAGCAAGGCATGAAAAATGATGCACAAAAAGGAAGGAACGAGGTTTGGAATGAAGCTTGCAAGTTTGAAGTACTTCTAAGAAAAAATTGTGAAAAGTGTAAGGGCGCACTTTTTCAGTGCCCTTACATTTTGAAGAATTCTGGCTTTGATGCAGGGGCACTCAAAAACAGCGCTCTTGCACTTCTCAGTGTTAGAATAAATTTCAAAATGCCAGGGCGCACTTTTTCTGTGCTATGACACTTTCTTCTGAAAGGAATTTCAAGTATAAGGAATGAAAAACTTCAACACCATTAGGTTTGAACACAAAAAGGCAATGTGTAAAGATGTTCGAAAACAACGCTCGGGGTTTTTGAAGCATGAAACGCTTGAAGTCAATATTTGGAGACCTGTATTGGATTGCATTTGACTTTCTTTTCATCATCATTTTACAAGTGAACAAAAACCAGGCCACTTTACTCACAAAACGTGAGTTTCTTTCATTGCTCGTATAGAAACATCAAGAGGGACAATATGAGAAGATACAAAAAATGTGGGAATATGAACTAAAGGAGAAAAACACGTTTAAAGAAGAAGGCCATGCCAAAAAAAATGATGGATGGTGAAAATGCGTGATGATGTTCCAAAATGCAATTAGGGTAAGAGGGAAAATCATGCTCATGAATTAACAAGACTCTAAAGACATGGTGAAATAAAGAAAACGCGTGGGATAAGGAAAAACGTGAGAAGAAAACAAAGATAAATAAAAACACATATGTAAATCTCTAAGTCATGCATAAAATAATGAAGGAGAATGGAGAGAATACTAAGAAGAATAACTTACTAGGAGAAAGCACAAAATTTGATTGAGAGGAACCTTAGATTTCTCAAAAATGTGTTTTGGAGTTTGAGATGATTTCGCCCAACATGAAGGAATGAAGTTTGAAGATTTAAACAATGAAAATGAAACAATAAAACACTTTTAAGTAAATGGTAATCCAAAAACCTAAGTAAAGTTGAGCAATTAATTTAGGCACCAAAAGTGGCACTATGAGCGAAAAATGTAAAACGCATGAAGAAATGCGCCGAGGAAAGAAAATGACTAAGTCTTGATAAAAAGTGCAATAGCACACTTTTTTAGCGCTATTACATTTTGAAGGATTCACTTTCATGCAGGGGCGTTGAAAATTAGCGCCCCTGCACTTTTTATACTTAGCCAATTTTTGGTTTGTGAGCAGGAACGCACTTTTTTAGTGCAACTGCATTTTTCACAATGAACTAAGTACGAACAGTGAGATTTTGCGAAGGGGCTCGTTTTGAAGGTCTTCGCAAGGTGAACATAGGGGGACGCTCAAACCGAATGTTTGAGACTTTGGAACGCATTTTGAGGTGGCTTGGAAATCACCTTGTTTTGCATGCTTGAACTTCACGAATCCTAGGAAACAGACAAGTTTCGTATTGGGGTTATCTGTGGAACGAGCGCTGCTAGATTTCGTGATAACAATAGTGATAAATTGGAGTCTTTGCTAGATGCATCTTTAATGCCTATATTTCACACACCAAATAGACACCAACCACCTAAATAATCTTCAGGAAAAATTACTAATTTTTAAATATTAAAAAAAAAACAATATTAACATAATATACTACCTAAAGCTATGATCAATGATATCACCTGTTATGAGAAATGATAGAAATGAGTTCCTAATTTAACATTAACATCTACTTATTATGGTCAACTTAACATACCTCTTACATACTGAAGTGCATGTTGCATTCTACAACATCCTAATCTCCTTGCTCCCAATTCATGTATCTGCAAGATCTACAAGACTTGGTGTACATGTAAGATCATTGGTTATTTAGCACATGATCACCGAGATAAGCTATACAATCAAATGTTAGTTCACAACATTGGGGGAGACAGATAAGTCTGAAAACATAACTTAGAATAGTCCTAAAGGCCATACCTAATGCCTTGGGGGCTCATTGCTTGATGGCCTTGCTTACACATATATTTCACAGAGGCATCGTAGTTTGACAACTTGAGTTGCTCCAACTCATTTGACTCACCCTCACAGGGTTTAACCATTGGATTTGAAAAGATGACTCTACCTCACAATCATAACATAATAACACTAATAGATGCTATCTCGATCCTCTACTCACAAACATCACATGTCCCATACAAATTACACAATAAAGGAGTAGGTACGCAACCCTTTCTAGGGTCCATTACCCTAGATAATTTTCCTTAGTTAGCTACCATCCACTTAGGTGCAATCGAGGAGCAAAACCCTAGTTAAGGACATAATAGAGAAGTATGGGGCAAAGACTTAAATACTCATACCGACTTGACTAAGCTATTAGCTTTCAACTATTCTTTTGCATCATCTAAAACATAAATAAGATACGAGGTTGAAACACATAAAAGAAATTCCATGCACAAGCATACTTAGTTAACTGTAGCATCCTAGATTAAACCACACATTATTAGGGTTCCACAATAATTTTGACTCATCACCACCATAACCTCCCTACCACTCTTTTTATACTAAAAGTTCAATGTAAAGTGGTATACCTAACCAATATTTATGTAAGCTTAGATAAGTCCCAATCATAATGCATTCTACCATATGGAATTGCGAACTGGGTTATATACTCTTTGTAACCAATATGCAAGAAATGATGGAATTAAAAGAAAATATTATAATTTATTCTAACATGGAAACTCATCACAAGTTCATAGTCAAAACACTGTGCAAGGTACAAAGATAGTAATTCATCTCATTAAGGCATAAGGCTAGGTTACTTACCAACAAGAACCAAACATATCATGACTATTTCATAGCTCACTAGATGAGAGTTATACATAAGACTCATTTATCTTTTCCATAAATATTTATTTATAAATACCAATAATGAACTATACAATGATTATAACTTTAGGCAAATGCCACTCAAACATGTTTCTATTCATGATCCCCAATAGAATTCACCCAAATATTGATCATAAAACCAAGGTCAACTGATATTGGCTTGTAATGTCATCCCTCATAATTGACCATAACTTGTCTATTGACCAAAAAGATGCAAGGACAACATGAGCAACATACTTATTTAAACTAAATGAAAACATTGTTTTCAATACAAGGAATTAGAGTATATAAACCAACTTACAATGTGTTAATATATACTTATACCACCCTATCATATGAGGTGGTAGGTCATCCATCTCAACATATTATACTGATGAGATTTATTACCCACTCAAGACTACCATCGTAGCCTTGTGATGTCATGATTTTAGCTTTAGCATGCCTCCATGGTATGAGAATTATTTCAATATCCTTTTATCACGTGAGAATACCCTCTCTCTTTTTTTGATTTCTTTTTTTAGAGGTCTTTTATTGTATTACATGTACTAGTCTTGTTATGTTTACCATACATTTTTGCAATTACAAGAACCAAATTTATGTTCTTCAACTAATAACAAATGGATAAAACCAATAACTAAAATTATTACATTATTTGATGATAAAATTAGAATAGAGATAATCTTGTAACTAGATGAGTTGATAATGGCTAAACTAAGTTGATAAGTAAGATTATTTGAAATGGAAATAAAATGATACCAAGTAATATTATTTCACAAAGTATGGTTCCAATAATCATTTAACCTATGACCATAACTACAAGATCTTCAAAATAGAAATGCCATTTAACTCCAAATTTTTAACATAGATAAAACCATTTCATTATTTGAAATGTGATAAGAATTATAATCTAATATACTAAAATATATCTAAAATAATATGATTTAGGGTATAGTATAATAACCTTTACCAACATATCATGATATTTTATAATTAACCTAAAGCCACCCTATCTAGTTATAACATCCAAAATGTTGTATAAATGTTAATGTATGATAGCCATCAATAGGTTCAATGGTAAATTCTTTGATTTATTTTTGGAGGAGACAGATCACATCCTCAACACGGGAGATCTATGTAAAGTTGGAAAAATTGGCTTGGCAAAAGAAGGCAGCAAGGTATTCCAGATTCAAGGCTGTTACTTAATGCTGTGGAAGAGATGATAATAATAAATAATCATTTATCTGCCACCAAATAAAAAGTTAGCAATTGCATTTGGTTTGTTAAACGTGTCCCCCCTCCTTAGTACATCCATTAGAGGAGTTAAGAACCTTCGAGTATGTTCTGATTGCCACACTGCATCTAAATTCCAGCTCCAAGATTGTTGCAGAGAAATTGTTCTGAGGGATGTGGGCCGTCTCCACCATTTTAAACAGGTACAATGTTCTTGTGGAGAATATTGGTGATGCTAAATGAAGAAATCTGAAAAAGAACAACTTGCACTATAATATTGTGCACTGTTTCAGATATCCAGTAATAATGACGGGACATCCATCAAGCATAACAGCAGAATTTTTCTGTCATAAGTTGTAGTTACATTTTCCTTGCTAGACATAAATAAAAATGTGGAAGCATAGACAAGGCGAGTGGACTGTTTTACAAAAAAAACACCTCAAAGCAATGTGATCTCATGAAATATCGTGATTGCAGGATATGATCAAAATGGGGTTTTCTGAAAAAAAAATCCTCAAAAACTTTTAAGCAAATGTAACCCAAAAGCCCAACTCCTTAACCTTTGGAAGCATCCTTCCTAGCTGTGTGTGAATTGGGTTTTTGAATGAGGGTATGAACATCCATCAAAAGCCTATCTGGAAAAGAGGTAATTTGTCAAATGTTGCAGTCGCCACTGCCCTGGCAGAAATGTATGCAAATTTATGGACGCGCGGATAAGGCACATGAGATGTTTGACAGAATGCCTCAAAGAAATGTGGAGCCCAGACAAGGCGCGTGAAATGTTTGACAGAATGCCTTAAAAGAAATGTGGTCTTATGGAATGCAATAGTCGCAGGATAAGCACAAAATGGATTTGTTGCAGAGGCTTTATCTGCATTATTTATGTTAACCAAGGATATATCTTATTCGAATCTTTTCTGAGTTTTTTTATGACATTATATTTTGCTGAAAGGTTTTAGCCCCGTGGAGTTTTGTTTAGTTGCATATTGGTCAAGCTCAGAAGCAATATTTTACTCTGCCTTTTCTTCTAGTTCTATTAGGCTCTATCATGCTTTTTTTTTGGTTTGAGTAAATTCTGCTTTGCTACTACACTCTACCACGCATTGGTGACTCTTATTGCTCTGTCATGATATAATTAAGCCCAAAAGAGTATTCTTATGTCTTAAACTATTGAATATTATTGCTATCAGATTTATTGTCGAATTATGCTTTGTATTGAGCAGGATAACATCCATAGACAAAATCACAGAACCAATACTAACAGAATTGTTTTATAGTGGAGTAAAACACAGCAAAAAGGAAATCATCGAGCTGCATACATAATCCAATAACTGACCTCGAGGTTTTGCACGAATTGGATTCACCCGAGTTCAGATTCTGCAACCTTTGCCAGTCCTCTACTATGCCTGCGCCAAAATGGAAGCCAGGAAGAAATGCATGCGAAAATTGGAAGAACAGACGAGGCACGTGAGCTATTTTACATAATGCCTAAAAGGAATGTCGTCTCATGGATTGTTCTGATTGCATATATTTTTCACAAAGTCGATCCTCTAGCCTCAATCCCCTGCCACCACTCTCTTCTCCCTATCTTGGTACGTTGCACTACCTTCCCCCATCCCGAACAGCCGATATTTTTCATATCCCACAACCCTGTTGCTAGCAGTCTACCAGACTGGATTATTTCTGATTGCTGGAAGCCCAGCCCGAGGTGGGGAGCGCCATGTTTCATTAATGGTGCAGCAGGAAATTCTCTAACATGTCCATACCCCCGCCATTATTACTGCCTGCAAAAAGTTGGCTTTTCTGATGGTCTGGAGATTTGATTTCCGCCCCCCTCCTCTCTCACCCCCATGCCCAACGAATGTGTAAGGAGAGGGCCCAGTAGTCGTGCACCCTAATTTTGCGCTTCTAATTATCCTACGTCAAAATTTCAAATCACTCCCAATTTTGTACAGCAGCTTACTTGGCAAGTTCCCTGCTTATAACTAAGGTTTCAGGGCCACATCATCAAATATGATGCCACATCAGCATGTTTTTACTCAAGGTTTCCAAAAAGACCCCAAAAAATAGTGAGACCAATACTCGTGCATTACATCATGGGCAGTTGAGCGCTGATGTCGTATCACATGATTGGTTGCTTTTTAGATTAAAAGCATACATTTTATTTAATTATGGTAGTCAAATCACAACTACTGGGTATTATAATCACAATTGATTGCACGACTATTAGACCCTGCATGACTATTGGGCCCTCTCCCCTAACTTCAAAAAAAGTTCTTCCAAAGAACACGTCCTGTCACTCAATATCTTCCCTTCGCCTTACCTACCTCTCTGAGCTCATTTAAGAGCAGAGATTGGAATCGTCGTCTCACTATTTACAGTACTCATAAAATTCTTAGAAGTGATAGATAAAAATGTGTCCGTGATGATGCCCCCATTAGGGTAAGAGATGTAAACCATGAAGTGTTGGATAGAGGGATCTCGTAAGATTAAGAAAATATGAGACATTGTCATGAAAATCATAAATCTCATAGATATGTGAGCATAAGATGAAAAGTTGTGTTTCATTTAAACTTATAAAAGATAAACATAATAGTGATAGTTGATCTAGTAGCCATAAAAATATATAAATTATTAATGCATTTGATCAAAATTTTAAATATAATAATATGAATAATCATATTTTAAACACAAATGAGTGTTTGATATACTTATAAATAATATTATAAACACAAGAATCATCATGAATTATAGACTACGAATTTGATATTCATGGAAGACCTATAATAATCATACAAAAATATCATACCAATAATACATGAGGAAAATTAAATTGTAATCATTTTTATCATGTGAAATATCTTGAAAATCCTATAATCATCACAATAAAAGATCATGTTAATAACATGGAATAATTTTTTTTCTAAATTTAATTATTTTTATTGTAACCATATGTAAAAGTATGCATCCTTAATGCATATCTTCATTTATCATTACCTGTGATTTCAAGAACATATCATTAATAGCTTTATGATTGTGTTACTTGCCAATGCCTTTATTTAGTTACATAAACACTAAGATTTTCATGTCAATGTATAATCTATTTTGAAACATAGTTTCATTTCTTTCAAGTATGTAATTAGAGGGGAGAAATATAATATCATAAGTGTAAGGTTGCATTGATTATCACATGGCCAAAGATAGCTCATATGACACCACATTATTATTTATTTATTTTCCCAAGTTGTTATCTATTGATTTTCTATTGTAAGTACTATCTAAGTTCCTTGTAATTTTTGTGGCATTATTCCCATGAGAATGTTCTTAGATAAAGATTATCATGATTTCTTATATCTAGAACACTTGATTTGAACATATAACTTGTAGCCTTGAGTCTTAGGCATGCATTTGAAAGAAATGTAAGTGATCAATACGATGTCCATGAATGAGATAAAATAATATCCTCTTAGTACTCTTCCTTATATACTTGTTTCCACAATGGGAAAAAATGGTACTAGATAATGGGAAAGCTATAAATAGATTGAAAATTTTATTCTTTGGATTAAGCTTCAAACTTATAAAAAAAGAACTATATAGATCAAAAGGAATTTTCCATATATCAAGAAGGTCTCTAATATAATTGTTCAAACTTAAGGGTTCAATTAAAAAACTAGGCTAGGTGTGGATATAATTTAATTCTAGTTTGATATTTACTATGAGAGCTAAAAATGTTAGCTTATAGAATTAAAAGCATTAACCTTGAGATTCAATAGAGAAACCCTCTCTTGAAAGGATTCTCGAAGCCTACCCCAAGTGTAATGGTCACCAAGCATATAACATCACTTCATATGTACCTCATAATTTACACAGTTAAATAATAAACCATCATAGATAATGCTCATTGATGGTAAACCAAACTTATCACCTAAAAGATTAAACACATCAAATCATGGCATAGGTACCCAAGGTACACAAAACACTTTAAATGAAATACTACACTTCAATGATTTACTATTCTAGTCCAAAGATTGCACAACTCAATATGTTAATTCTAGGATTCCACTAAAAGGCCTTTGATGTTTAAATATGAAAACAATGTTGTAATGCTCATCAATAGGTGGGCCTCAAAGCATCCTTGAGGAAAATTTTAAAACTCGATTTGATTTTGCAAACCATTCAAAGATCCAAATGGTTGAGCTCCATATGATAGGTTTATCCCTAGTTTGGTGGCATAGTCATCAAAATACACTTAGTAAGAGATGAAGAGGTACAACAATGGGAATCTTTCCAAGCCACAACAAAGGTGACATTTTAATCCCCTAGCTAATTATAATATATATTAGCTTGATAGATACAAATTAATAATCCATAAGGTAATTTATTTAAAAATAAAGAAATAGCTTCAACAAGCTTGAAGTCAAGCTCAATGTCTAAATCTAGACAAGGTGATCCTTTTTAAATTTATTCATGGGGCCTATTCTCTATCATTTGTAGAGAATTCGATATGTTTGAAGTAGAATTTTTGGATAGGTATTTTTGTATTATTTTCTAAACCATCCATAAACTCCAATGAACAATCCAAATTTCTAAATAAATCCTCTTCCCTTTCTACTAGTAATTTTTTTCTTAGCTATCATAAGGGTTGGGGTCATTCTATTGAATATTATCTAGTTCTCCAAATTAACAAAGAAAATAAATTTATCCTAGAAAAAAAGAAAAAAATAAAGAATAAAGGATGTTGATGTTATATCAAGAGTGTAATTTGATAATACTATAGAGATTGACCCTTAGTTTTCAATCATGACCATTGGCCAAGAATTATTCTAGGCATCTTGGGAATTTATATTTAATCAAAACTACAAATTAGGAGTAAAATGGATCTCTTAATCATTGACAGTGAAAATTAAAACAATTTGGTTAGTGAAAGGTTGGTTTTATAAATACAACATTCAACATATGATCACCCTCAACCATACAATCTAGGATGGGTAAAAGAACATGGACCTCATAAACTAATTAACAAGGAACTTGTGCAATCATCTTTGCTATTTTTCTCTTCAAAGATTGTTGAATTTCATATCAAACCCTTGGATTATTCAAAGCTCCTTATGGTATGTCCAATTTAGTATGATAAGAGTGAAATTTATAATGGATGGCTCAATTCTTAAAATCTCCAAAATTGTGGTCAATTATATAACCTTATTTGTGCTTCAAGTGTTGGATTTGATTTCATTTAGTTAATCTTGCAATCAAGTAGGTAAATTTATCCAAATATTTTAAAAAATAATTCATATTTAAAGACAATAAGGATAATTAGAGTAATACAAAAATAGATCATGCCTTCCAACCACTAAAAGATATAATTTATATCAACCATGTTATAATTCTTCTAAATCTAGAACAACCCTTTAATATTGATACAAATGCCTCCAATGATTCTATTAGGGTTCTTAAACATGGATGAAATCCCACGATCTATCATTCTAATAGATTATCTACTCCATATAAGTTTATAGTAGCTATTCCTCCAATTAATTCAACATTGTTGAGGGTGGTTTTAATCTATTAGATTTAGAGCCATTTAGAAAGTTAGATTTGGATTTTGTTTGGCCTAATTTGGACTCTTGAGGTCAGATCAGTGAGGGTTTAAAGTTTTTTTTCTAGATCTACAAGGTATTTGCAATTTTAGAGTATTTTGGGCTAAAAGGACCTCACCATTGCATTTAGGAAGTTGATTCAATGAATTTTGATATTAGGAGCTTTCAAGGAAAAAAATTGCTAGGGAGGTCATATGGCCTCCCTAGCATGTAGATCAAGGTATTATTTAAAAAAAAAACCATTAAATTTTTTTCCCTGCGAATTTTTTTTTAAAAAAATTGTAAATTAAATCGTGGGTTTTTTATTTTAAAAAATGTGTACATGGGGGGGAGGAGGGAGTATCTTAAGGGGTACTACCCTTGGGCCACCACGTGGCAGGTGGCAGCCCCTTGGGCCTCACCCCTTTGCGGTGGGGTACCCTGGGGGCGAGTTAGGGGGGGATGGAGGGAGGAAAGGGGGGGTACTAACGCTTACTATTTTGGCAGGGCGGATAGCCCACCACCCCTAATTTTTTTTAATAATATGTATTAGTTTTGTTTACTATTTTTTAATCTTTAAAATAAAACAGTTCAATGAATGCCTTTTTATGCTTTTTTTTGTTATTTGTTTGCAAATAAATGCACTTATACTTAGTTGGAGGAGATTTTTTCCTAGGGCTCTAAATTTGGCAGATCTGTGCAACATTTTGTGAAGGTTTCCTTTTTCCTAGCCTAGCCTCTACCCATTGGGCTTTTCAATTTTGTGCCTCATCTCCGGGAGACCATATCTCGGTCATACAGTGGTATTTTTCATTGCATTTTTTTAAAAATGGGGTAGAATTTTGTGCTCTTCGTAGTGGTGTAGGTGGTTTCTAGTTTGGACTTCTGGTTTTTTCTAGAATTTGGTTTTATTAGTTTTTTAATTGTTCAATTCTCATTTTAGATACTTTGACATGCCATATCTTCTACATCTAGACTCCTTTTTTGGTGTCATTTTTTTTGAAACTGCATGTTTTTTCATGTACTTTGTCATGGTGCTATCAATTTTGTCCTTTTTATTAGAGAATTATTTTTTAGCATGTAGTCCCTTTTTGGACATTATGGGCTTCCAATGTATGCACTTCTTATTATGTAAACGCACTAAAATACAATGCCTATGTATTTTTGGCATCGTGCACACCATTTTGTGCCTTATTGTACTTGCACTATGATATAAAGTTATATGGGGGGTGGATTTTTTGCCTTTTTTTTCTATCACACCTTTGTCAAGTGAGTGTTCCTTCCATGACAACAACAAATCACATTGATTCCTGTCTCATGCATGTGTTCCTTTTGTTTGCACACCCTTTATTTTGCTTGTACTTTCAATTGCACATTTAGATGTCCTCCTACATGCACTTTTTGGTTTCACATAGTTTCAGTGTACTTGTCATGGCTCTCCCTTGTCAACATTATGGGGGTTTCTACTATTGGTGCTAATGCTTCCTTGGGTTCACATTGGAGTGAGATATGTATACAATAAATTTGTTCCTATGTACTTTCAGATGATGTGTACATCAGTGGCTAGTTACACTTACATTTTAGTGAGATGGAGCATTTACCATATGGACACTCTTGCATTCTTGTTTTTGGGGGTGACTTTTGATTTTCACTTGATCAGTTCTTCAAGCTTTTGGTACCTATGCCATACGTATCTTTGAGTTCCAACTGTTTTCCTTTGTTTTCCATTTGATTCAAGTAGTGTCATCGGGGACACTCATGCAGATTCTTGTCTTGTTTTTTTATCATCATTTGTTTCAATAGAGGTTCTTCTTTCAACACTATTGCAATCATTCTTCGACAGTGTTTGCAGCTTCTTCATGCTTTATTGGTGTTCTTCATGTTCATCCTTTGTTCCTATCTTTTAGGATGATTCTTGATTGGAGGATTTTCAATCCTTCACTTTGTTTTGGAGGCTTCTTAGTCCTTCACTTTTGTTTGGAGGCTTCTTCAATCCTTCATTTGTATTTCTCTCTTTTTGGAGAGGAGTTTTCTCCCACTAGGTTTTTTTCCTTTTTCTTCAATTTTGAGAGATCTTTTGTTTGTACATGGGTACCTAACCAAGCCTTGTTTTCTGGGACCTGTCATGTATTCATCTTTAGAGGTTTGATTTTCTCCCTAAGTTTCACTTAAGGGGGGTGTTAGAGTCAAAGATATTTCCTAATTAATTATGGGTGTGTGCAAGAAGTTGAGTCCACTTTTTAGCCAAAAAGTGGAAGTGTTTTCCCTGATTTTCAGAATTTGACACATTTGACCTTAAAATTTGAAGCACTTAGAGATAGAATCTTGAAAAAGGTCACTAATCATAAAATGTAGTACTTGGAGTCTAGTTTCCAAATATGTAATTTATTTCAATACCTAGATGCTATAAATTGATTTCCAATTGGAGTTTCTAAAAAAAACTATTTAAAAGTCACTTTATTTTTACCATACCATGCACATGTGCGTCATCCATATTTTGACCCAAATTATCATAATTTTCTAAATCCTTTTGGGAAAAGATTTGTAACTCATTGAAGCATGTTTTTGATATTTTTTTTAAAAAAAAATTATTTATTTTTTTCTTAAATTTTTATTAGCCATATTTGTCATTTTAAAAAATTGTTGTGTATGCCATGCATAAGATGACCTAAACATATCATTTTTTGAATTTTTTAAAAATTGAAAAGAATTGTCTGAAGTACGTTTTCGTGCAATTCGTTTTACAAAAAAAATATTTTAATAAAAAGTTATTAAAATAGTAAAAAACCTTGATATTTCAAGTTTATGGACTACTTTCATTAGAAATTAATTGAAAAATAGAAAAAGTCAATCCAATTTAAAAAAAAATTACATATTTGGAATCTGCACTGTCTCATCTATAATGGGTTTTAATTTCATCAAAAAATTCTACAAAAAAAGTCTTTAAACATATGCCCAAAGTCACTATTTTTCTATGACATTGTTAGGACCTTCAACTTGTAGGTCAAACCAGGTTGAAGACCTAGGTTTTGATCCCCCAAGGCTTTTCTTGAACCAAAAAACAAGCCAAAAACCCAAGGAAAAATTCAAATATTTAGAAACAAGATCCCATTTTGTAAATTGAGATCATGTTTCCTAATATTATAAAACAAGATCTCATTTCTATTTTTACTTTTTTTTCAAAAAATTTATTGACAAAATTTTACTATGAATTCTGCAACTTCACATGCACGACCAATTGCAACAAATTGAGCTAGTTTCTTTCAAGTTTTGTCTTTACAGGTCTTCAACTTGCAATTTGGATTGAATTTTTGAAAGGAGGCATCATGTAAACAATTTTTTAAGTGGAATTGAGTTAGTTTTCTACTCGTTTGGTGGAACAAAAGAGGAAGAGTTTTGTCTTTACAGGTCTTCAACTTGCAATTTAGATTGAATTTTTGAAAGGAGGCACCATGTAAATAGTTTTTTAAGTGGAATTGTGTTAGTTTTCTACTCGTTTGGAGGAACAAAAGAGGAATAGTTTTGTCTTTACAGGTCTTCAACTTGCAATTTGGATTGAATTTTTGAAAGGAGGCATCATGTAAATAGTTTTTTAAGTGGAATTGTGTTAGTTTTCTACTTGTTTGGAGGAACAAAAGAGGAAGACTTTCTCTATTGGCATTCATTTGTGAGCTTGAGAATTTTATAATCATGGGTTCACAAGCTTGTAATAAGAGGAAAGATAGGAAGGTATTGACTCCTAAAAAACTTAAAGCAAGGAAAGAGAAAGAAGCAAAAAGGAAAAGAGATAGAAGAATGAAGATTCGATTAATGAATAATGTTGAAGCATCCAATTACACAACTATTGAAGATAAAAACATTGAGGAGACCATGGTTGTAGATGATGCTAATTTGCAAGAAGTCAATTTGGAAAATAATATGATTATACAAACAAGTCCTAGTATGTCTTCAAATCCCTCTTTCAATGCTATGGAGACAGTTTCAATAGGCACAAATCTAGGTACATTTTCAAATCCACATTTTAGTGAAATGGAAAATTTGTTTGTAGAAGTTTTACAATATGTTGGACTTAACGATGTTGACATTGATAATATTCAAAGAGAAGAAAACTTTATACAATTTGTTGAAAATAAATTAGAAAATAAAAATGAAAATCATTTAAATGTTGTTGAAAATGAAAATGAGAATGATCCTTTTGTTGAAAATGAAAATGAAAACCATTTTGTTGATGAAAATGAAAATCATTTTGAAGTTGAAAATGAAAATGAAAATCCAAGATGTGATGTTGAAAATGAAAATATATTTTTAAAATTGAAAGTGATGTTTTGGATAATCTTCCTAATAAGATTTCTTGGAGAGAAACAAGAACACATGCAAATAGATTATACAAAAAATTATTTTATCATAAAAAACTTGCATTTCAATGTCAACCAATGATGCAATTGATGAGAATGCAAAAACTGAGAAAAGTAATGAAAAAGTTAGGCTTTTTTGTTAAACCAAGAAGAAAAGATCAATCATTAAAACATGATATGTCTATTGTTTCTAGTGCCATTTAATCTATTGGAAAAAATAGTCAATCTAAAGATAAAAATGTAGCAAGAAGAGCTATAACAACTGTTATAGTTAATATTGGAGCAGAGAGGGAGTGGGGGGAGAAATTTGAAATTAGGGGTTGATACTAGAGAGGAAGGAGAAGATTTAGAAGAGGCAGATAGTTTTTTGCTATTGGGTTGGGTGTTGTTGCCAACCTATTAGGTTGTAGAAGGATTTTTTAAGACTGGGATGGGTGTTATTGCCAGCCTATTGGGATGTGGCGGGGTGGTGTTGGCTATTGTCACAAGCTTTCGTGGAAGCATTATTGTGGGGCTTCTTGCTACTATCATCGTGTTGGGATGTTGTGGTGTTCCTGATTTCTTTCAATGTTGGTTTTTGGCTACTGTGTTGCGATTTTGTGCTTCTGCTGGCGGTTTGGGCACCTTTGAAAGTTCCTTTTGCCTCATGGGTACTGGTGCTCTTTTTTTGGGCCATTTTTGGCTATTAGTTTTCCCCTAGTGCTTGTTTAATGAGTTATTTCTTACCATTCAAGGATTTCTTTTCAAAATGGAGGGTGGGTTGTTGCCTTCCTCCTCTAGTGCTGACTCTTTGCAACTCCCTTGGCTGGTAGAGAAGGTCATGGGATTTTTGGGTCTTAAGAGGGTTTTGCTTAATGACTATTCTACTATTGCGACTGTGATGGAGTAGTGGTTTTCCCTCCATGTTGTTGTGGGTGTTTGCATGGTTTTAGAAGGTGTTCCCATTGGCCTTTGTTCTACTGATGAGTTGGTGTTGTTGATTGATCTTGAGTTCTTAAACCCCCTATGGTTTGTGATGTTTTTATTTTCATTGGGGGTTGTCTTTCTCTTGGAGGATCCTTTATTTGGGTTTCTCTTAGATTTTGGTTTAATGGCTAGGCTATATTTATTTGAGCCCCTATTTTACTTGGAGTGAAAGGGTGCCTATGTTTCCCATGTTTCTAATTTTTTGTTGTTGTCTGGGAGATGTGTATAAAGTTTTATCTTTTTATCTTAGTTGAATTTTTGGCCTAAGGGTCCATCTCTCTCCTTTCTCCTATGATGCTTTTGGTTGTTGAGTTTTCCCTTTCTTCTAGAGCATTGGCTTTCTATTGGGATCTTCAGCAAGTGTCTTCTATGGAGGTGAAGGTAGTTTTTATTGAGGTAGAGTCTCCTTTTGAGGTGGAGTTGGTTGTTGTGTCTTTTATGGGAAGTCCTATGTTCTAGTACCTTCTTCTAAAGCTCATATTGAGGTGGATGGTTGTCCTATTGAGGTGGTCCTAGAGGTTTCCAAAGTGGTGTGGCTTTGGTGAAAGGGGATTTCTTGTCTTCCTTGGTAGCTACTCCTATAAAGGTGGAGTGGGGGTTTTGTTGAGCTCTGATCTCTTAGATTTGTTGGACTGTGTCGGTTAGTGGGTTGGTGATTTAGGTGATGGTGTCTCTCCTTCTTATGGAAGGTGGTTTTTTATTACCTCTGCTAGTGGGTTTAATGTACCAATTAAAATTTGGTGTATTGTGAGGGACTTTGGTCCCTGTAATATGGTTGTAAGTGGGTTTCAGGTTTCTCTTCTAATCTTAGTTTGGGTTCAAAATCCCTTGTAAAACTTGGCTTTGTTGGGTTTGAGGTTCCCATCAAAACCTTCTGATTTGTACAGATCTGGGTAGTCTTGTTATCTAGGTGATTTGTTTTTTCTTCGTTGTCGATTGTCTATGTTGTATCCATGAGAAACTTGTTCTTCTTTGTGTGGGTTTCGAGTTCTTGTCAAAACCTGATTGTAAATGGTTTTGGGTCCATTCAAAACCTATTGTAAATGGTTTCGAGTCCATTCAAAACCTATTTTTTTTAATATATAAAAAAATGCTATAGTTAATAAAGAAAATTTGAATAAAAGAATGGTAAGCAATATTAGTGAAGTTCTAAAAATACACCCTAAAACATTGCTAAGAATAGAAAAAAAAAGAGAAAGTATAGAAAATGATCCAATTAACCAATATTGGAGTTTTAGTAGTCGACTCCTGAAGTCTGACATGAAATTGAATATTCAAATAAAATATTTGATTGATAAATATTGGCATGATAATACTAGGGTATCATCTAATGCTAGAGATGTTTTAAAACTAAGAGTGGGGTCAAAAGTTTGTGATCCTCATCCAAAACACTTATTAGATACAACACAAACTAAATTTTATAGAAAATTTTGTGGTGATTTAGTGTTACCTGGTAATATTAAAATAAGTCAAAGGTATTTTGAAAAATGTAAACCTTGGTATGTAAAAATTAATAAGCAACAAATATCTTGTTGTTGTAAAATGCATATTTAATTTTGTTATTTTTATGATGTTTTTTATATATACATTGTACTTTGCATACTAACATGATTATGTAGGAATATGGTATTAATACGCCACCTAAAATAATAAGGGAGTTTATATCAAGTTTGTTTTGTGAAAGATCTAATAGTAATTTTTTAAATTTAAGTTCTTATATTTTTGGACAATGCACTAGTTGTGGAAATCTTTCATTCTTAAGGGTTTGTATGCATGAAAGTGTTGATAATGATTTTGGACAACAATTAGTAGATGTTAAAATATTTAAGAATGTTGACTATTCTTTAAAAGATAGAAAAATAGGAAAGCATTTTGATTTAGTTACAAAAAAAATTAGTGTACATGCATTCATAAGTGAATTTAAGAATAAGATTGTACCAAAACATGTCATGCACTCACAACATACTCAATGGCTTGATGGCCAATTTCATGCATGTAGAAACATATTTCCAATTGGTACTATACTATCAATGGTTGATTTTGTGGAAAACTATACTCTAGCTCCATAAGAGAAAATTCAATCACACTATTATAATTCAATGAAAGTAGCTATGTTTGACCATATTGTTTATAGACATGCAGATGATAGTACAAAGGATGATAAATTTTTTTGAAGGAGTATCATTTCTATTTGAGTGACAACCAGTTACACTCGTCAGATTTTGTCCAATACTATTCCAATATGTTTTATAGAAATTTAAGACAAAGAGGAATCTAGATGACAAAACACCTCATATGGTTAGATAGTTGTATGGGGCAGTTCAAGAATGCTTGAATGTTCTATTGGTTAAGTAGGGTTCACAAGGAACTTAATGTCCAACATATGTGGAGTTTTTTTGAAGTTGGGCATGGTAAAGGAGAACATGATGGAGCAGGGGCATGTGTTAAAAGAATTTTGGCTAGAGAACAATTGAAATTTGAGGATGTAGTAAAATTTAAAGATGCATTTGGCAAATGATATTCATTTAAGAGTTCGAATGCAAGCACATGGACTATCTGAACAAGGGATCTTGCATGTTTTTGTTAGTTTTGTATCTCAAGAGATTGGGAAGCATGTAAAAATACAAAATGGGTTGAAGAGTGGAAGTAAAGATCATTGACACTTGCACAAGCACACAATCAATATGAAACAACAATTGAAGACAATGATCAAGTGTTTGCATTTGAAGACTATGAACGTGTTTTAAACCTTGTATAATAAGGTAATTTAATTCAATTTATTTCATTTTATTTCACTTTATTAAGTTATCATGTAATACTAAATTATTTATTTATATATGTATGATTGGATGTATGTAGATTGGTCAAATTATATGGACACGTGCAAGTTATTAAATCAAAATTTGTTTGCAGGACATGCGTATGTTGTTGTTGCACTTGAGGGGAATGAAGATGAAACAAAATATTGGTTGGCTCATTGTGTGGAGACTAAACATAAGTTAATAGCACCTCGAGAAGATGATGATGGTTATCATTATCCAACAGGTACGGTGATCCCCTTAAGCAAATTTTGATAACAAGTTTTTTGATCCCCTTAAGAATTTTTTTAGAACTTCTTTGATCCCCTTAAGAAAATTTTGAGAACTTTTTGATGATGGCTATCATGTTTTCTAATAGGATCGGTGGTGGTTGTTGGTACTTGGCTACGAAAATACCTAATAAGGAAGAATGGTCTACCTGCATTCAAAGTTATGAAACACATAAAAAGATTACACACTACTCACATTGGTGGTGGTAACAAATATAAAACTAGATCAGTATTGTGGAAGACCTACAAATAAAGAGCTATGGACAATTTATATGGAAGAGCATGAGACAATCATAGATGCATTGCAAAAAAGAGAGGATGCAGATGGTCCAATGGAATAAGTAGATATAGGTGAATACAGTTTTAGTTTTATATTGTCCTTTTGAATTATAGATTAAATACATGTTTTGATATTGCAAGTGTGTTATTAGTTGAAATTGATTTAAATTGTCCTTTTATAGATCCTTAAGCCATCATCACAAAAGGGAGAGTCCATGTAGATTCAACCTAGACAACATGGAATACTTGGTAAAATAGGTAATTATTAGTTAAATTATATTTAAATACATGTTTTGATTATATATTAATATTTATTGTACATTAATAGTTAAAATTGATTTATTATCCTTTTTTGTATCCTTAAGCCATAATCACATTGATCTCATACTTTGAAACAAAAAGGAGAGGATGTAGATTCAACCTACACACATGTGTGGAATACTTTTAAATACAGGTACTTGAGTTGTGTACATATAGATAGTTTTATATAAATTAAAATATATATGTTTTGATGATTTCATTGATATTGCTTGTACCACTTTGATATCAAGTGGCATGAATACCTACTACATTCCAGGCACAAGTTTTAGATGTTCTTGAGATGGCATAGTCAAATTTTGTAAACATTGTTTTGAGTTGACATATATATGTACATACATACTTACACAATTAAAAATTTTGTACAAATTATAAATACATGTACATACATAATTATACTCTATGTACTTTTATGTATTAAAATCAATATTCTATATATTTTGTTTGTTAAATGTGCATACATTTTCCTACTTTGAAACTTTAAATTTGATTGTATAATCACTAAATATCATTTATATTATTCAACAACATCACATTTCCATAGTCCATGATAATTAAGTGCTCAAGTTTCTAGATTAAAAATGTGTGAGTTTTTTAAATCAACGTTTCAGATCACACTCCATGATCCATCAATAGGATGATTTGCAAGCAACAAGAGAGAAGAATGAAAGAATGAGATAGTAGACTTAGAAGGATAAATAAGTGAGGGGGAGAGAGGGATTGAAGACAAAAGGCTAAGAATTGAAAAATAAAGAAACAAGAATAAATTAAATTAAAGCACCTTACCTCTTAATCATAAAAACTAAGAACCAAGAAACTACTAGAAAGAGCTAAAGAAAAACAAAAAGAGAAAGTCTATGAAATCAAAGAGCCAAAAGTTAAAGAATAATTAAAAATATAGTTAAAAATATAAAAGCATTATTATTCTATATATATATATTTAAAATATACAAATTAAAAAGTAAAAAGTTATTAAAACAGATTAAAATTAAATCAAAACTCTCTTCCTTCTAAATTAATATATATAATTTAAAAAGAATATACTAACTTCTTTTAGTATATATTATTTTTAAATTATATATAATAATTTAGAAGGAAAAGAGTTTTGGTTTAATTTTAATTTGTTTCAATAATATTTTATATTTTACTTTTTAATTTGTATATTATATATATATATATATATATAAATAAAGAATAATAATGCTTTTATATTTTTAATTATTCTTTAACTTTTGGCTCTTTGATTTCATAGTTCTTTTTTTTTTCTTTAGCTCTTCTCATTAGTTTCTTGGTTCTTATTTTTTTATGATTAAGGGGTCAGGTGCTTTAATTTATTTTATTCTTGTTTCTTTATTGGTCAATTCTTAGCCTTTTGTCTTCAATCCCTCTCTCCCCCTCACCTATTTATCCTCCTAAGTTTGTTATCTCATTCTTTCATTCTTCTCTCTTGTTGCATGCAAATCATCCCGATGATGGATCATGGAGTGTGATTTGAAACGTTGATTTAAAAAAATCACACAGTTTTAATCCAGAAATTTGAGCACTTAATGTATATTATTGTTAAATCAATTATATCAATTGTGATTAAATATGAGACATGTACTTTGAAGTATTTCATCCCCTTAAGACATTCTATTAGGATGTATCCTAAATATTATTCTTAATTATACCATTTGTTATGATGAGTCAGCCTACTTTGAAACTTTAAATTTGATTGTATAATCACTAAACATGTATATTACTATTAAATTTGGTTTCCTTGAGCAACTTCACCAAATTTGACATATTCTTTGATCCCCTTAAGACATCGTATTATGACATATCCTAAATATTATACTTAATTATATTATTTGTTATGATGAGTCACCCTAAAGTCTAATACTTGTTTATATCACTTAATATTTACACTTAATTATACTCTTCTTTTACCTCCTTAAGACATCCTATTATGACATGAAATAAATAAATATTGACACTATTTAAATTGTATAGAATGTGATTGTTATGATGAGTCATCCTAAATTCTAAGTTAATTATATCAATTGAAATTAAATATGAGACATGTACTTTGAAGAATTTCATCCCCTTAAGACATCCATAGGTGAAGATGTTTGTTATTATTCAATTTTTATTTTGAAGTCATTTGTTTTAGGATGATGCCAATTACATGGAAACTTGTAGATTAACTTAGAGGAAGAAGGATGTAGTATTTTTGTTGGATGCTACTATTTGTTTTGACAACTTATAAATTAGTGTTTTTTGTGGAACATGAGGTCAAGAGGACTTTTCTGTTCTTAAGTTTTCTCTAGCTCTTTGCATGATTTGTAAATATGGGAGTACATGATTTAATTTCAAAACTTTAGCCTATTTTTGGATAATTAAGTTGTATGATTGTTCTTTAATTTTATGTTGTAAAAGAACTAGGAAATATGGTGTATACTTATAGAACAATTTTTTTGGCAAAACTCGTTGCATTTTGATTGGTATTTATGTTTAGTTTATAGAATTTATTAATGCTTTTGTTCTCCAATCTTGTATGGTATTATTTATTTCTTAAAATTTCACCCTTTGTGGTATATAAACAGATTGCTTTTGTTTGTAGATTATGATTTATTTTTTTATTTTATTAGATAACCTATGTATTAGGACCCCTTAAGACATCCTATTAGGAAATGAATTAAATAAGTGAACATTGACTAATTATCACTAATTATTGAATGTATATCATGTATGGATCACTAAATTTGTAGAGTGGAAATATTGAAATGTCCTATTAATTTCAAATTTAATTTTATATTTGTATTTAAAATTAAATAATAATAAAGTCCATTATTTACAATATGTTAAGTCCATGAGAGTATAGCCCATGAAATAAAGTCCATGAAACAAAATATTAAGTCCATGAAACCAATATATATTAAGTCCATAAGAGTACAACCCATGAAATAAAGTCCATGAAAAAAAATATTAAGTCCATGAGAAACCAAATATGTAGTCCATGAAATAATCAAATACAATCCATGAAATCAAGTCTAACTCATATCGTCTCTATAATCAAGAGACCTCTTCACACCATGCAGACTACATGGATGACCTAGACCACTCTGTACAAAAGAAAGATGAAATCAAATGTAAGACAATTAAAAATGATCTAATGACAATTTAATTTATAATTCATCATATAACTAAATTACCATGGTATTTGGCCTTGGATGCTTTGGTGCACCTGGACCAACCTATAAATGCTTTGAATCAATCTACATATACAAGATAAAGAAAGTTGAAATTAGATGAAAGTATATAATTAAAAATTATTTAATTCACTTTAATTTATAATTTATCTTATTTAAATTGTACCGTAAGAGGTTGGGCACCCTCTATTCTATGACCTATTTGTACATGATCAACTACAAGATGTGTCTCATGCTATAAAATAAAAATAATTTATCATGAATGAGCTCATATATAGATTCAATTTTAAATTTAATTAAAGTTATTCACAATGTATAATTTCTAATTAACTTTCAATATAATCAAAAATTTAAATTAGCATGATATATGGATTCTCTGCATGTCCTCCTTGAGGTGTAACTATGAATGATTCAGGGAAAAAAGTGGCAATAACAAATACCTACAAGGTCAAATTTAAAGCATGTATACTTGAATTGGGTTAAAATATATATTCATGTTTGCACATTTTGTGTCAAAACTTTTTTAAATAACCTAAAATTCAGATGAATCATGAGTAGCCCCCACATATAATGTTTATCCGATCCCCATTCTCATTGTCATGTCAACCTAGACATACATATAGACATTCAGTTCGCTTATAATATTTACAAGTGTACATGCACATTTGATATATAGTGAATTCAAAATTTTTATAATTGTAAAGTTATAATAATGTAAGCTAAATAATTTACAATATAAATGTACTTTCCCCTAATCTAAGATGCTCGAAAGTGGATAAGCACTTAGCAACCCCTCGGGTGGAATCGATGTGGAAGTAGTTCGAGTCCCCTGAACCAAAACAAATATTTAAAACATATGTTCATGATTGAATTATAAATTAAAAACCCAAGTCAAAAAAATATTTCATATATAATTTAAAAAATTGAAATCAAAATACCCCATGAGGGTTTCCGACTTCAACTAGTGTCAACATATATACTTGAGGTGTAGATGATTTCCATATCGTTAGTGTCATCTACACCAAACAATTTGATTGTTAAAATGTATTGCAATTTTTTTGATATATATGTCCATTAAAATTCTTATAAATTCAACATGTAGATGCATATTTATACCTATGTTGCATTGTCCTCAGGGTGATGCTCTATAGTAAAAATTCTACTAATGAACTGAGGCAACTAGATGATCCACTAGAATCTCCACATCCACCTAAACTGGGTGTGGCCTGATCAAGTCCATAACATAGTTGATGAAACCTAGTACATACATGTGGTGTTGACACTTGTGGAGTGGTACTAGGACCAAATCCATAGAACCCTCCATCATCGTGGTCTCTAGGCTCCCTAGCCACTATCATAGAAGCATGTTAATCAAGGTCTCCTGTGAGCATACTCAGGAATCCTAATGTGGATATCATTGCATGTTGATGCATAGGTGTGGGAATGGTAGGACCAAGAGGAGTAACAAGGGGTTGTGCATGCATGGGGCATTGGGGATGCCCCCAACCTCTATTGTGGCAAGCCACCACCAACACCCTGAAATGATTTAAAATCAAAATAATTGGGCTTTTGCCCAAAAAAAAACTCTACATATAGTTTCCTTAAAAAATATAATGGGAACTCTAGATTAGTGTGTGGTGGATTTTCAAATACCATCCACCATCGATCCCAAAAATGTGCACTCATCTGTGGATGTATACACCACCTCATGGATATTCTAGATTTAGTTGTAGGAATGGGTTGGTGAGTATTAGGGTCAATAAAGTAAGGTGCTATATGGGATTTTATTATTTTTAGGCCTAAAATTTGTTTATATGAGATACCATCTTCATAAAATCATCTCATCTCCTCTTTATCTTTTCGATGCCTGTCTAAGTCAAAATTAATAGACCTAATGGCATCGACAACATTTTGCATCATAGATGCAAAACATCTCACATGTGGTGCAATCAATGCTTCATTTTACATAGAATTGATTTGGTTTTGAATGGATGCCACATTTTCATTGATACGTGCTCGCAAGCGAGCCTCATCTGATCTAGTAGGTGGTGGAGGTGGGATATGAGGTGGAGGGGGTGGAGGTGGAGGTTGCTAAGGTGGTGAATTGATGATATCATCAATGTAAAATTGATCCATGATATCTATATAAGTGTTCACTTGCATTTAATTATACAAAATTAACATATAAACTTACAAAATCAGAAGAAATACTTAATTTTTAAATGTACATGCAAATTTGTTTAAATAGGATGTGCATACATATACATACACATACATACATTGATTGAACTTGAGCATGTGAATACAAATTTCAAAATTTAAGATGTATATACATTTAAAATAAAAAATACGATGCATAATGCATGCATACATCATTCAACTGAACTATGTGTACATACAAATTTCAAAATTTAAGATCCAAAACTATGTAATTTTAATACATGTACATACTAAAAAATAAACTTGAAACATTCACAAAAAGCTCATTTATGTCTAACGCATATAAATTACATTTTTCCAACAAGAGAAATCATGATAAAAAATAGTCATAAAATATACTATTATAAATTCATCATTATAAGTTATTATATTCATAAATTAAACACTAAAAAATATCCATCCAACCAAATTCATAAATTCATCACTAAAAATATCCATCCAACTAAATTCATAAATTCATCACTAAAAATATTCATCCAACCAAATTCATATATTCATCACTAAAAATATCCATCCAACCAAATTCATAAATTCATCACTAAAAATATCCATCCAACCAAATTCACAAATTCATCACAAAAAAATCCATCGAACTAAATTCATAAACTCTTAACTATAAGATCATTGTCTTAATTTATAAAGTGTTGTGGCTCTCTACTACATCTTTTCATTTCTTTGTGTTTTCCTTTTCAAAATCAGAATTTTTGCTCTCCTCTAGCCATTTATGATGCTCATCTAAGATCCCATCCATATCCCTAACAACATCAACAACATTTTGCGTCCTAGATGCAAAATGCCTCAAAGGTGGTGCAATACACTCTTCATTTTTAATAATGTTGATTTGATCATGAATGGTTCTACATCGGAATTGATCCATGCTTCCAAGCGAGCACCATTGGTTTCAGGTGGTGGAGGTGGGGGGTTGTGAGGTGGAGTGGATGAATGATGCAAAGGAAGGACCTTCTTTAGGCTTACAACTCAAAATGACAAGGTATTCTTACACCATCTCCATTGTTGCTCCTAAGTGCACCTTTCTAGACCCTAGCATTGAACTCCCTTATGGGCTTCGATCCAACATACTTTGAGACGGTGAAAATTTCATGGAAGACTTGTCTAAGGACCTAAGGGACCATGAAAAAATTCTATGTGATGATTCACAATGCAACAGTTCATGAGATTCACAACCTTTGTATTGTTCAACCTAGGAGAGATGACTTCAATGAACTAAGGAAAACCAACATAAAATATTTCATATCCTCAACATGGACTTGGATGACTCTTTCCAACATTATAAAGGTGATTCCATTAAGTATTCAATGCCTATACTCATATCCAAACCTTATCTTGCTTGGACACAAACACCTTCCCTATGTTTGTATAACCAGTCCTCTTGGGGCAGTCACAATAATACTTATATAAATCTTCAAGAATGTTCCAAAACAATTTTGTACAGGTCTAAAAGACCTATCCACACATCCTCTACCATTTCCAAATACAAACAAGCAATATTAGGCTCTTTACGCAACTATTCTTACTTGTCTCTATTGTTCCACAATCTGATACATGCAAATGTCAAATATTTTGGTGAATCATGGCACATGCAAACCTCCACTTAGGAACCTAAAAATTTGAGACATGATAGAAAACATAATTATAGACCTTTCCACCAATTTTAGCGATTACCCAATGGCGGAAGGTCAGGTTACACAATTTTTCCTCCACACTAGTTACCCTAGGTAGTGTTTTGGCAGTTTTTAAAGAAAATGCTATAACTTTCAAAATACTTGATGAAAATTGATGCAAAAAAAAAAGAATTATATTCACATGGAAACAAAATATAATTTATTTTATATCAAAATATGGACCGTACATTCTGTACCACGTGACCTAACAGGCCTAAATAGTAGAAAAACACAAAAAAATCAATGTTTTCATTCACCAAAACTTCAACAACAATGTCTTCAACCCTCAATTCGAGTTTGGAGGATTTCCTTATACATTCCCAACAAAAAAACTGTTTGCAACCACTTTTGGATTAGTTTAGTAACAAAACACCAATTTTACACTTTTTGCAAAAGTTGCTTGACAACTTTTTGAGAAACATTGACAACTTTTATAATTTTTAACCAATGATCCTATAACACTCCAAAACACATCAACATGATCCAAAATGGTCATAAATGACCTTATTAGACTCCAAAACACAACCAAAAAACCAAAAATGAAAAAAAGGTATGCTTATGAGGCTCTTGATGCCCCTGCACCATACTCTCTAGAGAGAAAAGATTCAAGGTCCCCTTGAATGAAAGTCTAGAACAATACAATCAACCGACATCCAACATCTAAGAATGATTTTGAATCTTATCCATTACCTACAAAAACATCCCATTTTTAGGGGTACAAATTAGAGATTAAATCTTCAACCTTGAAATCAACTGCACTTCTTCTCACATCTACCCTTGGCTTGCATCTGCTAACTCTACTTTTGTAGCTACTCCCTTCCTTGTTGATGGATTGCATGCATTGTAATAGCAACTTGATATCCTTTAGGACATTGTATCATTTTTACCTTAGATCTCTCACTCCTCAATTGTGCAATCTCAATAAGAGCATTTTGTCTCCTCTTTCTGTCTCTAGCCATCATGGCATCAAGCACAAGCTCTTCACAAATTTTAGTTTGTTGTCTTGGAGTATCATCTTGCAATATCTCCTTTTCATCCTTGGATGGTTCAATCATGATCTCTGTTGGTATGTGGCGACTGATCATGCTATAATGTATAGCCCATGGTGTACTGTACACCCCAGCATGTATTCTCGCTGGCATGTTTCTTCCTACTTTTTCACGTCATCACCGAAAAAGGGAAAAATCAACGAAAAAAGGAAAAAAACCTGATTTTGTAAAACCCTAATTTGGAAGCTTCTAAGCTTGTTAAAAAGGGGTTTGGATGGGGGTTACAGTATGATGAATAACACGAATATTCACAAGATTGTAATAGGTTTTTGTATTGGATAATAAAAGTATTGGATGGCTGCGGTTTGGTGGATGTAGCCCGGATTGGGTGAACCACGTTAAATTCTCTGTGTTATGATTTATTCTGTGTGTGTTTTAGTTTCTCTGTTTATTAATTAAATCTGCATTTAATTGTTAGATATCTTCCATTTCTAACCCTAACAATCTCAGGGCCATTGTTCTTGAACTTGTTTGCATATCTTCTCTTGAAGTATTTCTTCATCATCATGCCCTGCAACACCTTTTTCCTCCGCCTCTTTCATATTCTTGACTAACCACTCTTTTCTCTTTTTCATATTCATGATCAAAACCAAGATTTTTAATTCCATTTACCTGTTCAATGGCCTACTACATGGGTTTTCTTTCTTCCCTATCTTCATTGCTTGTGAACTTCTCCTTTTTGTATGCTTCATTTCCTTCTTCTATAGCATTCTCCAAGGCTTCATGAAACTTTAGTGCATCTTCAATTTTCAAAGAAACCATCCTTTGCTTCCTTCTTTTTCTGAATAATCACCTTTATGGGCCATTTCACCTTCTTTATCATTGGCCAATGCCAAACATTTTCTTGATATGATTTCTCAAGACACTATTGTAATACAAGATTAATACATTCTTCAAACTCTTAAATTGTCCTATCAAACTCTACAACTAGGATTATCTTGTTGTCTTTCATCTTGTCCTTATTTTTGAGGCTTTCTTTCTTATCTTGTTGCTACATCTTCTTGTCTATGTGATACCTCACCTAGGTTTCCTTTCCTTTTCCTCACTACCTAGTCTTTTGACATCCAAGTTCTTCAATTCAACCTATAAAAAACAACACAAAAACAACACAAAAACTTCCAAAACTTCCTTTTCCTATATATTTTGGCTCTAATACCAAAAATGATGTAGAGGAAGGACCTTCTTTAGGCTTACAATTCAAAATGATAAGGTATTCTTACACCATTTCCATTGTTGTTCCTAAGTGCACCTTTCTAGACCCTAGCATTGAAATCCCTTAGGGGATTCAATCCAACATACTTTGAGATAGTGCAAATGTCATGGAAGACTTGTATAAGGACTTAATGGACCATGAACAAATTTTATGTGATGATTCATAATGCAACAGTTTATGAAACTCACAACCTTTATATTATTCAACCTAGGAGAGACGACTTCAATGAACTAAGGAAAACCAACATGGAATATTTCAAATCCTCAACATAGACTTGGATGCCTCTTTCCATCATTCTAAATGTGATTCCATTAAGTATTCAATCCCTAGACTCATACCCAAACCCTATCTTGCTTGGACACCAACACCTTCCCTACGACTGTATAACTAGTCCTCTTGGGACAGTCACAACAAGACTTGTATAAATCTTCAAGAATGTTCCAAAACCATTTTGTACAGGTTTTCAAGACCTATCCACACATCCCTCTACCAATTCTAAAGAAAAACAAGAAATATTAGGCTCTTTACTCAACCATTCTTCCTCGTCTCTACTGTTTTGCAATCTAATACATGAAAATATCATATTTTTTGGTGAATCATGGCACGTGCAAACCTCCACTTGGGCCCCTGAAAATTTGATACATGATATAAAACATAATTATAGAACTTTCCACCAATTTTGGTGATTACCCAGTGGTGGAAGGTCAAGTTACACCATTTTCCCTCCTCACTAGTTACACTAGGTAGGGTTTTGGTAGTTTTTAAAGAAAATGTTATAACTTTCAAAATACTTCGTGAAAGTTGATGCCACAAAAAAAAGTGAAGTATATTCACATGGAAACAAAATGCAATTTATTTTAGATCAAAATATGTATTGTACAATCTATAGCACGTGACTGAACATGCTTGAACATTAGAAATGCACAAAAAAATTAATGTTTTCATTCACCAAAACTTCAACAACAATGTATTCAACCCTCAATTCGAGTTTGGAGGGTGTCCTTATACATTATCAATAAAAACCAAGTATTTACAACCACTTTTGGATTACTTTACTAACAAAACACTAATTTGACACTTTTTGCAAAAGTTGCTTGACAACTTTTTGAGCAACATTGACAACTTTTACAATTTTTAACCAATGATATTATAACACTCCAAAATGGATCAACATGAATGGTCATAAATGAACTTATTAGACTCCAAAAAACTCAAACAACCAAAAAACCAAAAATTACAAAAAGGTATGCTTATGAGGATCCTAATGCCCCTACACTATTAGGGTAATAGGATGACAAGGGGGTTAATATTTTTGATTCATCGCATATGTAAGAGCACTAGTTTATTAATATTTTTTATTTTATGAATAGACTGACTATTTCCTTAGATTACTTCTATGATGGAAGTATTTTCCCATATAATTATTTACCAAGTTTTATAATGCTCTAGCTAGATATCTTGCAAACATGAGTTTGGTCCTAGGCTTCACACATATGTTTACTCATTGAAGATACATAAAAATAGAATATATATCACTAACATATAAGTATATAAGTGATCATAAAATTATGTTGAGGTCTCTACTCTTCTAGTGAGGAAATTTAACTATCTACTCAATTTTTAACAATCATGGTTTAAATTGTAACATATTATGGCATAGTATCATGTTGTAAGATAGTATGAATCATAATAGATGTATAAGGACCATATTATTAACTCAATTAAGCATAATATGTAATAGAAACACATAATTTATATCAATTCTAATGATCCACTAGTCCCATAAGTAAAGTTTAACATATTGTTTTCTAATCTAATTATATCTATGTTCATAACATTTAATTGATTGTGTCTCTTGACACATCTCTCTAACATAATGGATACACATTAAAATGTATAATATTTATCAAATCCTATTTCATTGTCAATATCAAGGACCCTAATTTACTATGTATCAACCTAAATCTATTGAATAATTTCTCCCATATGCATGCCTATATACTTGTCTCCATACAATGCAAATGAAATTTAAAACATTTAAGCAATGCAAATAAAATTAAATTCCATTATCAAATATTCTTGAGCTTGAAATCGGTGTTTTCAAATGCAAATTTTTTTGTTTGATTTCAATTTAGGGTTTTCAAATGCAATTTTTTTTGTTGAAATTCAATTTAGGGTTTCAAGAAGCAATTAGGGTTTTCAATGCAATTTTTTTTGCTTCATTTCAATTAGGGTTTTCAAATGCAATTTTTTTTTTTTAAATTTCAATTTAGGGTTTCAAAAACAATCAAGATTTTGAAATGCAATTTTTTTATTTCATTTCAATTTAGGGTTTTCAAAATGCATTTCCCCCTTCAATTTAGGGTTTTCAAATGCAATTTTTTGTTTCCTTTCAATTTAGGGTTTTCAAATGCAATTTTTTTTTTCATTGAACAATTTAGGTTTCAAAAGCTATTTTTTTTTCTTAGGATACAATTTAAGGTTGATTTTTTCATTTCTATTCAATATCTTGAGGGTTTCATTTCATTTTTTTCTTCTTCTTTTACAAATCAAAATTTCTTCTATTGCAGGTAAATAAGAATACATAAAACACTAAATAAATTAAAAAAATAAAATGAAAATCTATCGTTGTATTAAAAATTTCAAAAAAACAAGAAAAAAGTAAAAGAAATGGGGGTGGAGGCTTGCTTGGAGGTCGATGCCTGCTTTGTGAAATAAGGAACCCATGTGTGTGTGCTGAAGAAATGAACGGGTTTCATTTTTTTAAAATAAATACCACTTAAAAATGGGATCACATTTTTTTACAAACTAGGATCTCAATTTTTACAAATTGGGATCCTATTTTGTAAATATCAGGATGCTGGTTTAGGACCCATTAATAAACAAAAAAATGGGATCCCGTTTATAATTTAGGCTTGGGATATTGAAGCTAAATGGGATCTTGTTTTCTAAAAATGGGATCCCATTTATTAAAAAGCGGGATCCCATTTTTTGCAAGCCAATTTCATTTTTTTCCTAAGGAAAAAACTTCCATGTTTCATGGAATCATCTTCTTGCTCTTACCCTTATTTAATTAATTATTAGGTTCTTTTTCCTCTAATTACTTAAGCTTACTTAGGCCATTTTCTTTTATGTCTCATGCCATAGGATGAGGACACATGTCATGATATTTTTTTATCCTCACCTAGGGTTTCTAGGTTCTTTATCCTTTTATAAGGATTCTTTTATATAAACATAAGAAGATGCACATTAATCAATGATTCATGCTTTTTTGGGTCAATAGATCTTGTCCTCCATAGCTTTGCTATTCTCTTTCTGTGACATGTATTTGATTGTAGGTAATCCTTGGGAGCTATGGAGTTGATTTTTCCCAATGTCAACATATTGCCTCTCTTGAAAACTAGTGAAACTACTCCAAGGTTCCTTTTTGGTTAGGTCATGACCATGTGGACAACACAATGGTAGAGATTAGTATGGCTTCACAAGGGATCTTGATTTCTAGTTGGCTAAAAATTAGATGCAGTCAAGGAATAATAGTTTTATATATTCATAAAAAAAAACTATATTTTGGATCTATAGTAGATTTATACAGATTTATTGCTCTTTCACAATAATTCCAAATTTATTTTAAAATAAAAGCAAAAGAAATTAGGGTAACAAGAATTAATGTAGATGAAATCTAATCTAATCAGACAATGGAAAGAAATATCAATGTACTAATCATTTTTGTATGTTTAAACAAGATCTTCAAACCATAGTTTGAGTAAATAGAATTTCACACATTCACCACTAATAACAATGCAATCTTCTACAAAAATAAAGCACACATAAGAATTTCAGATTTCATGCAATCAGAATGTTGTCAATCATGTGCAGATTTGAGGTGAAATCTTACTTAATTCCATAATTACTCACAAGATCTCATTAATTTGACAACTTATATTAAATTAAAATACTCATACCATCACGATAATGCCAAATTCAGATGCATGCAACATAGGCATTATCCTTGGATTAATCAAAATTCAATTTTTGTAAAAATTCAGTAAGCAAGATCCATGCTAAGATTGTATTGTTTTTTTGTAGAAAATCACATCTAAATCAGATCTCTTAAAATGATCTAGAATAAAAAATATATAGATATCTATCTTCCTAAAATTGTGGATCTTAACGAAAAAGACAACTAGGACTAACTCCAACATTTTAGTTGTAACAAAAGCAAACTAAAAATTACATAATAGTGAAATTGGGCGCCCCAATTAGAGTTTTAGTTAACTATGCTAAAATTTAGGAAAAGGAAAAAGCTAACTCAAAAAGCCTAAAATCTAACTACGATGACTTCTAGTTATCAAAATTTACAACTCTAATCTTGATTTCTGCATTTGGGCATGGGATTTTTACAACTGTTTATTAAAAAAATAAAAAAACATAAATAGTAGCGATTTGGTAATGAATGTTGACACCACTTCGTTCATTCTTTCCATTGTTGGGCCTTTATGGTACTGGATCTTCACTCATTGGTCAAATGCTGATTTCTCCATTTGTTATTGTGTACTTTTGAAGGCCTCCAATTCTTCCTATAGAGATTAAAGTCTGGCCTTTTTATTCATCATTTCATTGATTTCCTCTTGTGTTACCTACCCCTGCATCTGTCCATGCAGTTCTTCAACCATCTTTCCATAGTCTCTTAACATCATAGGGGCATCCCAGAATGTGCAACCCAAGTCTTAAACCACTTGCCAAATGCTGTTCATTGCTTGCTTAGCTTGGATTTTTTCCTTATTCAACTTATTTTTGCACTTATTTGAAACCTTTACACAAAACTTCAATGCTCTTACCTATTTTAGGAGCTTATTTTGATCTTCTTCTTCAACTACTATAGTTTTTAAGAGTTTGTCCATTAATGTTTCATTTATTTGGTGTAAAATTGGGATGTAATCCTCCCAAACCAATAACTCCTCATCAATGCTCAGCTTGATTTGTTGAGCTACATTGTCTTCATCACTAATTGATTGACAATACTATTAAATTATTTAGCACTTTGTCTACTAAAGTAAAAAATATTCCTTCCACTATTGTGCTACAAGGATCCACCCACTTGGGTCATAATGTCTGACCTCACCTTTCAAAGTAGCTTGCAACACATACTCAGGATATGCAACCTCGACATGTCCAATCAAATTATTTATGCATGTCATGAGTTGAGCTACTTGGGCCTTCAACTATTCTTTTGTGTTCTCATCCTTCTACATTCTCTTCAAAATTAAAGATACAAACATTTGGAGAGACTATTTCTCTCCTTCGCTGGTCTGAACTCTAAGATCCACTTGCTAGATTTGGTAGTCCTTAGGCCTTATTTCACATTCAAATTTATCGACTAGTGGCACAAATATCTCTTCTATTCTATTCCCTTGGTCACCCATTGTGATGGTTAATATTCTTTGGGCTCTCTTTCTATTGTGAACTAGAGATTTGAAAGCTTTTGATAATATGCTTATGGTTTGTTTTATTCTTTCCACATATGTTCTCTACCTTCATTGGATTATGTGATTTAACCATACTATCACAATAGTATACATTTCTCTTTTGGGGGAAGTGAATAGTTTTTTATTATGAGAGCCTTCAACATCATCTTCTTGCTCAACTTCTCATTGTCTAGATTCTTGTGCTATGTCCTCTTCTCCTATAACTCTCTCTTCATGTTTTTCCTCTTCTCCATGAAGTTGTTCCTCACATGAACTTATTTTGTCTAATCAACTTCCTCCTCCAAATGCTCTTCTTGTATATTCTCTTGAGTAAGTATCTCTTCAGCATGAACATCCTCCACATGTACTTCCTCCTCACAAACATATTCTATATGAACCTCCTCTTTTGTGGGGGGTTCCCTTTGTTCTTCCTTTTTTGCTGTAGGTTTTTTTCTATCTCTCACTCTTTCAATGCTATGTTGAAAGGAATTTCCTCCTCATGAGGTGGTTCATCTTCTAGAAGAGGAGGAAGATTTGGTGACTTAGGTGGAGCATATGGAGGTTTTTTTTTGGTTATGGAGTAGGAGATGGGACTAGAGATTAATGTGGAGTAGAGGAGTAAGTATGTTCAACTTCCCGTTGGGAAACCATTTCTTTGATGTCCTCTCTGGTTCTTTTCTTATGAACTAGAGTATATTTCTCCTCAATATCTTCTCTTGAAGCCATAGTGGTGGGATCGTTTTATTTTATTTTCTTTCCTATTGTCTAAGAAAGTCGACCCCTAGTCTTTTCCTTGGTTGGGGCAATAGTAGGGGATGACCCTTCCTTTGTAACTACAGTAGATGATGGTCCTTCTTAATGATGTCCACAGTTACATCCATGAAATTTTTTCCTAATGACCCCAACACCTTTCTATTCTTGTGATCGTAGTAGTTTGCACAAGTCAAAACCAATTCTAGGGATTGCATAGTTATAGCAAAAGAAACAACTTTCACGATTTCCAAACTTTCCAAAGCTCTAGCTATGCATATTCTGGTTTCATCACATTTGATCATGTGCTTGAATTCATCCATGTCCACATGACCTAAGTCATTATCTCTAATGTCTAAATATGGTGTGAACATATTTGATGGTGGATGATAGCCCTTGTATTGGTACTTCATCTCTATTGAATCTTTTGGTGGTATATCTCTTGCATGCACCAATACCACATATTAACATCTACATATATCATAAGGGAGTAGCTTTGTAAAACTAGTTATGTTACCCAAAATATATCCCTTATTTTAAAATCATAACTTGTTTTGAAAGAAGTTATACAAATTTTGGGGGACTGGCCCTCAGGCTTACCCCTTACCTCATACCAAAATGCTTACATTGAAGAGTTTAATTTTCTTAACTCTGACTCATTAGGGGTCAAGTGTTAAACCTAATCCATATCTCTTGTCTATTGATTTAACTTGTTAATTGGTATAAGTTACCTTTTTTACCCTTTAGGAATCAAAATTTGAACATCCTTGTTACCTCTTTCTTTGATATTATCATCTCCTTAAGTAACATTTCTAAATAGCAACATCCAAAACATGTTTTGGGGGTCGAGGTGAGGGGTCGGGCCCATTATTTACGAATTGTTTGTAGTGTTTCATTGGGTTTAAGAGGTAAGGACGAACTAGTGACACCTGAGAACTTTAGGTTTATTGGAATTTAGACATCGGGGATGCTTCCTAACACTTACCATGGGGCTTTGGTATCAAGTAGGTGAAACACCTGTGACCTGAAACTCGATCAACATTACCTTGAATTGGGTGGAACTTTTTGAAAGGATTTATCAAAGGAATGCTATCAAACTTACCCATTAGACTAAGAAAAAAGTGGTTTCTTTATGGTTTTGGGTATTAGGTTTTAGGGTTTCATGATACTTCCTACCTCAATAGGGAAGATGATAAAAGCTACACTTGATGGCTGACAATTGAAAAGAGTTCTTTTAAAACAATTTTTTCACTGAGTGTTAATATTTTGAATTTCAAGGTTTAGAGGTTTAGTCACTAACCTATTTTTTGTCATTTTGTACAAAATCAAGACCTCGTGACTTTAGGGAAAGGGTTAGGGATTGGGGATTAGACTTTCAACACACTACATGTTTATTCCTTTATGCAATGTGTAAGAAGTATGCATGACACCCGATGCTTGAAAATTTTTAAGTTTATCAAAATGATAAGGTAGGAAGAGGAATGTTGGAAAATGTGCCTCAACTTGCTAGCTTGGAACCTTCCTTAAATCTTGGTGTGTTTCCCCCTTTATTGGATTGACTCTTTTGTATCGACGAGACCCTGTTTATTGTCCCATCGATGGTCCAATGGTTGTTATATGTTCATCGTTGTGTTCTATCAGTAGGAAGTGGTTAGATTTCTGAGACATTTTATGTCTCCTCGATAGCCTGAAGTTTTCTCTTGGATGTCATTTACAGGACTTACTCTTGTCGAAGGGACTCTATCTTGGGTCTCTTCAATGGCTGGATGAAATGTAAAGGATGTTCATCAATGGGACTTAGTGTTATTAGTGGGAATCTTCCTTGAGTCTCCTTGATAGATCGATGAGTTGTGGCAATATCGTAATGTTGTGAAAAGTTGAAGCTTTGAAACTATGAGTTGTGGGTTGTGAAGTTCATGAAATCTCTGATAGTTCAACTTCATCGAAAGGAAATTACTTCATTGGCGGGACTCTAAAGGCGGTCTGCCCGATGGAATGATGACTCTCATTGGTGGGACTCATGGACTTTGGCGGGATCCTCAACCTTGTCTCATCGATGAGTTGATAGACATGAAGCTGCAAAGTGTACATCTATGGGAATTTCTTACATCGAAGGGAGATGATATGATGTCTACTCGATATGGTGATGGTTGTCCTAGTAGCTTGTGAAGAATGTCTCGATGGGACCTGATTGGTGCGATGGTCAATAGTGATGGACAAGTGATGTGTTGACATGTGGAACAAAATCATTTGTTAATTCTACATCACTGTTGTGAATCGATGTTCATTGGATTGAAGTTTTCAAATTGAAGCTGGTGGATGTATTGCTTGATAACAATGTAACCACATTTTTGCTCATTGGTTGGCTAATCAGTACTATGATATGGCCAACCTAAAGAATGTGAGATAATATGGGATGTTTGTAATGTAATGATTAAGGAACAATGTGAGAGAGCTGTAATCAAATTTGGTGTACGAGGTTGATTAGGGGATTGTATTGTTGCTATGAATTAACACCTAAGAGTGAAGTCTGTAACTTTGAATGTAATTTTTTTATTGTAATAGAAAGTGGCTTTACTTAGTGTGTGGGTTTTTCTCCTGTAATGGTTTTCCCACATAAATCTAGTGTTCAATTCTATGTGTGTTAAATTGTCTATTCTCTTGTTCTATTAATGTGTATCTTAATGGTTGTAACTTTTTTTAAATGAATTTTTTTTTATGCACTTCTTTCCTGAGGATTTTGCATTAGGAAGGTGTTTCCATATTGTGATTTCCTTACAAGTAGTACCAAATCCTGACTAGTGTTATCCTTGTGAGTAGGGTTGGTTTTTTGTGCTAATTTTGTTCAGTGGGAGTCTTGCAGAGAAAATTGGTTGTCTTGTTTACAGATTGAGATGGAAAGCACATCAAGAAAAGTAGAAATTGAAAAATTCAATGGTGACAATTTTGAGTTGTGGAAACTCAAAATGGAAGACCTGTTGGTCGATAGAGACCTCTGGATTGTAGTTATGGGAACAATGCCATTAGGTATGAAACAAGAATATTGAGACCTCATAGATAGGAAAGATAGAGGGTTGATAAGACTTTGTTTGGTTGATTCTGTTCTCTTGAACATCCATGAGGAGAAGACTGCATGCTCTTTATGGAAAAAACTTTTTGATATTTATCAAGGCAAGTCTCTGGTGAATAAGTTATTCCTGAGGAAGAAGTTATACTCCTTGGAGATGGAAGAAGGGGAATTCATATTAGACCATTGGAATTCATTTAACATGATTGTTGCTCAGTTGGCCTTTGTGGGTGTGAAGATAGAGGAGGAGGATCATTGTATGCTTATGTTACGCTCCTTACTTGACTCATGGGATCATCTGGTGATGTCTATTGAAGTAAAACAACCACTTTCAAGACAAAAGATGTGGTTGCTTTGCTACTATTAGAAGAAATGAAGAGGAAATATTCTGAGGTGGCCAAGGAGGCCCTTGTTGTTTAGGGTAGATCAAAGGAGAGAGGTAAGAAGAAATACAAGAAGTCTAAATCCAAATATGAAGGGAGATCAAAGTCTCTTGGCAAGAAGTCCAAGGTGAAATGTTGGAATTGTGGGCAGACTGGTCATATCTAGAAGGATTGCAAAGAGGAGAAAAAGAAGAAGAAGAACAACAACTCTTTGGAAAATGACTATTCTCAGAGTGATGCAAATGCCTTCATTGTAGCCTTGGCAACTTAGGCATTGGATGATGTCTAGCTGATTGAATCATTCACAACTTTTCACATGACATCTCATAGAGATTGGTTCATGAAGTATGAAAAGTATGTTGGTGGAAGTTGTACCTAGCAAGTGATTCATCTCTTAAAATTGTTGGCCATGGAAGAGTCAGAATCCGATTCCCTGATAGAAGAATCAAAGGAATTGATGGCATATTGTACATACCAGGTCTAGCTTATAATTTTATTTATGTCAGTAAGCTGAATGATGTTGGTGTGCAAGTTTCTTTCTCGAGTCAAGGCTGTAAAATGACTAGAGGTTTAATGGTGTTGCTAAGGGTGCACACATAGGCACCCTATACAAGCTAGATGCATGTCATGTTCAATGTAACAATGTCTCTGTAAATTCAAGCAAAGTTGATCATGTAGAGAAGGATAAATATGTTCCTTTGGGTGCAAATTCTTTGGAGGTGAAACTCCCAGTAGAGAAGACCATGCTATGGCATCATAGACTTGGTCACATAGGAGAAAAAGGCTTAAAATCCTTCAAAAATAAAAACCTGGTAGAAGGGCTTGTTGATTGTAACCTTGAGTTTTATTTTTTGTGAACATTACATTTATGGAAAGCAAGACCATGTTTCATTTTATTCGAGTTCTCATAGATATTCTAGCATACTAGATTATGTTCACTCTGATGTGTTTAGTCTAGTAAATGTTCCTTCATTATCAAAGTCCAAATATTATGTTTCTTTTATTGATGATTATTTGAAAAGGGAATTTGTGTACTTTCTTAAAAGGAAATCATAAGTTTTCAGTTAATTTAAAGAGTTTAAAAACTTGGTAGAAAATTAGACTAGAAGGAAAATTAAATGCTTAACGATAGATAATGGTGGTGAGTTCTATTCTATAGATTTTGAAAGGTATTGCAAAGACCATGGTATTAAAAGGCATAAGAATATGCCTTATACTCCATAGAAAAATGGAGTTACTGAAAGGTTAAACAAGATGCTAATGGAATGAGTGAGAAGTATGTTGAGCAATGTTGGCTTGGAGTAGAAGTTACTTGGTTAATTGTTCACCTAGTTTGGCTCTTGTTGACAAAACACCTATGGAAGCATAGTCTAGTAAGAACACCTCTCTGAGACATATTCATGTCTTTGGTTGTGAGGCATATGCATATGTGTCAAATGAGAAAAGATATAAGTTGGAGAACAAGGCTTTCAAATGTATCTTTATTGGCTACAACATTGGTGTGAAAGGATACAAGCTTTTGAATCTTGTTACTGAGAAGGTTGTGTACATCAGAAGTGTAATCTTTCAGGAGTTGAAACCTTCTTTAGTTGATCTACAATCAAAGATAGAAGAAAAGGAAAATAAGAATGATATAGTTGAAATTCCTCAAACTCCAGATAAAGAGGAAATTTGAATTCAAAGTGTATCTGAAATTGAGGAGATCTCTAGTAGCTTTGAAAGTTTTGAATAGGAAGAAGAACCACAACCTCAGCCTCAACTTGTGAGGAGGTCTACATGTGAGAAGTGACAACCTGAAAGGTATAGATTTTATATGTTGGATTTGAACTATGCCTATGCTTTGATTACTAGCACTAATGAGCCTAGGACTATAGAGGATGCTATTAATATGTCTGATTTAGATCCCTGGTTGGAAGCTATGAATGAAGAAATGAAATCATTGAAAAAGAATGAAACTTGGGATTTGATACCTTTGCCTGAAGGTCAAAATCCTGTTGGTTGTAAATGGGTATTTAAGAAGAAGATTGGTCTAGATGGTAGTGTGGAGAAGTATAAAGCTCGTTTGGTCATGAAAGGTTATTCCTAGGTGGAGGGAATTGATTATGGAGAAATATTTTCTCCTATAGCTAAGTTGACATCTATCAGATTTCTGTTGTTTCTTGTAGTTGAGTATGACTTAGAGATTGAGAAGATCGATGTGAAGACAACATTTCTTCATGGAGATCTGGAAGAAGAAATTTATGTCCCAAACTAAGCACTTGGTTGAAAAAGGTAAAGAAAGTTTGGTTTGCAAGTTAAAGAAATCTCTATATGGTTTAAAGCAATCACCTAGAATGTGGTACCAAAATTTTGACACCTTTGTGTTGTCATTGGAATTTGTGAGGTCAAAATTAGATCATTGTGTGTACTACAAAACTAAAAATGATCGTTTACTTATTATTTCCCTATATGTGGATGATATGTTTTCTTTGGGAATAGTAAGGGTATGGTTTTTGATTTGAAATATTAGTTGTCAACACAATTTGAAATGAAAGATTTAGGTGCAACAAGGTATATTCTAGGTATGGAAATTAGAAAGGATAGGGGAAGTAGAAAGATTTGTCTCAGTCAAAGAAAGTATATTAGTACTGTCCTTAAGATATTTAGTATGACAGATTGCAAGTAGTTAGTTGTTCCAGTGTTGTAGGGAATGAAGCTATCTATTGAAGATTGTCTGAAGTCTCCTACTGAGATGGACATGATTAGGGTGCCTTGTGTAAGTACAATTGGTAGTTTAATATACATAATGGTTTTTGCCAGGCCAGACATTTCCCAAGTAGTGGGAGTACTTAGTCGGTTAGTGGCTAGTCTAGGAAGGCCACATTGGGATGTTGTGAAAAGATTCTTCATATATTTGAAGGGTACTTTAGAGTATGCTTTGTGTTATCATGGAAACTTGGTTCCAAATTACAGAGACCTCTTGGTATTCATGGGTATGTGGATTCTAATTGGGTAGGGGATGTTGACAATAGAATATCCACCAATGGATACATCTTCATGTTATTCAGTGGTGCAGTGAGTTGGATGAGCAAGTGGCAAGCTATAGTCACTTTATCTACTACTGAGGTGGAACACATGGTAGCAACACATGCCTGTAAGGAAGCAGTTTGGCTTAGACGTTTTTGTTTTGATGTTGGGTTTAATGTAGGGTAGATTACTATTTTTTGTAATAATCATAGTGATTTTTTTTTGGAAAAAAATCCCACTTTCCATGCTAGGATGAAGCATATCAATGTTCAATATCATTTCATTCGTGATATGGTGGAGGATGGAAAGGTTAATTTTGAAAAGGTGGATACTCTAGAGAATGCAATTGATGCATTACCAAAGCCTATGAGAACATACAAGTATAGGTGGTGTTCCATTTTGATGGCCCTTAGGGCCTATCAATTCCAATAGCTTTGAGTTTGGAAGAAGCCAGTAAATATTCATCAAGTGGGAGCATGTTTGAAAATATGTCTCAACTTGTTGGCTTGGAACCTTCCTCAAATCTTGGCATGTGTTCCCTTTATCAGACTAACTGTTATGTATTGGTGAGACCTTGTTTACTGTCCCATCAATGGTTTGATGGTTTTTATCTATAATTCACCATTGCACTGTTCTATCAGCGGGAAGTGGTTAGATCGCCAAGAAATTGTTTTATGTCTCCTTGATAGCCCAAAGCTTTGTCTTGGATGTCATCAACAAGACTTACTCTCGTCGAAGGGAATCTATCTCGGGTATCTTCAATGGCTTGATGGAAAATAAAGGATGTTTTTCCATGGGACTTAGCATGATTAGTGGGACTCTACCTTGAGTCTCCTGGATATAACAATGAGCTATGGTGATATTGCAATGTCACATAAAGTTGAAACTTTGAAACTATGAGTCATAGGTTGTGAAGTTCATCAAATATTTGATGGTCTGAATTTGTTGAAGGGACATTACTTCATCGAATGGAATCTAAAGGTGGTCTCCTCAATGGACTAATGACTCTCATCGATGGGACTTGCTTACATTAGAGGGAGACAATATGATGTCTCCTTGATATGGTGATGGCTATCCAAATAGCTTTTGAAGAAAGTCTCGGTGGGACCTAATTGGTGTGATTGTCAATAGTAGTGGACAAGTGATGTGTCAACATGTGGTACAAAATCATTTGTTGATTATAAATTATTGTTGTGAATCAACATTCATTGGACTATGGTTGTATTCCTTGATAACGATGTAACTACATTTTTTCTCATTGGTGACTGACTTGAATGAGATTTCTCATTGGTTGGCTAATTGGTACTATGACATGGCCGACCTAAAGAATGAGTGAGATAATATGGGATGTCTATAATGTAATGATTAAGAAATAGTGTGAGAGAACTGTAATCAGATTTGGTGTACAAGGTCAGTCATGGGATTGTATTGCTACTATGAATTAACACCCGAGAGTGAAGTCTTTAACTTTATATGTAATTTTTTTACTGTAATACAATGTGCCTTTACTTGGTCTGTGGGTTTTTCTCCCCAAAGGGTTTTCCCACATAAATCTAGTGTACAATTCTATGTGTGTTAAATTTTCTATTCTCTTGTTCTGTTAATGTGTGTCTTAATGGTTGTAAAATGAATTTTTTTTCTGCACTTCTTAAGTATTTTGTATTAGGAAGGTATTTATGCACCGTGCTTTCCTTACAAGGGTGAACCTTGAGAAGCCTGAGCCCCAATTCCTGATCAATGACTTCAAAAAACATTCTCAATCAACATGCTAAAGGAAATGTTGATCTAATAGGGAAAAAAAAAAGAACAATATGAAAGAAAACAAAATAGTGAAACAAACAAAAGCAAGCCCAAAATAAAATCAATGAAATGCAAAACAAAATGCCCCAAGGGTGAAAACCCATAGTCACACCAAGAAAAACAACAATTCATAAACCAAAACATGAGCATGGAATCAAAGCCAACTTGCAAGTTGAGTGTGAGGGAGACGAGAAGAATGAAGATAAAAACCAAAAACCAAACAAATGAGAACACAACACCAAACCCAAACACATGAATAGCTGTGCACAACAAACACACCAAGACCCATGAGCAACAACTAGCACAATCACTCAAGCATAAAAGCATAGATGATCTTGCATAGTAGAAACAATGGAGGACTTAGATTCATAGAAGGAGCCAAGTCTTTTAAACTCAATTGCAGAGTTCAATTATCATTAAGGAAAGAGGTAATTGTAAAAATGAGATTCAAAGTATTGATAATACCCCTAGTCAAAGCCCTCATTAATGGTATTCAATGCATGAACAATGGTGCATTCATAACTCTTCCATTGTATTGAATTAAAATGACTTGAGGTGCATGCACGCGGCTTGAGGTGACAAGATGTCATCATGTTGAGCCTCATGGATTGAACATGCAAAAATACGAAATCCCAAACCATGAAGTCTGAAAGGGACGACAAACAAAATAACCTTAAAATATTGAGATATGTGTCAAGGATTGAACCCAATATTGTTTGAAGTCAAACATTGAAAAACCTGACCTCGACAAGGCACATGAAAGGAAGATAACATGGAAAGGAAAGGAGGAAAGGAAAATAAATGAAAGAAAAGGAAAAGAGGAAGACAAACAAAAGGAAAATGACAACACAAAAAGACAAAAAGAGGAGGGGCCCTATTTTATTGAGGAAAAAATGGGGCATGAGTGTGAAGGCACAAGCACACTAGAAAAAGGAAAAGGTAAAATATTCACATTGTATTCGAGGAAAAATGTATGCAAAACTTTCATAATTAGGACAATTATAAGGAAAAGCATCTTGTCCTTTTGAATTCTAGATTTTGGACAAAATTTTCAAAATTAATCCACTATCCCAAACTTTGTTAGATTAATCATGCATTAGCTAATAATTAATTAATCTTTAATTGATTATTAATCTAATTTATTCTCATGCACTTAAGCTAAACTTAGGAGTGATTTACTATGTTAACTAGAGAGCTAGTATTAGATCATTCTGTCTCATTGCATGAGATGTTGACACTTGTCACCATCTAATCCCTTTACCATTTAGGGTTTCTCCTATATAGCACTCAACCCTTATTGTATTATCATGCCTTTGATAGAACTCTCAACCTTTGAGGAATCTTGTTTTCCTTGAAGATTCTTGAGGTTCATTCTGTAGCTTTTTCTTGTTGAAGAATATTGCAATTCTTTGTTTGTAAATCTCTTGCATGGAAGGTGTCTTTGTTCGTTGTTTGATCCTATGGCTCATGTTTTTCACAATTATAACATGGTATCAAAGCATGGATTCCAATGAACCCCTTCTTGATTTATGAAATTTTTTCTTAAACAAGGGTTATAGGCTTAAGATTTGGAATCCCCTTTCCTTTTTATGAAAATTTTAGAGGTGGGCATTTTTTGGTGTGAAAAAGACCTCACCGTTGGATTTAGAGTTGTCGAGAAAGTGATATTTGAATTTTTTTTGGCCTCATTTGGACTCCTAAAGTTTTGAAGTGGTTGCCTTTTTCCAGATCTGGAGGGAAGATGCGATTTTGGTGCATTTTGGCATGAAAAAAACCTCACCATTGGATTTAGGAGGCCGATTCAAAAAAAATTGACTATTAATTTTCCATATTTTGATGTCAAGAGATTTTTAGGAAAATGTTTTGTATAGAGGTCACATGGCCCCTATACAGTTGTATTGTACATGGCTTTCCAAAAAAAAATGCAAGATAGATTTTATTAATAATTTCCTTTTTTAATTTGCAAGAATTTTTTTAAAAATTAAATAAAAAGGTAGTGGGTGGATTAATTAAAATCCTATGCTTAGGGTACATGTTGTACTCAAGCGACATGCATATAGATGTCGGTCATCCAACCAGGCCATGTGGCCTTGTTGGCTGTCCCTTCTACCTACCTGACGGTGCAAAAATCCAATGCCTTAAAAAATTTCCAACTTTCTTTTTTTAGGCATTGATAACCATTGGCTTTGTTGGCATTGACCTCCCATTTTTTGATGACTATTTTTTTTTTGGTGGAAATAGTACAATGAAATATTCCATCAATGTCCCGTCTCATTTTTTGATTCCATCAATTTCCCAATCAACAAAAAAAAAATTCAATGAGGGCACACAAGCAAATATCCCATCACCGATTTTTGTACAAGGGGCCAAATTTTGTTCCGATGGTATGGAATATTCTTTGGAATATTTTTGTAATGTTAGTAGTATAGACAACTAGCTAGCCCCTTTGAACCCTCCTTGTGCCCTGAAGGAGGTGTTTTTTTTTTTCCCATAACTTGGGTGTACAATATCAATTTTTGGTGAACAAGATATTGTCAAAAAGGTGGTTCAGCCACCTTTCTAGTGGTGTGGGTCTCATCACCTATTTATGTTGTTGGGGCATTCTATAGTCTTTTGAAGTCAAATATGTTGTTTTTAGTCTTGAGCTCATAAATTTTGACTTGTTTCTCTATTTTTTCGTGATTCTAGTGGCATTGGGACAAGCTCTTAAAGATCTTTAAAGCCATCCATGTACTTTTTCTAGATTTCTCTCCAAGTACATTTTATTCATTTTTTTGTGTTTTCACATTCTGGTGAATTACTTGGATGTCGTAGTTCCTGAAAACTTTTCACTTGTGTGAGATGACTCATTTTTTGCCATTATTTATGTATTTATAGTATTCTATCCTATTTGGGCATTGTAGACATCTTTTTTATACATATTCTCTTTTGTAGACACACTGAGATAAAGTGCTAGTTTGGTGTATACTTTTTGGGGATTTTGCACATCTTGTTGGCCTTTTGTACTCACAATATGATATAAAATGTCATGGGGGTGGATGTTTTCCTTTGGTTTTCCATCATACCTTTGTCAAGTGAGTGTCCCTTCCACAACAATAGTGAATCTAGGCGATTCTTGCCTCATGTGTGTGTGCCTTAGTTTGCACACCCTTTTATTTGTAGGTTGTTTCTCCTACATACACTTATTAGTTGCACATAGTTTCAGTGCACCCCTCATGACTCTCCTTTTTCAACATTATGGGGGGGTTTCTATTGTTGGTGCTAATGCTTCCTTTGGTTTCATAGTTTGGAGTGATCTATGTATCTAGTTCTTGTTCATATGGACTTTCAGATGTAGCGTACATCATTAGCTAGTTACATGCATTTCAGTTAGATGGATTATTTACCATATGGAAACTCTTGCATTCTTGTTTCTAGAGGTTCTTCATTTTAGTACCATATCAGTCATCTTTCGGCAACAGTCTACAACTTCTTCATGCTTCAGCGATGTTTTGCATTTTCCTCTTATGTTTGGGACATTATTTCAGGTGGATGCTTCTTATTCCTTCTCCTTGATTTGGAGGTTTTTTCAGTCCTTCATTCACCTTTCTCTCTTTTGGAGAGGATTTTTTCCCATGCATTTTTCTCATTTTCTTTAGTTGTGAGAGATTTTTTGTTTGTACATGGGTACCTCACTAGGCCTTGTTTGTCGAGACCCATCATGCATTCTCTTTTTAGGTTTTTTAGCTACTCCCTAAGTTCATCTTAAGGGGGAATGTTAGATTAATCATGCATTAGATAATAATTAATTAATCTTTAATTGATTATTATTCTAATTTATTCTCATGCACTTAACCTAAACTTATAATTGATTTACTATGTTAACTACAAAGGTATTATTAGATCATTTTGCCTTATTACATGAGATTTTGACACTTGTCATGATTTAATCCCTTTACCATTTAGGGTTGCTCCTATGTAACACTCAACCCTCATTGTATTATCATGCCTTTATAGAACTCTCAACCTTTTTGGACTCTTGTTTTCCTTGAATATTCTTGAGGTTCGTTTTGTAGTTTTTTTCTTGTTGAGGAATATTCCAATTCTTTGTTTGTAGATCTCTTGTGTGGAAGGTGTCTTTGTTTGTTGTTTGATCTTGTGGCTCATGTTTTTCACAATTCTAACAACTTTATATTTGGAATTAGCTATGATCTTTCATCTAAAGCATAATATTTCAAGATTTTAACCTCTTTAGATGTAGATACTATTTTTTTACTAGAAATATATTACTCAAAACAAGTTTACCATTAACTTTTTGGTGGATCATACGGGCACTTTTCCAACCTATGGTAATTGGTTCTTCTAGGATTCTCTTGAGTTAAAATTTATCCATAAATTGAGGAGAAAGTGGGAAAAAAATTCTAAATAGGAAGTAATTAATAATACTTGGGTTCTAGTTTAGTAGTAGTAACAATAGTATTAAAAATAATAGTATTAGTTTAGAATTAATATTTTATTTATTTCTTTGTTTAGTAATAAATATGAGTTTTAGAAATGTCCTATTATTTCTTTATTGAAGCTTCTTAATTTTATTTTATTTATGTCATGAAATGAATGAGAATGGGTATGATTTTAGTGTTATAAAATTTGAATTACATGTTTCTTTTGTGTGTTGATATCAAGATAACTCAAGATGGGAATGATCCTCCATCCTCAATCCTTGACCTCCTTATCTCTTGTTTACTAGATTCAAAATTATATTTTATATGTATCACCAAGATAATAAATAATAAAATTAATGTCCTTGGAAAGACATGCAAAGTGTAAAACATACATTTACAAGGTGTTTATTTCCACTAAAAATGTATTTACAATAAAGTTATCTTGAAAAATTAGCTTCCACTTATATTATAATAACAATGATATAATATTTTTGTACTTTATTTACCCTAATAAAATTATTTTCAATTATAAGCTAATAGAAAATAAAGACATGCAAAGTTTTGAACTTGTAACGTTAAAAAAACAAATACATTTAACTAAAACTTACTACCAACTCTTTTACAACATTCATTTAAAGAAAAAAAAATGATGTTTGAAACATTATTTTTCTTAGCCCCTTCACTACCTTAAAATATTTTTTAGCACTAAAATACAAAAAAAATTATTTCTAATCCTTGGCCTCTCTATTTTTTGTGCTTATAGTGAAATATCATTTAATGTACATTGAAAAATAAAAATGGACAACAACACTTTAATAGAAAAATAATAAAGAACCAATGGGTTCCTAAGAAGGATTTTACAATATTGTGACTAACATAAACCAAAAAAATATATTAAAAAACATACCTAAATATTTAGGGTAGAGAATAGGTGAATAAGCACTAAACACCAAGTTTAGTGCTTAAGCACTAAACTTGGTGAATATTGCAACTAACATAAACCAAAAAAATATATTAAAAAACATACCTAAATATTTAGGGTAGAGAATAGGTGAATAAGCACTAAAAACATCTTCATCTAATTCAAAAGTTACATAATCATCTTTGCCACTAGCGATAAATTTACCATAATCTTTACCAAGATTTAATTTTTATATCATCTTAATATTTGGTCCTTGATGTTGGTGCTTTGTATATTTTTAGAAGTACATATGCCTAAGACAATGCTTATTTTATCCTCATAACTTTTAGCTAACAACCCTTAGCTAGATTATTCATATAAGTTTCTCATATCTAAAATAATGCAACAAAAATTAACCAAAACATTTATTAAAAATACTTAGATATGAAATACCCACATAAAAGAAATATATCTACGCATATAAACTAGCTAGAACAAAGTATTTCATTCAATTATTATGATATTTCCTACTTCAATTGTTTGTTGATAAAAAATATTATAAATCTGAAATTCTAAAACTTTTAAATCCACTTAGCTTGAAGTACAAATGTAATCTTTATGTGTAAAAAATAATGGAGCAAAGGTAGAATCATGAGCAAATTGAACTAGAGAGAGGTCAAAATGGTCATGCATGGAATTGATGGGACTGGAATGGCAGAAGGGAGAGACCCAGACAACCCTCACAATGTGGCCAAAGTTGGGGGTGGGAGGATCCAAAAAAAATTATGGATAGAAGACCCCCTTTTCAACAACAAAGCAACTAGTAGTTTAGGGATTGGTTCCATTGTGGCGCTGTTGGGTTCACCTATGGGAAAGGATAACCCCCTGGGAGGGTTTCAAAGAGGCAAGAATCACCATAAGAGAAATATAGAGAAGCCCTGCAACAAGTGCAAATAACATCCCTGCAACCCCAAATTTGAGCAAAAATATCATGTGCTTTCTTTGAAAAAAGTTGAAATCATTAGGAAAAGAGGGGAGCTAAAAGAGAAATAATTTGCATGAAATGGTCGGGTGAATGGATAGCCTTTGCAAAGGTCAAAAACTGGTGTGCAAAAAACTGGGGAGAAGGGATTAACCTGACAATGATGACTAATGGTTTCTTTTAGTCGAGTGTGCTTCAGGGAGAGAGAAAAGGTAGATTTTACATCAAGGACCATACATGATGGGTAAACAAGGCTTGTTTTTGAAGGAATGGGTGAGAAACTTTAACCGTTTGAAGGAAGATATCACTGATATCTTAGAGCGCCTAACAATTTATAACCTACCATTAGAGTATTGGTTGGAAGAGACCTTGGGAGAGATTGGGAATAGCTTGGGTAGATATGTCAGGCATGACGAGTCCTTTGAAGAAAGGGATTGCAACATGTATGTAAGGATTTGTGTCAATATCAACCCTAATATTCATTTTCTAGAAGAGTTAGAGCTGCTAGATGGGGAAGGGCTCTAGGGAAAAAGGTCAAAGTGGAGGAATTAGTGGATAGGTGCAGCTTGCACAAGAAACTAGGGCATTCAAAGTAGGAATTTTTAAGGAAGAAATACATCAAATCACTTGAAAAGGCGTCTTGGTCCCTTTAGAGCCTCATTTGGAAGTTGGGGAAGTGTCTCATGTGTGGGTGGAAGTAGTCCTTGGCCTAGAAGATCCCCAAATGGAAACCCTAGCCCCCAAGGTCATGGAAGGTGATTAGATAGCTAATGATCTGGCTGAGATAGTTAATAAGGCTCTTTGGATAGAGGATCATAGGGAAATTTTAAGGGAAAGAACATCGAAACCTAATGTTGATGCTAGGGAGATACAAGGAGGTGTAGAAGAGAGGTCTCTATAGACACCATTTATAGATCTTGAGTGTAATTTGGAGGCTTAGATTGGAGGTGAAGGAAGGTCACTCCAACCAAGCTAGCTAGAGGCAAACAAGGAAAACACACCACCAAACGAGAACTGGGGAAATCATTCAAATCAATTAGAGGAGGAAGGGTTAGATAGTGACTGTGAAATAGAGGAAGATATCATGGAAAATGGGACAATTTTTAAGAGCATGGTTAATTCTATAGGGGTTAAATTGGGTAAAAGGAAGGGGAAAGGAAGAAAATCAAGAAATGCGATGCTGGAGATTGTTGATAATTCCAAAGGGAAAAAGAAGTTGAGGTAAGGAAGGGAGCATCCCTTCCCTTGTTTCCATGAGGCTCCTAACATGGAATGTCAGGGGATTGAATTCCTTTGACAAATGGTGTGTGATCAAGCTACAAATTGATCAAGCCAAAGTAGACATAGTATTTTTTCAAGAAACCAAATTAGATCAGGAAGGTATAACATCCCTAATGGTGAAATGGAGGGACTGGAATGGTACCTTTTTGGAGGATAATGACACCTCTGGTGGAATCAGGATACTATGGAATCCACACAAAGTGAAGGTTGAAGAAGTGACAGGGAACATAAATTGGCAACTATCTAAAGTAAGCTCAAACTATTTTAATCAAGATATCTACCTTATGAAAATCTATAGCCCGACATGCTCCACTTGGAAGAGAGCAGTTTGGAATCAAGTTGGTTTACCCCTTCTAATGAAGGGGGTTCGAATGAACCACCCCCCTTCTAATGAACCCCCCCTTCTAATGAACCCTCCCTCCTTCTAATGAACCCCCCTCCCTTCTAATGAACCCCATTTTGCACCATATAAGGGGGGTTTGAATGAACCCCCTTTTTTCACCTTCCCCTCCACTATTTCAAAATTTATGCATTTTTTTGACTATCGAAGCTTGGGAAGGAGGTGCAAATGGATTCAACTTGATAAACCAAGTTGGATGATTGTAGAGATTGAAACGTGCTTTCCAACAACTATAAATTTAATATATTTTGTTTTTATATTATATTATATTTTTTAGTTTTACTGAACATAGGTTTTTCACTGAACATCAAGTTTAGTGAAAAATCATTGTGGAAAAATATTAAATTTGAGAAATAAAAATTTGAAAAATATATACGCCCTAGGTATTGGTGTCCTCGTTCTAACAAAAAAAATAAATTTGAATTTCAATACATACCAAAAAAGTTATGCGTGCCGAAGTGCACCTATGTCTAAATTGTAAATGTTTTGACTTCAAAACTTAATTAAAAAAAAAAATTCAACAAAACGTTATGAAACAAAATGAAACCAATAGATACCAGTGTTAGCAACCTAAATTAAAAAGAATCAAAATTTTATCCTTTGTAGAAATAAATTTATGCGTGTCGAAGTACACATCACTTTTAAAAAATGTTGTTTACTATTAAAAACTAGTTATCAAAGGAGACGCAAAAAAAAAACAATTTAATTCCAATTTTTTTAAAAAATATATTTAAAATCTATAGAAAAAATCTCACAAATCACTAGTTTACATCATTTTCAAATTCCTAATAGTTTACCTACTATAGGTGTCAGAAAGTGAAGTTTTTTTTGAAAATGTTGATTTCAGTGTCAAGTTTGGCCAAAAAGTGTAACCCATTATTGTGGGATGACCCAAGTAAGTTTGATCTTAGATGATTTGAAGGATGAAAATATCATCATTGGGGAGATTTCAATGCAACCAAATGCACCTCAAACACGAAGGGTGGTGTAGGTAGATTTACCCAAACTCAATTAGGTTTCCAATTTTTTTTGAGTTCATGTCAACTTAGGGAAGTTAATCCAAAGAATGGAACCAATGATTTTTTAGTGGCTAATATTCGCCAATTGGCTAATAGTTGAAATTTGAGAATCCAAAATTGGGTAATAGTTCGAGCTATAGCATGACTTGAATTGCCACCATTTTACTAAATTTTATTATAGTCTTATTTTTAATTTCAAATAATTTATTTTATTAAAAAATTAATTGAAATTTTTTCCATAATATTTGGTACATGATTAGATTAGATTCACCTAAATTTTATAAATTATAGTAGAAATCTATATTAATTTCAATAGTATATCATAATTATTAGTTGCTTTAGGACCATATTTCTAATCTTTAGTTTCCACCATTGATTTATAATATAATCTAATGGACATTGTTGTATTCCATAAGGTAGAATGTACCCATAATTTCTAATGCTCATGGGGCCTAGAATTTTAGGTCTAATGAACATTATAGATTATGGGTACATTTTACATTATAAATTACAATGAGGGTTGTTAGATCAGTGATCTAAAATTAATTTTGAGCCCCATGAGAATTAGATATCATGGGTACATTTTACCTTGCATAATACAATGAGGGCAATTATATTATTTTTTAAAACAATGGTGGAAAGTAAATATTATAGTCTACCCCTTAAACCCATCAATAATTTCCACTCTTGGGCTGCTACTTTTCCATGAGAATTATTTTTAGATTGGATGGATTCACCATCATAATTAATGCATTTTCCTATTATTTTTTAATATTTTCCAAAATTTTCTAAAATATTTCAGTGATGTAAGAAAAATTGCCAATAAAATAAATATTTTTTAGAAAAAAGGAGAGATTCACCAATAGAAATTAATATTTTTTCCCCAAAAAATGAAAGATTTTCCAAGATTTATATCTTTTTTTGAGTGAGGTGTCTTAAATTTATCTCTGAATGGAACTTTCACATGGACAAATAAACGTGCAGGCCTCATAAGTATAACAGAAAAATTGGATAGGTTTTTCATTGTAGGTGATTGGGAGGTATTTTGGGTGACATATGAGGCTAATATTCTACCATATTCATGATTAGATCACTTCTCGGTTGCATTAAGATTTTAGATGGATTGCATCCTTAAAGAAATCCACTCAAATTTGAGAATATGTGGCTCCAAGATAGTCAGCTAATGGGAAAATAACGAAATGGTGGACTAAATTTTTGGAAGTATGTGTTGTCATTGATGTTAACAAATCTTTGTTGTTGCATTGATTTCAACCTATGGAGATGCTTTGATTAGTTGCATGATGTTGTCATTAGTAGTCTCACTAATGTCAACCTCTAGTATTACATTGATAAGAATGTGTTTGAGGATGTTCAACCATTAGTATGGTTGATTTTTTGTACTATAGTTGGTTTGGTGTTGATGAGAAAGTGTTGCAGATGTTGATATTTTGTTTGTGGTGCTTAGTTTCCAAGTGGTTTTGAGAAAAAATGAATAAAAGAGGAAATAGTGTGCTAAAGAGTGTTTAGTGTGGTAGAGTAGTGTTCAATGTTTTTCTCTATATTTATTTATGGTTGAAGATATGCTTGTGTGGTTTAGATATGTTGATCAAAGGTGTTCAAAGGTGTTATATCCAAAGTTTTAGGTTTTGGATTGTTCAACAGAAGAAGTTGTGTTCACTAGTGTGTGAAATGTGATGCAGTGTCGTCTAGGAGAAATGGTTTTTTTTTGCATTTCTTTTCTTTGTGGTTTCTGGTCTTGTGGATCAAGAAGTATGTTTATATTGCCCATATATATCTTTATTCTGAGTTGTTTGATTTTTGGTGCTCTGTAAGGTTGGATTCATTTGTTGTAGTGTGCAAAAGGTTAATTGGGTGTACAAAATGAGTATGTTATTCAGGTGTATGTTATTACAAAGGATTTTTTGCATTTTAGGGTGTTGATGGAATATTCCAAATTGTATTTAAGTATTGTGTGTGGTCTGCAAGTTGTCTTTGATTTGGTGAAGCATGTAATAAAATGTATAATGTTGTTAACATAGGTTTGATCAACCTTTGGTGTTTACACTAATTGTGGATATGCTTTGGTGTTTGTGGAGGCATGGTGTGATGTGTATATGTGGATTTAGGTTCATGTTAAGGTGTGATGTGGTCTACTTGATTCCTCTCCATTGCAGGAATGTTTTGGTGCCAACCTAATTTGAATTTGCATGTTTTCGGTACATAGCTAACCTTGAAAGATGTTTCTAAGGTTGTGAATGGTATACAAGAAAGTTGAATTGTTGGAGAAGAGTGTGTGGATGTGAGGATGTGTTGAGATGTGAATTTAATCAGATGTAGAGATCTAAAGTGCAAGCTTAATGCCTATGACTCAATGTAATGAGTAGAAGGTTTTACATTTATAGAGTACCTAATGTTTTTGATAGTAGTGAGATGGAGGTTATTGATGGTGCAGAGTTGTAGTGGTGGATATTCTCTATTTCTCTAAGATGGATTTCTCATTGTAACAATCTTCTATCTTCTTCTTCTTTCTAATTTGGTAGTGAGCCATTGATAGTGATCCCTTTGGTAGCGAGCCTATTATATTCAATATTGCAATTACTTTATATTGTGAGCTAATCCTCACTGTGGTTTTTCCCTTCTTTGTTTTTCCACATAAATATGGTGTTCTCTTATGTATGGATGTTTTTGCATTACTATTTCTCATGTTTATATTTTTATAATACATGATAAGGTTTTAAGGATTAATGTAGATCTAAATTTTAATGATGTTTTAATGTACAACTGACTCACCCCCCCTCTTAGTTGTCTCGTGAATTCAATAATTGGTATCAGAGCTAGGTTTCGTAGAAGAAAGCTTAACTGCTTGAGGTAGATCTAGGATGGTGCACAAGGAGGCTCCTCTATTTCATGGATCTGATTATGCATTCTAGAAGACTAGGATGGAAGGTTTCCTTTTTCTCTATTGTTTGGAGTTTTGAAGTTTGTTGAAATTGGACATACAATGCCTGCAAATGGTTTGAGTACTAATGATGATATCAAGAAATATTAGAAAAATGGCAAAGCAAGGTATGTTATTTTGAGTTCTCTTTCTAAATCAAAATGGGTGAAAGTTATGAGTCTTAAAACTGCTGGTGAGATTTGGAAAAAGCTAGAAAGTATCTATGAAGGAGATGATAAGGTCAAGCAAGAAAAGATGCAAAATCTGAAGACAAATTTTAAAACCCTAAGGATGATAGAAGATGAAGATATTATAGGCTACATGCATAGAGTGGATGAAGTTGTCAATTCCATCAAAGGCCTTGGTGGAAAACTTGAAGAAGATGAGGTGGTAAAGAAGGTAATAAGAACTCTTCCTAAATCTTATAATCATAAGGATTCTTGTATTGAAGAAGCTCAAAATTTAGATGCTTATTCTAGAGATCAGTTGTTTGGTGCTTTAACTACTTTTGAATTGAGAGACTTTGGTCCAAGTGATTCAAGAAAAGAGACTACTTTTTGTTAAGGAATAAGATTTTCTAGGAAAGTTAGAAGATGTTTCTAGAAGAACTAGAATCTTCTAGAAAAGTTACAAAATTTTTCTAGAAGAACTAGAATCCTCTAGAAGGGGTAGAACCTTCTAGAAACTAGAAGCTACTAGAAGTTGTTCAAGGAAAAAGAACATTATAGTTTTAGAGATATCTAGAACATTAGAAGTTTCTAGATCGTAGATGCCTCAAGTATAAATATGAGGTTGTCCATTGTGAACAACACTATTGTTGAGGTAAGTTGTTGGATTGTATGTAAACAAGTTAGATCAATATAATTTCTTTGAGCCATTTCATAATTGTTTTATGCTCTGTTTTTCCCTGTTCGTTGTTGTTTTATTATTTGGGCATGTTCTTACATGGTATCAGAGCTAGAAATCTTCTAATAGGGTTAAGATATTGCTGGATTGATATTTGATTAGCATAAAAAGATAATCTTTGAAGTGGTTTGATCTATTTGTTTGAGGGCTATTTTTTCTAATATGGGCTCTACAAATGAAAGTTTTCCAATTTTTTATGGAAGTGGTTTCACAGATTGGAAGATTGCAGTTAAGAATGCTTTGAGAGAAAAGGCTCTATGGAGTATAGTGAATAAAGAGATTGGAGAACCTCAACAAAAAAAGAAAATGAGTTATGGAAATGCAAGTTGGAGCAAGCTAGAAGAATTATTGTTAAGGCCTTGAGTTCTAATCTTAATAGAAGGTTTGTTGATGTTGATAATCCA